>OZ057404.1:42993895-43039587 GCA_964056735.1 Allodiplogaster pararmata
TGACGATTATTTGTATTTACATACATATGTATAGGACACAATCTTCTGATTATAAATAACTATAGACGCTGTTTCATATCATTTTTTTTTTTCTTAGATGTTATTTGGATTAGTTGAATGCCATTCAGCACTTTTGAATGAATGATTGTTTTTTTTTTTTTTTTTTCTTTGTCTCCCTATCCTACTCGTCCATGCTAATTGGGACTACCATTCATAATTGTATTACAAGTTGTTGTTCTTGCATGGAATAAATGAATTGAATTATCGCTCCAGTCCCTCCATCCTTTTGTCATTTACCTGACTTTTCTATCGTTTCACACAATGTTTTAGAACACTTCGGGTATTAAAAAATTGAAAAGTTGAAAATAAGAAGAAGAAGAAGAAGAAGAAGCCGCACCTCCTTCGATTGTCTTCAGCTTCGATGTCTCCTCTTCCTCCTTCGCAGTTCTCGTTCTCCTCGTCTTCTTCATCTCTCTTTGTTTCACTGCTCCGTCGAGAATCTCTGTGAAATTAGAAACACAGTTTAAAACTTCTGACATTTTGTCTTCATTTTCCTATGAATTTAAAAGTTTAAAACTTTGAGAAGCTCAAATCTCGATGATACACAATATAAAAATCAGCTCTTAATAAACAATAGACTCATTATAACTCAAATCCGGACGTGGCATAACGGTTGTGTGCTCGATTATTGTGCGTTGCGATTGCATGGATTTGACTCTCCCCATTGCTGCTACACACAATAGTTGTAGGAGGTAAAACCTCCTACAACTTCTTTGAATGCTTGAGAAAATTTTTTAATGTTCAGTGGTTGGCCCCATGGGATTTCTGGGTCTCGAAACACACTGGCAACAGTGGCCATTCATGACTCTACAGCCTTAAGAGCCTGTCACGGATGGAGCCGGATCATCCAGTCCAGAATCGAGCGCGACCTCAGGTGGCGGATAGAGGGACGCCTCCCTACGAAGAATTCGTGCTGGGAGGTAGCGGGAGAAATCCCGCCGCTGACCAAAACTGGGTAGTATAGCTCGTCAAAGGAGGGTGATGCCGGACCGGCCTGGGCATGCCACCGGACAAAACATCAGCCGATACTCCGCTATACTTTTCAATGGCGAGTCGAGGCGCCAGTAAAATAACCTCTTGCCCTTCTCCGGTTAACGAATGGGTCTCGCCAAGAGGATCGCCTACTGCGGTGCAAGTGTAGACGGAGAAAATCTCTCCGGACTCAAAAGGATCCTCACCACCAACCTATCCCAAAAGGACTCCCCTCGACAGGACCTATGGGCAAGACAACAACAACACACAATAGCAGAGACCCAGTGGGCTGCCACTGGTTCTACCAGGATAGGTCTGTCCCGCATTTCAGGGGAGCGAGTACCCTGTCGATGGGCGGAAACAAGCGCGAGGAAGATTATTAGCATTACTAAAACAGAAGGTAGACTTTTTTTCAAGTAATACAACTCGCGAAGATTATTAGATTATTAGCATTACTAAAACAGAAGGTAGACTTTTTTTCAAGTAATACAACTACAACGAATGGAGAAAAAATATCGATGGGAGAATGTTATATTCGAGCCTACAGAAATGAAACCTGCTGGGGACGATCTTCCTCTCACTCGCGAATCTCGCATGCGAGGCGAATGGGTTCATGCCTTGAGGCATGTCGGTTCTCAACGCTGGTGACATCGTCAGCTGCAAGGATCGAATACTCTCACATCGAATTCAAGTCAATCTTACCCCAATTTAATTAAGTAAGGATCATAATCGACCTAATTTCCCTCCGACATATACAATGTTTCGTGTAACTCCTTCGAAGAAGGCACCGTAGCAAAAAATCAAACTGGTAAATAAAATTTTTCAGGGCAATCGAACCTTTACGCACTGACCTTTTTTTTTCTAAATTAGGTTTTTAAAGAAGTGTTTGTTTCTAAAAAAAAGTTTTATTAGCTATAACTCAACTCAAACAAGTTGTGTGGAGATGATTTTTTAACCGATTCGGCCTATCGAAAAATCAAGAGGTATTTGACCACTTACATTATTTAGCACCCCTTGACCAGTTTTAAACTGAAATCACTCAATTCGACAGTGGAGAGTTATCATAGATAGATCTCTAAATGTTCTCTTTTTATGAAAAACCTCTCCATCGTCTTTGAAGCATTGAACTACTTTGCCTTCAGCTCCCTTTACCATGTTATCATTTTTCACTAAACGAAAAAGAAGAAGAAAACTGACCATTCTTGCCGAGACTCTTCTAGATTCATCTCTCGAGAACCGAGAAGGCTCTACAGGCTCATGGGGAATACCTCAAACTCACCATCAATAACGCCATATTTCAAAGCAAGGGTGTGAAAACATCACATTGATAGTGAAATGTCTCTGTAAATGATTCAGAAGAGATGACTGGGATCTATCCCGCCCAGTATACCACTTTATTCAGGGTGATAATGAATGGGGAAATGTCTCTTTTGCTTCCAATCAATTACCATGCACTTTCGACCGTGTTATTTCAAATATAACCCCATGGATGAAGTAACATTAACCATCTACCGTATTCTAGAAAATCAGCAAAACACTCTTCTTATTGAAGCGATGAGCCTTGAGTAACTACGAGTGAATGAATTCTGACCCCTTTCAACGCCCTACGTCTCATGCTCACTTTAATTATTCTATCCTCCATCCTCCGCTCAAATGAGAGGACTCATGACAAGTACAACTTATGACGAGTACAACTCATGACGACATTGTTGAATCAACAATTAGTCCCAGTAGCTTGAGAAGAAGAACTGTCTTCTTTGTTCTCATTAAACAAACAAATTTTCAAGGAAGTGCAATCTAATCTTTGTATTCTGTGATTATAAAGATAATTCAACTGACTCGGAAGAACCAGAAGCTTCGCTTATGTACTGACACTCAAATCAACTGGAAATGTTACTAAAAGAAAACAATAACCTTCAATTACAGTACTCGGCTGTCTTTTGTATACGCTTCTCTTTCTTCCTACCGGTCCTCGTGGATTCTGCTGTTGACGAAGAGCCGCATCGGAACGACTCCGCTCCAGTCTTGAAAGACATCTTTGTTTTGTTCTTTTCTTCAATACCTATGACCAGGGGTTAAATAGTGACCGGATCGGTCCCGTCGGCGGATACATGTACACACACTATTGACAAAAAACTCCCTCTCTTTTCTTACCCTTTTCCTTCATCCCCTTTTCTTTTTTCCTCCAAACTTTGAGCGGCGGATACATGTAAACTCAAATTGGGCGGCTCCATTTAACCCCTGCCTATGACTACATCCTAATCTGCGGGCCTCTGTACTAATGAATACCTTATCTGGAAAGCATTTCGAACATAGCTAAAAATTATTTTTCGAGAAATAACTTATCATTCAAAAATATGACACACAGTGTATGTATTCGTTTCAGACATGAATCATCAAAGAGTTATAAGCACTCTGTGGTTACCTTGCGAGAGATAAAATGACCCGGGTTGTCAGGCGAAAGCTTTGATTCCCTCGCAGAGGCAGAATCAGTTAGTATACACAATGAGAGCCTTGTACATCTCGCGATGAGCCTGGTTACCTGGCTGGAGAGCCTATGCCTTGCTGGTGATGGTGCAAGGAGGGCTGCCTGGAGGGCGAATGCGAGTCCATTGGAGCCGAGCACAAATCAAGCAGCTGCAGCAAATCCGGCAGGATGTAAGGGAAGGATGGCCGAGATTGCGGGTCCATCTCAAAACCAGAGATGTTCAAGATCGAAGTTATCAATGTTGACGAAAGTTTCAGGCCATCACAATCAACTTCCCTTAGAGCAAAGGCTTTTGGAAATCGCAATTGTTGGCTTAATCTCTTTTTTACTGCGTTTTCGGTTATGTGAACTGAACAAAAAAGTCTACAGACCTCTATCTCAATAGAGGACCTGAATAGCAACCAAGTACTTGTATTCAGATTCTCAATAGAGGACCTGAATAGCAACCAAGTACTTGTATTCAGATTCTCAATAGAGGACCTGAATAGCAACCAAGTACTTGTATTCAGATTCTCAATAGAGGACCTGAATAGCAACCAAGTACTTGTATTCAGATTCTCAATAGAGGACCTGAATAGCAACCAAGTACTTGTATTCAGATTCTCAATAGAGGACCTGAATAGCAACCAAGTACTTGTATTCAGATTCTCAATAGAGGACCTGAATAGCAACCAAGTACTTGTATTCAGATTTTCAATAGAGGACCTGAATAGCAACAAAGTACTTGTATTCAGATTCTCAATAGAGGACCTGAATAGCAACCAAGTACTTGTATTCAGATTCTCAATAGAGGACCTGAATAGCAACCAAGTACTTGTATTCAGATTCTCAATAGAGGACCTGAATAGCAACCAAGTACTTGTATTCAGATTCTCAATAGAGGACCTGAATAGCAACCAAGTACTTGTATTCAGATTCTCAATAGAGGACCTGAATAGTAACCAAGTACTTGTATTCAGATTCTCAATAGAGGACCTGAATAGCAACCAAGTACTTGTATTCAGATTCTCAATAGAGGACCTGAATAGCAACCAAGTACTTGTATTCAGATTCTCAATAGAGGACCTGAATAGCAACCAAGTACTTGTATTCAGATTCTCAATAGAGGACCTGAATAGCAACCAAGTACTTGTATTCAGATTCTCAATAGAGGACCTGAATAGCAACCAAGTACTTGTATTCAGATTCTCAATAGAGGACCTGAATAGCAACCAAGTACTTGTATTCAGATTCTCAATAGAGGACCTGAATAGCAACCAAGTACTTGTATTCAGATTCTCAATAGAGGACCTGAATAGCAACCAAGTACTTGTATTCAGATTCTCAATAGAGGACCTGAATAGCAACCAAGTACTTGTATTCAGATTCTCAATAGAGGACCTGAATAGCAACCAAGTACTTGTATTCAGATTCTCAATAGAGGACCTGAAAAGCAACCAAGTACTTGTATTCAGATTCTCAATAGAGGACCTGAATAGCAACCAAGTACTTGTATTCAGATTCTCAATAGAGGACCTGAATAGCAACCAAGTACTTGTATTCAGATTCTCAATAGAGGACCTGAATAGCAACCAAGTACTTGTATTCAGATTCTCAATAGAGGACCTGAATAGCAACCAAGTACTTGTATTCAGATTCTCAATAGAGGACCTGAATAGCAACCAAGTACTTGTATTCAGATTCTCAATAGAGGACCTGAATAGCAACCAAGTACTTGTATTCAGATTCTCAATAGAGGACCTGAATAGCAACCAAGTACTTGTATTCAGATTCTCAATAGAGGACCTGAATAGCAACCAAGTACTTGTATTCAGATTCTCAATAGAGGACCTGAATAGCAACCAAGTACTTGTATTCAGATTCTCAATAGAGGACCTGAATAGCAACCAAGTACTTGTATTCAGATTCTCAATAGAGGACCTGAATAGCAACCAAGTACTTGTATTCAGATTCTCAATAGAGGACCTGAATAGCAACCAAGTACTTGTATTCAGATTCTCAATAGAGGACCTGAATAGCAACCAAGTACTTGTATTCAGATTCTCAATAGAGGACCTGAATAGCAACCAAGTACTTGTATTCAGATTCTCAATAGAGGACCTGAATAGCAACCAAGTACTTGTATTCAGATTCTCAATAGAGGACCTGAATAGCAACCAAGTACTTGTATTCAGATTCTCAATAGAGGACCTGAATAGCAACCAAGTACTTGTATTCAGATTCTCAATAGAGGACCTGAATAGCAACCAAGTACTTGTATTCAGATTCTCAATAGAGGACCTGAATAGCAACCAAGTACTTGTATTCAGATTCTCAATAGAGGACCTGAATAGCAACCAAGTACTTGTATTCAGATTCTCAATAGAGGACCTGAATAGCAACCAAGTACTTGTATTCAGATTCTCAATAGAGGACCTGAATAGCAACCAAGTACTTGTATTCAGATTCTCAATAGAGGACCTGAATAGCAACCAAGTACTTGTATTCAGATTCTCAATAGAGGACCTGAATAGCAACCAAGTACTTGTATTCAGATTCTCAATAGAGGACCTGAATAGCAACCAAGTACTTGTATTCAGATTCTCAATAGAGGACCTGAATAGCAACCAAGTACTTGTATTCAGATTCTCAATAGAGGACCTGAATAGCAACCAAGTACTTGTATTCAGATTCTCAATAGAGGACCTGAATAGCAACCAAGTACTTGTATTCAGATTCTCAATAGAGGACCTGAATAGCAACCAAGTACTTGTATTCAGATTCTCAATAGAGGACCTGAATAGCAACCAAGTACTTGTATTCAGATTCTCAATAGAGGACCTGAATAGCAACCAAGTACTTGTATTCAGATTCTCAATAGAGGACCTGAATAGCAACCAAGTACTTGTATTCAGATTCTCAATAGAGGACCTGAATAGCAACCAAGTACTTGTATTCAGATTCTCAATAGAGGACCTGAATAGCAACCAAGTACTTGTATTCAGATTCTCAATAGAGGACCTGAATAGCAACCAAGTACTTGTATTCAGATTCTCAATAGAGGACCTGAATAGCAACCAAGTACTTGTATTCAGATTCTCAATAGAGGACCTGAATAGCAACCAAGTACTTGTATTCAGATTCTCAATAGAGGACCTGAATAGCAACCAAGTACTTGTATTCAGATTCTCAATAGAGGACCTGAATAGCAACCAAGTACTTGTATTCAGATTCTCAATAGAGGACCTGAATAGCAACCAAGTACTTGTATTCAGATTCTCAATAGAGGACCTGAATAGCAACCAAGTACTTGTATTCAGATTCTCAATAGAGGACCTGAATAGCAACCAAGTACTTGTATTCAGATTCTCAATAGAGGACCTGAATAGCAACCAAGTACTTGTATTCAGATTCTCAATAGAGGACCTGAATAGCAACCAAGTACTTGTATTCAGATTCTCAATAGAGGACCTGAATAGCAACCAAGTACTTGTATTCAGATTCTCAATAGAGGACCTGAATAGCAACCAAGTACTTGTATTCAGATTCTCAATAGAGGACCTGAATAGCAACCAAGTACTTGTATTCAGATTCTCAATAGAGGACCTGAATAGCAACCAAGTACTTGTATTCAGATTCTCAATAGAGGACCTGAATAGCAACCAAGTACTTGTATTCAGATTCTCAATAGAGGACCTGAATAGCAACCAAGTACTTGTATTCAGATTCTCAATAGAGGACCTGAATAGCAACCAAGTACTTGTATTCAGATTCTCAATAGAGGACCTGAATAGCAACCAAGTACTTGTATTCAGATTCTCAATAGAGGACCTGAATAGCAACCAAGTACTTGTATTCAGATTCTCAATAGAGGACCTGAATAGCAACCAAGTACTTGTATTCAGATTCTCAATAGAGGACCTGAATAGCAACCAAGTACTTGTATTCAGATTCTCAATAGAGGACCTGAATAGCAACCAAGTACTTGTATTCAGATTCTCAATAGAGGACCTGAATAGCAACCAAGTACTTGTATTCAGATTCTCAATAGAGGACCTGAATAGCAACAAAGTACTTGTATTCAGATTCTCAATAGAGGACCTGAATAGCAACCAAGTACTTGTATTCAGATTCTCAATAGAGGACCTGAATAGCAACCAAGTACTTGTATTCAGATTCTCAATAGAGGACCTGAATAGCAACCAAGTACTTGTATTCAGATTCTCAATAGAGGACCTGAATAGCAACCAAGTACTTGTATTCAGATTCTCAATAGAGGACCTGAATAGCAACCAAGTACTTGTATTCAGATTCTCAATAGAGGACCTGAATAGCAACCAAGTACTTGTATTCAGATTCTCAATAGAGGACCTGAATAGCAACCAAGTACTTGTATTCAGATTCTCAATAGAGGACCTGAATAGCAACCAAGTACTTGTATTCAGATTCTCAATAGAGGACCTGAATAGCAACCAAGTACTTGTATTCAGATTCTCAATAGAGGACCTGAATAGCAACCAAGTACTTGTATTCAGATTCTCAATAGAGGACCTGAATAGCAACCAAGTACTTGTATTCAGATTCTCAATAGAGGACCTGAATAGCAACCAAGTACTTGTATTCAGATTCTCAATAGAGGACCTGAATAGCAACCAAGTACTTGTATTCAGATTCTCAATAGAGGACCTGAATAGCAACCAAGTACTTGTATTCAGATTCTCAATAGAGGACCTGAATAGCAACCAAGTACTTGTATTCAGATTCTCAATAGAGGACCTGAATAGCAACCAAGTACTTGTATTCAGATTCTCAATAGAGGACCTGAATAGCAACCAAGTACTTGTATTCAGATTCTCAATAGAGGACCTGAATAGCAACCAAGTACTTGTATTCAGATTCTCAATAGAGGACCTGAATAGCAACCAAGTACTTGTATTCAGATTCTCAATAGAGGACCTGAATAGCAACCAAGTACTTGTATTCAGATTCTCAATAGAGGACCTGAATAGCAACCAAGTACTTGTATTCAGATTCTCAATAGAGGACCTGAATAGCAACCAAGTACTTGTATTCAGATTCTCAATAGAGGACCTGAATAGCAACCAAGTACTTGTATTCAGATTCTCAATAGAGGACCTGAATAGCAACCAAGTACTTCTATTCAGATTCTCAATAGAGGACCTGAATAGCAACCAAGTACTTCTATTCAGATTCTCAATAGAGGACCTGAATAGCAACCAAGTACTTGTATTCAGATTCTCAATAGAGGACCTGAATAGCAACCAAGTACTTGTATTCAGATTCTCAATAGAGGACCTGAATACAAATACTTTCTTTTATATTAAACCTTGAGTGTTCTTCGACAAGACAAAAAAGAAATATTCGAAAATTGCCACTCACTCTTTGTCAACAATTTTATCATCAAGCATCGCTGTACTACTTTCAGTTTTAAAGAAACTTTTTTTCTCAAACCCTATTGAGTTCTTACACGAGAAAAACTCACCAGACAGCAGCTGAAGGCCAGTTTCAGTAGACCCATTGGCGTGTCTGGCGGGCAATACGAGTTGAAGAGCACATAATTCAGACCAAAGTTCTGGGTACGATGTAGACCTGATGAGGTACGAATTAGTCCGCTGACCTCGATTTCGGTCATTGAATATAGGTTGGTACATCTAATATAAATAAACAAATCTTCTTTTTTTTTCAATTTTACTTCCTTTTTTCAAGGCTTTTCAATTTTCTATTACTCAAAACTTGGCGAAATTCCATCATTTATAGTGTATCGTAAATCAGTTTTTTTCCCTCTAAAATGTTTACTTCTTCCAATTTGAGTATCATTTATCTTCTCTTTTTTCAGTATTTCAGTATCAAATTCAATTTATTCAGTATCAAACATTCTGAAAGTAAATCAATCAATAAATGATTGATTGATTGATTTAATTTAAGATTTAGTCTCTCGACCCTTTGCTGTTCTTTCAATCCCAAGTCGAGTATCATTTACTATCCGCTTTGAGCGTAGAAATCGAGGTGTTTCTCTCTCTAACCCACACTGTAGGGTGAACAAAGATAATATCACAGACATATACAGAGTTTCCGTGTTATCACTATCTCTCTCTCAAAAAGCTCGCTCTCAATCAGGGGTTAAATAGTCATGTCAGAACTTCTGTCGGCGGGCCTATGTTTTTCCAAATCATAAAGGGGGACCCTTAGGTGAAACACGAAAAAGTTTCGCGGAACTGTTTTTTCATCATAAGGGTAACCCTTAGGCGAAAAGTTTTTTCCGCCTTCGGCGGAAGTCTGTGCCTTTTTCTTGGAGGCTAAAAAATCCCTGCTCTCATAATCTCTTCAAAGTCTGATGTTCAATCAGCATTACTCTTTTGGATCTACACAGCATGATAGATAGAACTGAAAGTAACCAAAGTCCGGGTCTGCTTCGATTCGGGCAATCATTTGACAGAGGATTATTCCGAAGGAGAACACATCCGACTGAAAAATACATCATTTCACGATAACCCCTTCCATTTTACAAAAACAAAAAGAATCTTAGCGTCAGTGTTTTTTTCTTCAAATTTACGAAGATCTCGTTGATGTTGTTGAGTGAAAAACCTGCAAGCACTACCATAGCCCCCCCCCCCCCCTCATAGGTCACCAGAACTTGTCTGCTGATGGAGAAAAATGACCGGCCTTTCAGCGCGTAAATCTTCAAACGAACCTTTTCATCGTAATATTGATCTTTGAGACATTCAGGCGACATGAAGTACGGTGTTCCGACTTGGCACAACTTTTGAGCTGAGAACGGAAAATGTCCTCATCAATTTTTAATCGGTCATTTCTATCTAGTACCAGAACTTTTTTAGGACAAAACTATTCCATCCATTTTGATTTCAAGTCGATAAACCATACTCTTCATGTTCATCATGTTTTATAAATTCTTGATAAACATAATGTTTTGTGCTCATAATGTGAAAGTTATTTGCAATAGAGATATGTTTCATAAAAAATAATACTCATTCTACATCTAGCATTGATTGAGGCAGTACTTTTTCGTTTACTTCAAAAGCGGTTCTAATACTTCAAATGCCCCTTTTTCAATGAAATAAACCTTTTCTTCTAAACTTCAAGTAAGATCAAGGCCTTTAGTGTGACTAGGTTAAAAGCGGACCTGCCCGAGGGAAGTCGCAAGAGAGGCCGAAGTCGGCGATCACTGCGCGACCCCAGTTTGTTGCAGATTCGTTTTGTATCAGAATGTTCTGGGAATGAGATTGAATTATTGTAAACACAGCGAAAGCTAAAACATTAAAATCTGAAATGAAGCTGGGAATGCAAGGTTATTCGTTTCTTCTCGTTCCCATTTCACCGATTCTATCTTTCAACCAGTTCTCCTACTCCTCGATGTAAGTTCATACTTTCTCACGACCGTCTCGTTTTTTTTAAAAAAAAAAAGTTTTCTCAACTCAAAAAACAGATTTAACAAAGTACCTCATATATTGGAACTCTGTCTCTCTTTTATGAAGTGTATACCATGCTGAAACGTCATAAGCTCGTGTACTTTATCACTCTATTAAAAACATTCAAGAACCTTGAGAGAAAAAACGATGAAGTGCACAAAAGAAGTTTTTCGGTAACCAGAACCAGGATATGGGGTCTCCGAACTGACCATGCTGGTGAGGTCTCGATGGATGACTCTGCAGGCGTGGATATGCTGCATGCCTCGGGCGATGCCGACGGCATAGACGAGTCTCCTCCGCCAGGAGAGGGCGCATGAATGATCTAGCAGCAGTCGAGAAAGCGACCCGCCCGAGCAGTAGTCCACCAGAAGGTGCATGTCCCAGCCATCTGAACACCCTAAGCTCATCCATGTTATAAAAAAACTATCTTTGTCGATAATGAACTAATATATTTGTGAACTACACTATATGTGAAGTACACGTATCTATAAATAACTACACTATATGTAAACTACACTTGTCGATAACAAATAACTTCATATCTGAAAAACAAATGTCGATAACGCACTACACTATACTTGAACTATACTTGTCGATAACAAACTACTCTATATGTGAAAAATAGTTGTAAATAACAGACTACACTATACGTAAACTACACTTGTCGATAATAAACTACACTAAATGTAAACTACCGTTGTTGATGACAAACCCCGTTATATGTGAATTATCCTGACCGATAACAAACTACTCTATATGTGAAAGAGTTGTAAATAACAGACTACACTATACGTAAACTACACTTGTCGATAATAAACTACACTAAATGTGAACTAACCTTGTTGATAACAAACCCCATTATATGTAAATGATCCTGACCGATAACAAACTACTCTATATGTGAACTACAGTTGTCGATAACAAATCACACTATGAGTGAACTACACTAGTCGATGATCTCAAAAACACAACCGCCAATTTTTTTAGGGCCAGAATTTTTTTTAAAAAAACCACAAACTCATTAAAAAATCAGAGAAAAGTGCATTAATCACGAACTCTGGAAAGATCAATGTTCAATAATTGAACAGGTTACCCTATCGCAACTTAGAAGCGGTTACTCGAGCATGTTAAGTAGTTACCTTCATAGGATAGGTGCCACTTGTTTAACTGCCGTTGTAACCCCACTAGACTTAAACCGCTAGACCTATGGTATAGACCTGTCGATGTTGCAGATTTCTTAGCCCAATGAATGTTGTTTTCATTGCCAGTCTAAATAGTTATTTGCTGTTCTTGCTGTTGTCTGTGTAGGTTGGATTGTTGAATAATATGGATGGAAGGATGGAATCAGTTTTTTTTTAAAGCCAGAGCCCGAAACCAAAAAAAAAGGCGAAAAGAAAAGAGGCAAAAAAAAGTGAATGAGAGAGAGAGAAAGAGAGAGAAAGAGAGAAAAGTGAGTGAGTGTGACTGTGTGCTTGAGCTTTTATCGAGAGCTCGTGGACCCCCTTTCAACTTCAAAGGAACCGCACGGGCAACAATCATCATCATCAAAAAAAAATTGACGACTTATACACAACGAAAGACGAAGCGCTCGAAACACACTGGCAACAGTGGCCATTCGTGACTCTACAGCCTTAAGAGCCTGTCACGGATGGAGCCGGATTATCCAGTCCAGAATCGAGCGCGACCTCAGGTGGCGGATAGAGGGACGCCTCCCTACGAAGAATTCGTGCTGGGAGGTAGCGGGAGAAATCCCGCCGCGGACCAAAACCTATCCCAAAAAGACTCCCCTCGACAGGACCTATGGGCAAGACAACAACAACAAAGACGAAGCGAAATATCACGTGGGCCTCGCTCTTCGATGACGGCTACAACCGGCAACAACAACAACATCATCATTCAATAATTGAAGATATGCACGGAATTCGTTACTTCCTGTCGAACTATGAGAAAACCGGGTCAGGAGAGCAATCAGAGACCCCGACCCCTGGTGTCCAACCTGAAAGACCGGGTCAGAGGAGCAAACAGAGACCCCACCCCTGGTGTCCAATCTGAAAGACCGGGTCAGGGGAGCAAACAGAGACCCCACCCCTGGTGTCCAACCTGAAAGACAGGGTCAGGGGAGCAAACAGAGACCCCACCCCTAGTGTCCAACCTGAAAGACCGGGTCAGGGGAGCAAACAGAGACCCCACCCCTGGTGTCCAACCTGAAAGACCGGGTCAGGGGAGCAAACAGAGACCCCACCCCTGGTGTCCAACCTGAAAGACCGGGTCAGGGGAGCAAACAGAGACCCCACCCCTAGTGTCCAACCTGAAAGACCGGGTCAGAAAAGCAAACAGAGACCCCACCCCTGGTGTCCAACCTGAAAGACCGGGTCAGAAAAGCAAACAGAGACCCCACCCCTAGTGTCCAACCTGAAAGACCGGGTCAGAAAAGCAAACAGAGACCCCACCCCTGGTGTCCAACCTGAAAGACCGGGTCAGGGGAGCAAACAGAGACCCCACCCCCTGGTGTCCAACCTGAAAGACCGGGTCAGGGGAACAAACAGAGACCCCACCCCTGGTGTCCAACCTGAAAGACCGGGTCAGGGGAGCAAACAGAGACCCCACCCCTGGTGTCCAACCTGAAAGACCGGGTCAGGGGAGCAAACAGAGACCCCACCCCTGGTGTCCAACCTGAAAGACCGGGTCAGGGGAGCAAACAGAGACCCCACCCCTGGTGTCCAACCTGAAAGACCGGGTCAGGGGAGCAAACAGAGACCCCACCCCTGGTGTCCAACCTGAAAGACCGGGTCAGGGGAGCAAACAGAGACCCCACCCCTAGTGTCCAACCTGAAAGACCGGGTCAGAAAAGCAAACAGAGACCCCACCCCTGGTGTCCAACCTGAAAGACCGGGTCAGGGGAGCAAACAGAGACCCCACCCCCTGGTGTCCAACCTGAAAGACCGGGTCAGGGGAACAAACAGAGACCCCACCCCTGGTGTCCAACCTGAAAGACCGGGTCAGGGGAGCAAACAGAGACCCCACCCCTGGTGTCCAACCTGAAAGACCGGGTCAGGGGAGCAAACAGAGACCCCACCCCTGGTGTCCAACCTGAAAGACCGGGTCAGGGGAGCAAACAGAGACCCCACCCCTGGTGTCCAACCTGAAAGACCGGGTCAGGGGAGCAAACAGAGACCCCACCCTCTGGTGTCCAACCTGAAAGACCGGGTCAGGGGAGCAAACAGAGACCCCACCCCTGGTGTCCAACCTGAAAGACCGGGTCAGTGGAGCAAACAGAGACCCCAACCTTGGTGTCCAACCTGAAAGACCGGGTCAGGGGAGCAATCAGAGACCCCACCCCTGGTGTCCAACCTGAAAGACCGGGTCAGGGGAGCAAACAGAGACCCCACCCCTGGTGTCCAACCTGAAAGACCGGGTCAGGGAAGCAAACAGAGACCCCACCCCTGGTGTCCAACCTGAAAGACCGGGTCAGGGGAGCAAACAGAGACCCCACCCCCTGGTGTCCAACCTGAAAGACCGGGTCAGGGGAGCAAACAGAGACCCCACCCCTGGTGTCTAACTTGAAAGACCGGGTCAGGGGAGCAAACAGAGACCCCACCCCTGGTGTCCAACCTGAAAGACCGGGTCAGGGGAGCAAACAGAGACCCCACCCCTGGTGTCCAACCTGAAAGACCGGGTCAGGGGAGCAAACAGAGACCCCACCCCTGGTGTCCAACCTGAAAGACCGGGTCAGGGGAGCAAACAGAGACCCCACCCCCTGGTGTCCAACCTGAAAAACCGGGTGAGATGCAGAGAGCTCTCAGAGCGAGGACGTTCTCGTGTCGCAGACGAAGAAGCATTGCAGCCTCACGGGCAACATCTGAGAAAACTCTTCTCTTCTACAGTGATGAAAACTCGGTGAACAACTCAAAAAACATTTTAAAATCAAGATATAAGAGAGAATTTTGGTTCAAAAATAGAAAGACAGACAGAGACAGAGATGCGGAGGAATGCAGAGAAAGTCATCAAAAATAGATGATCAAGTTTCTAACCTGCATGGGTGGCTCTTCGCGGATACTTCTCCTGCTTCCTAACTCCCGGTTTGGCGACTTTCCTTACCAATACCTCCCCAGTGGAAACCAGACGAACCTGCAGCATGTACCTCTTTTTCTCTTTCTCATTTCCGCTTCTGACACGATGCAATCTTATTAACCCCACCATCTATTGCAAGAACATAACCAATCACTCAACTTCTTCTTCCTCGCGCTTGTTCCCGCCTCGCGGCAGGGTACGCGCTCCCCTGAGAACCAATCACTCAACATCATGTCCTATTTACTTTCCCCATATTGTTCTTCAACGAAACAAATAATTTCAGTCCTGTGTCACATAATATTTTGATGATCAAATCTGTTGTTGCTTTTTCCTGTAGAATTTATATCCGAAAAAAGAAATCGAGAATTTTTTTATGCTCTTTCGATTCTTCCAACTCACCATATGCACGACAGAGAAGAATCCTTCACCCAGCTCTTGGATGACTTCAACGTCTTCTTCTGAGACGAGTCGCCCAAGCTTCGAGACTAGTGGGTGACGAGGTGGCTGAGAGGCCAACAGGGTCGAGGATGACTGGAGAGACGAGGACTGGAAACGATGCAAACTTCTCTTCAAGGGTTAAACAAGAAGATTATATTAAGCCAAGTGTTTTAAAACTTCGTACGATGATGATATTGATAAATTGAGGGAGGGAGATGGCAGGGCTTAAGGGGAGTCTCCCCTCGACAGGACCTATGGGCAAACAACAACAACAGGGCTTAAGGGGAGTCTCCCCTCGACAGGACCTATGGGCAAACAACAACAACAACAACAGGGCTCAAGGGCAGTCTCCCCTCGACAGGACCTATGGGCAGACAACAGGGCTTAAGGGGAGTCTCCCCTCGACAGGACCTCTGGGCCAACAACAACAGGGCTTAAGGGGAGTCTCCCCTCGACAGGACCTATGGGCAGACAACAGGGCTTAAGGGGAGTCTCTCCTCGAAAGGACCTATGGGCAAACAACAACAACAGGGCTTAAGGGGAGTCTCCCCTCTACAGGACCTATGGGCAAACAACAACAACAACAACAACAGGGCTCAAGGGCAGTCTCCCCTCAACAGGACCTCTGGGCAAACAACAACAACAGGGCTTAAGGGGAGTCTCTCCTCGACAGGACCTATGGGCAAACAACAACAAAAACAGGGCTTAAGGGGAGTCTCCCCTCTACAGGACCTATGGGCAAACAACAACAACAACAACAGGGCTCAAGGGCAGTCTCCCCTCGACAGGACCTATGGGCAAAGAACAACAACAGGGCTTAAGGGGAGTCTCCCCTCGACAGGACCTAGGGGCAAACAACAACAACAGGGCTTAAGGTGAGTCTCCCCTCGACAGGACCTATGGGCAAACAACAACAACAACAGGGCTTAAGGGGAGTCTCCCCTCGAAAGGACCTATGGGCAAACAACAACAGAACAGGGCTTGAAGCGGAATAAGAAATTTCGGGGTTCCGAGGCTCAATTCAATAGGAATCGATGGAAAATGAGCATTAAAGACAATATACTAGTGACCCGCTGTAGCTTTCACTAGTGTTCAAGGCAGAATCCAGTTGATCGACCCTTCCCATTTCTCGGTAATCATGTAAACTCATATATTGTAAGCGTGACCTGAATGCTTTCTGACTCACCAAAACAAAAAATTTGTGCGAATTCACCGAAACTTCTTAGAAGACAATTGTTTTTAAAAACGGAGCAGCTCATAAAAGTTGGTTGGGCGGGAACCGAATTCACTTGCCACACCATGCGTTTCCCATTCAGTTAACCATAGCTCACCATTTGTTGAAAATTTCTTTTTTGGGCGGGTGACCGGGCCACCCTGGCGATCGGAAAGTTAAGGGGGGGGGGGAATTAACAAAAATTTTGGTCTGTTTTCCGTTTTCAATTGACCTTTTGTTTCGCGTAGCACGAGTCGGAGTTCAATATTCGACATGTTATTGACTTAAGAACGTTTAGCTTTTTGAAAAGATCATTTTATGTTATAATTTCTTCACTATAGAAAAACTTTCTGGGAGACCGGATGGACGACCGGGAGAAGTTTAACAAGTTTGGTGAGCTATGCAGTTAACAACGTGATTAATCCGATGCACTATTTTGGATGATTAAAGAATAACCCTGCTCGCCGCCTCCCCGACTTCCGAAGATTTCCGGCCACTTCTTCGGAGTCCTTTAGAGGGTTGGAAAGGACGATGCAACGGTTCGAAGTCTTCTAGCTCCGATGTTGCCGATCTAGGCATAGACCAACTTCATAATAATTCGGGTTTTTTTAGTTTTCAAGATTTCTGGTTTTCACTAACGAAGGGAATGAAACTGGTTTTCTGGAAATTTTCTTGAGTCCTTTGCATTAAAAAATAATAGCTTCCCTACAATCTTTTTTACTTGGATAAACGTTTTCTTTCATTTGTCGGGACGAACGTCAACGGAGAGTTTTTAAAAATTGTAAAATAATCGGTCAAATTGTTTGGAATCTTACCTCTCGTTTCCAACCCGACCGTTAAATTTTGGTAGGTGACCTACGCACTTCCTTCCCCCCTGAACTAATACACAAAAATAGTCTATTTTTCCGAATGCTTCCTCTACTAAGGCAGAATTCGTGCCCCTAGGCCCTGACTTCCGTATATCGAGGTTGTTCCGATAGTCCTAGTGTAAATCTTGAGAGAAAAAAAACATTTGTTGCTGATAATTTTTCCTTTTTTCTCTCTCGATATTTTCTTGAGATGAAAATCTCCCTTGCACGGGGACCCTCAAATATCAGGTCACCACTTCCCTTTGACGAGTCTTCTGACAAATCTGCCCCTTTGGAGTGAATATTGTTTTGCTGTGTTCACCTTCCATAACCAGATGAGGCCGGGGAGGAGAGAGCGTCCGCTTCGTCAAAAGTCTCAGCCACCGAGGAGGATGGCGACACTGAGAGGGAGAGCGACGAGGGCAGCGCTACCTGAGGATCTCTCAATGAGAAAGAAAGAGAGAGAAAGACATTGCGAGATAAGAGAGAGAGAGAGAGAGAGAGAGAGAGAGAGAGAGAGAGAGAGAGAGAGAATGAGAGGAATAGAGGAGAGTGAAATGAATAAGATCAAGTTAAGGAAGCGATGGAATTTCAGGTGCGAACATCAGCCAGATACCTAGTATTTCCGCTACAAGCCCCGTTACTCTAATTTTCAACTTCTCCGTATATCACCCTATACAAGTTTCTGATTAGGCGTTTCGAACGTGTAACAATAAATTAGAACCAAAACGATAGGAAACACGCAGAACAGTGAGCAAAAACTAGCGGAACGCAAGGTTTTTTATGTTGAAATTAACCGAAGCAGCTTGTGTACTAGACGAATTGGCAGTCGAAACACCGGACGAAGTTGTCTCTACATTGAGAACATCCTGAGAACATCTGAAATAGCCCAGTTTTACTATTGTTAACACTCAACTCCAGCTCTTTCCATGTTGATGACACCTTGGGTTACATAGAAGATTTCACATAGGGCCACGATAACTCTAAAAGAAGATCCTTGGGCAGATAGATTCATACCAGAGCAACGAAGGGTTTCTTCTCTTTTAAACCCCAGAATACTCATTCCTGTCGATGCTACAACCGCATTCCGTCTCATTTCTCTAATTACTCTTTGTGATCTAAAAAATTAAAAAGTAATCGAGATTTGAAGGGCCGCGAACAGAGAGATTCATTATTTTAGCACCTTTCTGTGCCAACTCCGCTCGGATGAACATGGCTTTTAGAATTTTAAAAAGTTATAGTGAGCTATGTTACTAGTGTCAATTTTTTTTGAGCCCTCTATTTTTTTCTTTCAACCCTCGACCTCTATTGATTGAAGATCGCTTCAACCCTCGACCTCTATTGATTGAAGATCGCTTCAACCCTCGACCTCTATTGATTGAAGATCGCTTCAACCCTCGACCTATATTGATTGAAGATCGCTTCAACCCTCGACCTCTATTGATTGAAGATCGCTTCAACCCTCGACCTCTATTGATTGAAGATCGCTTCAACCCTCGACCTCTATTGATTGAAGATCGCTTCAACCCTCGACCTCTATTGATTGAAGATCGCTTCAACCCTCGACCTCTATTGATTGAAGATCGCTTCAACCCTCGACCTCTATTGATTGAAGATCGCTTCAACCCTCGACCTCTATTGATTGAAGATCGCTTCAACCCTCGACCTCTATTGATTGAAGACAGTTGAATTGCGACCGGACCATAGTTCACCAAAGGTCTAGTGTAACTGTTGGGAATTCGTGAAGAACGATCGCTCTCCGAAGAGTATGGAATAATAGGAAGCGAGCTCAAGATAAACAGCGGAGAAGAGATAGCTAGTCATTATTCTAAACTTCATCGCTCGTATAACGGTCGTTTTTCAAAATTCTCAACAGTGCTGGTGACCTATGGTCCGGACCAGCTGTGTTGGGCATTCATCCGCGCCGAAAATGAACCTTCTCTTCTGCTTCCATTCTCTTCAATTTAACTCTGCTTTCCTTTCTATTATTTTTAGCCTTTCACACACAGATTTTTCGTAACTCGCGCGGCGCGTAAAAACATTCCCATGAATCGTCACAATTTATCCCTGATTGGAGATGATTTCGTACCTGGAGGAGCGACGGTCTTCTCCTTGTGACTTCCATTCGTGAACGGTTGCGGATACAATCATCCTCGCCTGATCAGGCTATTCCATAAGGAATTCTGTCAATCTCTCTTTCAATTCAGCACACCAGCAAGACTATCTGAAGTAAAGCTTGTTTTCTATTTTTTCCAACTATGCTACTAAACAGAGCGGCACAAACAATTATTTTCATTCCAAAAAGCGGTTAAACTTTACTTTGCCAGCACTTTTAGTCCCCGCAGTGATACAATAGCCGCCCTACATCACGCAAATTTTTTTCTGGAGGATGGGGCGAAAGTAAAGTGTATAAATTTGAGAAATGGCGGAAGAAAGTAATACTTCAAGATTTTACGATAGCCTCCCACCACAGAAAATGGGTGACTAAAGTCCACACCTCGCAATATTTTACATTAGCGCCCTACCGAGTACGATTTCTGAAGAAAAAAGTTTTTACTACAAAAGCCCTTCGCAGAATTGCATTTTAACGCCATCACCCCCCCCCCCCACTTTCTGAAATTAAATAGATTTCAATATTTTTGCCTAATTGTAAGCCTAATCATCTCACAGGGAAGTCAGTTTTCAGAAAAAAGTGAAAAAGAAATACATCGAGAAATTAGTCACTAAAGTAAAAAAATTTCATAAAGTTTTCCGTATCATTTATTCGATAGAAACAGAAGCGAGAATGAACAAGAATCAGACTAAAGTTAAAAAAAGTTCAAAAAGTTTTCCGTATCATTTATTCGATAGAAACAGAAGCGAAAATGAACAAGAATCGGAAAATTCTAGAAGCATGCGCAATAAAATTTGTTTTTCTTTAGTTATTGATTCAAAACCTTTTTTCGTTACACTCTTAGTTCATCTTTGTATTCGATCACTGCTTTCAATATCGACTTCAATATGAAATATGAAATTTTTGATGAAAAGAATGCAATGGTTCATCATTCATATTAGGATCATTATTCAAGCACCACAAGTAAAATGTTAATAAAAAGAAGGGGGATAAAAATTATATAAAGATTGGAAGGAAAGAAAAATAGAAAACGACAGAGAGAGACATAAAAAAGAGCAAGAGAAATACAACAAAGGGAAGCACCAAAAAGCGCCTGCTCTTCGCAGAGAGAAAATGAGATCGAGCGCGAGAAATATTGGGATACAAAACCGATGAAAAAACTAGTCTTGATTCTCTTTTGCCTTTTTTTCCTCATTTTTTCTCTATCTTTCTCTCTCTTGGTTTCAGCCACTCTATGTAATAATTTCAGCCACTCTATGTAATATGTTGCATTCTTTCATTCGTCTCCCTCCGTAAGCGGTTGCTCCCCGCACCGCCTCTTCCCTCGTCTGTGAGAGTCCTTTCCCGAGAAGATTTGGCGCTCCGGGATCGTAGCGCCATGATGAGCGACAGAAGAGGAAGAATAGCACTTCGATCGCTACTGCTTGCCTCGCTCAACCTCCGCTCAACGCTCAGATCCCATAATCGATTATTTCCCGATGTGGCTTGTTGATCTTGATAAAGCGTTCAAATTGAAATATGTAATATGTAATAACTCCCTCTTGCAGCCTCTCATCTCGCTTTCTTCCTCAAAACAATGCAGTCACCTCAAACGTACTAAAAAAAATATGCCATAAGCAAGAAATCTAATGCGTGTCGCACCATTCATACATTTGATAAGAAATCGCGAGCGTCTTTCAGTAGTATAAAAAGCTCTTCTAGAGAAAGAATAAAGATACATGAACATGAAGAGAAAGGGAGAGTTTAGAGAGGCAGAGATGGAATTTCGATTTGTAGCTTCGTATTTGCTATAAAATCGATGACAAAAATTATAAACGTTGGCCAAAAATTACAACCAGTGAAACATAATCAAATGATCATAAAGACTATGGTGAACAAGAGCAGCGGAAGAGCTCTGAGGCCATAAGGAAGCCCTGAGGAAAATAGAGTCCCATGAAATGGGCACTCGTTTCTGGAAGGACCACCTTTATATGTGAAAGTAATGTGTACCAGTGACACTCTTCTGGTGAATATAGAGGAGAAATCTTTTCGCGTGAGCAATTATTCAAAGATTACGAGGAAAGAAAACACTCTTCCCCCAATAGCAGCCACTCAGCGGCTAAATAAGGAACTGCGCGTTTTCGCTGCTGAAGGGACTTAAGGGGCCTCTTAGTGAGTGAAAGGGGGGCGATAAAAAGATGTCGCGACCCTTTCTAAAAAAAACTACAGTTGAATAAAACGGGCCAAGAAATAATGGGCTTTGCGAACCTTTCTTGTGAGGAAATTTAAGAAAGGGGGCAAAGGAAAGGTTGTGGAGACCCTTTCTGCTAAGGGAGTGAATGCGAACCAACAATGGCTATCGCGACCCTCTCGGAAAAACAAATGAGTGAAAGGGACTAAAAATAAGTTTCGCCCTCTTCATAACAAGGAAAAAGTGGAAGTGGTTAAGTAATTAATTTTGCGACCCTTTTATAGAAGAGACGTTTGAGTCGAAAATTAAATAGAGCTTTCGCCCCTTTCATTTTCTTCCTGGTCAACTAAGAAATTTCTAATGAAGTTTTGGAAAGGACCCTATCCATCCCTGCCACAGATAATCATCGACTAGAGAAATGAGAAATGTTAAGAAGGTCTCCATCGAAAGATGCAAACATAGTGAGTCTCTGATCTACCCGACACAGTCAAGGACGGTTAAAAAGAGATTGACGAGCGAACATAAACCTATCTGTTCGCTAGGTGGTCGCATTTCTCTTCCAAAACTCATTTGTTCCATCCTTTTCACTACTTTAATCTTAATACAAGCGCTAAACTCCACTCAAAAAACTTTAAGCTACAGGGAATTTTTCGAGTGCTACGTGTTTTCGAAATATCTATAATAAAAGTAACAAGATGTTCCGATTCGATTATAATGACTCACTTTAAGCAATCACTCACATCCAAGCTCACAAGTGTAATTCCCATTATTTTTAAAACATATTATTCATGAAATTTTTTTAAATTTTTAAATACACTTTTTCTCTTTCTATATACAATAACCAGATTCTTTATATATGAAAGATACTGGAGATAGAAAAAACTTGAATAAATAACGAACAATAGATGTTGAAAGAAATTTGGAGACATTATTAAAGAGACGCAAATAATTAAATAAACGTTCCTCATCAGATTTATTGTATATTGCATCGCTTCTCTACCTAACTTTCAAATAATTGCATTCGATAAAACGGATTCCCAATTATCGATAAATGCAAACAAAAACGGTATCGAATTCCATCAAAATGCCAAAATCGTTAGTTATCTCGATAGAATGGAATGGATCAATCAATATCTCTCAAGCGCCAGTTCATCTCTTTTATGACACAACTAAAATCACATATCGTTGCTTGATATACACAAGCAAGCAAGCGATGTAGAGCAGCTTCATTCAATAAGTCACTGACATTCAGAAGTAGCTAATCGGCATTCCTCGACATTACATTCAAAATTTGAATGAAGAACCAAAAATAAACCGTTGCTTCAAGAGCATAAAGATAAATATTATGTTCTTATTCTCAAAAATTCGTTCGTAGATACACCATTTGCTTGGTGCAATGAACTACGAAAACCAAGCGAACACGAAGTTGACAATCAAGCTTTTACAGTTTGCTTTCTGTTTACTTTTTAGGGCGAAACTTCGCTGGGAGTTTTGAGCATGACAGGAGGGGAAGGCTGGAGGCTTGCTGAAAAGAATACAAAGAAAAAGACAAAGAGTGCGAGAAAGAGTGATAAAGATAGTTAGAAAACATAGGGATTGAGAAAGAGAGAAAGAAACAGATAGAGCGATGGAGAAAGAAGACATTGCTCTTTATTTCTTTTTAAAAAAAATCTTTTCCGTCCTTCTATCACAAGAAATAGTAATCTTTCTTGTTCTCTCTCTCTCTTGCTTTCCGTTGACTCCGTATTCGTCTTTCTAATGTTTTTTTTTCTTCTATCCTCTCTCTCCATTGTGCAATCAGTGCAGGCACACAATGCACACTGTCGACTGAGGGTGCGAATCGTAGAAGGCTGTGGGGACCTTCTTTCCCTCCCAGTCAGTCCTTACAAGGAATCTCCTTTCACAAGATTACCCCCTCGCCCTTTACACCATGGTTCTCCCAGCTACACCGAGTTTGCTACAAGAATGGGCACATGTGATCACTTTTCTATGAAACTTTTCATGCTTTGACCGCTAAAAACGATTGAAAAAAAGAAGTTTTGAGAAGGAGATTAAGAATTCTGAGTAGAAAATTAGGGGTTTAAGTAAGAAATTTATCGAATCCTGCTCTCGTTTTGGAGAAAACCAGGCTAGTCTGCTAGGTTCTTGGGTTCTCCTCTGAAATGTGCACATCAGGAACAAATTGAGCAACAACAACAAGGGTAATAGTGGGATATGTGGAGGACAAGAAGTTTTGTAACCTTGTATTTCCCTCAAAGTAATTATCGCATCAACGCTTCGAAAGGATGGAAAGTTGAGAAATATGAAAAAAAGGCTTGAACAACTGAATAGGGTATGAAAAGGATAGGTTTAGTGAAGCCTGTCCTACGTAGAAAGGACGTAATAGTCTAATTATAACATCTGTTCACGGACCTCTGTTTCGAATTTCTCAACTTTGGCGAGTATTTTTGAGTTGAAGAGCAGACCTTCAGGTGAGAACACCTCTCTTTCTCTCTCTCTTTCACTCTCTCTCGCAATAAAACTGACTTTCTGGCTTTTGGCAGTTATCTTCCCTGTCAGATTCCCGCATTTGCACGAATCTGAGTCCTTTACGGATGAGTTATAAAACCTTTGTAAGGGAGCCATCCCATGGAAGGTAAGTGAGATAAATTAAAATGAGAGCTATTACATTTCAGCCGTTCAGGAAAAGGAAACGGAGAGAAAAGAGGTCATGTGTACTGAAGCATCCCTTGGATTAAGGACAGTCCTTCCTCTTATGAAAAAATCTTCGCATCATTTTTCACAGAAAATGCTTTCAAAATATCAACTCTAAATGACATGATTGCCCAGAAAATCAAACATCCATCAAAACACTTTCACTTGTCCCAGTTCCCTTTTTTTCCTCTCGTTGATTCTATTGTTCAAAATCAAATGAAAAAAAGATCAAGCAGTTCTTCATCTACTTTTTCCTTCACCGTAAACCGATTGAACAGTTCACTAGTAACTCACTCAATAGTAAAAGTCTTTAGATAACTTTTGAAGGGTGAAGTTCACCCTGTCAAAAGAAGTTCACCCTGTCAAAAGAAAGTCACCCTGTCAAAAGAAGTTCACCCTGTCAAAAGATATCTCGTCAATTTTCACATGATATTGTAGCCCGCTAATGTGATACTATAACGGAACGTTTGCGCGCACGTTGCAAGTTGAAATGACTTTGGCAAAATTTTTTTTCGAATTTTTTTCTCCTTCCAAAAAAGGCAATCGCGCTAACGTGCATACGAGCTTCAAACTCACTGTAGCAGGGTCTGGGTTTTTTGGTTCATAGGCCGTATGCATGGAAAACAGATTATAACAATCTGGATTATTCAAATCCAAGGATTACAAAATCCAAAAAAGTTTAAAAAAATTTTGTCGGATAATCTCTAATCCAAAAGTATTATAGCTTCCATGCATACCGGATTAGTGAAATGTATTTCGATAACTGCTAATCCAAGCTCATAATCCTTTTGGATTGCTCCATGCATACGGCCTCATAGTTTTTTGTCTTCGAAGAGATAGCACGTTTGAGCCGTATTATTTTTCTTGAAGAAATAGATCTTTTTTGAGAACGCCGGCAACGACTTTTTGGAGAAAAAAAGTGACATTCCGAACTGATTATTGTACGTTCATTGTTCAGTCCGAGTAACACCTCTTCCAGCACACTATTAACTCAATCGCTTGATCAACTGATGATTTTTTGCAGTAGAAACTTTTGAAAAAAATTTCTCGTGATTTCTGACTCTAAAATAAGATTTACACAACAAAAAAATTTTGTTTGCATGTACGTATCCGCCGCATATGATTGGCAACTCATTTTATTATACCTAGGGTGAACACTGAAGATATAAAAAAATGCAGATCGACTACTTGAAAAGGAGCACAACGATCGGCGTAAGAACGCTCGTTCCGTAATGTGAGTGTTTGGGAAAAGACTGGCACCAATATGGCCAACTATACAGATGTTGTGAGAGAGAAAGTGAACAGGAGAGGTCACAGTTCTTCCTATGTTGACACGGATTTGTTTAAAAATTCGGTTTTGCTTTAGTGTAAGCCAGCGAGAAATTCACCCGTGTTGGCAGAACTGAGAGCAAGAAGAGGACTAGTAAGAGAAAAAAAATAGAAAAAAGAGATAAAAGTTAAATAGAGAAATGAAAAGAGTGAGCGATAATTCTAGAGGAGAGAAAGAATGATATAGAGAGGGAGATAGAGAGGAGAGGGAGAGAGATGAAAAGAGAGAAAGAATGATATAGAGAGGGAGATAGAGAGGAGAGGGAGAGAGATGAAAAGAGAGAAAGAATGATATAGAGAGGGAGATAGAGAGGAGAGGGAGAGAGATGAAAAGAGAGAAAGAATGATATAGAGAGGGAGATAGAGAGGAGAGGGAGAGAGATGAAAAGAGAGACCCTTTGGAAATGAGAAATGGTTCATGCATAGCCTGAACAGAAATCTTGACAGATTTTCCTCGAACAACGAATGTTTTTATTGATTAATACTTAGTGAAAAAGAACAAGAGAAATAAAGCTTATCTCAAATCATAGGTTGATTGATCCTCTACATGCAATAAGTCGCTCAATTATCGGGCCGAAGCTTCCATCCATTTGATATTTAAGTTTTTTCGTTGATAACGTCTTTCTGTGATATGAAAAAAAACTTCTGAAAACTCCATATGAGCGTAGCTAGCAAATAAGAAATACTTTTTAGTAGTATGTTTAGTTTTGAAAGTAGAGCAGAAGTTTTTTGAAAGTAGTCTATTTTGGAAAACAAGTTTGCAGATAGTTCAATATGCTTCAGCCCCTTTCAACCATCTGATTTACACAGCATCAAGTTAAGTGCATCGTGAACAAAAAACGGAAAAAAGGGCGTTGAAAGTTAAATTTTTGAATCGAATGCTACCAACTTTGAGCTAAAGCGCATATGGATAACTTAACGCATATGAATTTTTAGTACTGAGTGACGCGCATCGTGGAGGTTACTTAGACAGTTAATGTCTTTGTCGTGCCAGTGAAGAGATGCGGTGTGGGTTTCGTGCAAAGAGTTCGGACGTTTCGCTTTATTTAAAGCATCATCAGCGATATGCAATTACCGTCAAACTTGGGTAATTAAACCCGAAACCCACACAGTATCTCTTCACTGGCACGACAAAGACTTTAACTGTTTAACGCATATGAGTAACAAAACAACATATGTAGAAAAAAGCATCCAGAAGTAGTTGAAAAATGTTCGGGAACTTAAGACTCTTTGCTGTCTAGGAATTGAAACCCACTTACTCAAGCGTATTATGCTTTAATTGACCAAGTTTTGAAATTTTTAGTAAAGGGAAGCTCGTAACTGCTACAACCAGTTCTTCTGCACCAAATTATCTAGAGAAAGTGAGAGTGTTTAAGAGAGGAGATGAACGAGAAAGCGAGAAAAATAGAGTGAGAGACAGTGAAACGATAGAGAGAGAATGAGGAATTGTCTCGGATTTCAGCTGTTTCTTGCATGGAGAGACAGGAAGAGAATTCCTATCTCATTTCAGTAGCTAAACTGAGAAGTATCACAATGACAACAACGTTACACCAAACTGGTTGAGCTCCTCTCCGTTCTTCCGTCTAGAGGTATGCTAATGACTCCTTTCGTAATCAAAGTTGCTGTTTGTATTCCTTTCCTGTACCCTGAGAAGAATCTTTGCAGAAGTTGGAATTGATGATGGGTATAAATATCCACCACATTACTAAAAGAGCTATGGTTCTAAAAAGAGACGACTCAACTCTTTTAGTTAGTGAAGCATTCGAGAATATTAAGCAAACGAGTGGCTGAAGAGAGGTGAATTGAATTGAAACACTTTGATAGAGCGGGAAAACGTGTCTCCGCATTAGGTGATGAAAAGAAATCTTAAAGAATTCTATGTATACCATCATGTATTTTGTATGAAACATTGCATGAAAACATGTGAGAGAAAGAATAGCACTTGAGTTTGTATGTGGTCATGGTCACTGATTCAATCTCCACTAATAATCAATTTCAAAGGTGCTACAATGAAGTACTTCAATTGAGTAAAAACATAGTTTTAGAATTTTTTGAAAATTGATAGAAATTTGTACCAAAATTTTGAGGCAAAAAACATAAGTAGTCGCAAGAAAAGATGTGAGAGTCAAAAAAACTTGAAATAAGCTTTGAGGAAAGCAGCGTTTGTGTATTTCCTGTTGTGGATAAATATTTCTTTGCTACAATAATAAATAAAAACTGCCGGACTAACGAACAAAACTATATTGCGAATTCTAGAAAACTTCTGAACTTTAATAATACAGATCGAGAGATGAAAGAGAATGCCATTCGCTTGGAAACCCAATATATCATCCCGAAACTTCTACTTCGCTGCGAGAAAGACAGTGAAAGAGTCAGAGAGACAGAGAGAGAAAGAGGGAGAAAAGGAGAAGAGATATAAAAAAATGAGAATATTAGATGAAGAGACAGAAATGAGAGAAAGAAGGAGATTGAGGAGTTGAGAGTAAATATTGGACTGAACCATCTGAAGCATCATCTCAACACCGTCACGCCTTTTGACAAGGTGTTTCTCCGAATAAGAAAACAAGCAACAAAGACGCGATATCAGCAGAGAAGACTCTCTCCATGATCTCCTTTTTACAAGATTGCGCACACTATTTGCAACAAACTTTCCGAGCAAATATGAGATATAGAGATAGAAAAAAACAGTCTATCTTTCTCTTCCTTGTTCTATTCATCCCTTCAAGTACATAATGAGAAAATCGATAGACTGAATCGCCACTGGGGAAATTCAAGTAAGAAACGGTCTAGATTCAGCTAGGAGGATGCTAGATTCCCTTGAGAAAGGTTTCCAAATTAGAAAGATCTTCAGACGTTCAGGGTCTTTGTATTTTTTCTCATCTCTCTCTCTCTTTCTCTCTCGTTCTCATAGGCATATCTTCACAATTACATTCCCGGTGTGCACTGAGACATGCAAATAGGGAATCGCGTGAGAAGACCCGCGGTGACCCTTTCAAGAGGGAGTTAAGGGTGCAAGAAAGCGTTTGATACAGACAAATGTCATTATTAGAGCGCGATGTCCTTCGGAGAGACCTTACGCAAAGGGTATGTGCAAGTGCTTGTCTTGCTAAGCTCTAAAACAAAACTGAACCATGAAGCAGAATGGATAACACAACATGCCTCATATTTAGTCCACCGACATTCTTTCGAACCGTTTAACTTTATCTCAAGTGAAATCCGCCTCTGCTCATAGAGAGCATATTTGAAATGATCCTTGCAGTGAATAGGGGGAGAAATCTTGCAGTCGCTACCCGCTACTTTTTGCAATCTTCTATATTTCTCTCTATTTCTTTACATTGTGTCATATTCTCCTTTAGAATCCCTCCTATCTTTTGTCTGGGCCTGATTGAAACACTAAGCACCAACTGAGAGAGAAGATAACGGGTGAGGAGAAAAGAGGAACAGCGGTGGAAGAACAATTGAGAGGGGATGAAAAAGAAAAAAGCGATTGAGATGCCGAGGGGAGAGTCGAAGAGAGAAATTAAGGAGAAAAGCAAGAGGGGAGAGAGAAAAAAAAGAGAGAGAGAGAGCTAGAAATATAGAGAAAGAACGCATTTGAAGAGAGTTGAAGAAGATCATGAGAGAAGAAGTGACTCACATTCCATGCAAAGTGCACACATATGAATGAGGAATGTGAAGTGAAGGAGGAAGAGGACGCAACGAGAAGATGCGCATCGTTTACTACGGGTCACTTCATCTCGTGCATCCTTCGCTTCGTAACGATGCGATAGAATGAACCGAGGACGAATGAAACAATTTCAGAAGAGGTGACCATTGATTGTTGGCATAATCGATTGAAAGTTTTCAGGCGAACCTCAAGCAGAAGGCGAGTTAAAAACAAATTCTGCAGTTAAAAATTATGGTTATACTGTATCAGCCAGCGAGAGTTATGGTTATACTTTCTTTAACTTTTCCGAGAATGAGAACTGAGCTACGTACGCTGGAAAAATCCCGCTGTGAATTTTATTGTGTGCGGAACTAAGAGAGCAGGTAGAATAAGATCTGGGAGAAAGAACTTGGACTTGTATGAAATGTGAAGATACTACATATGAAAGCCACGTACCTCTAAATTTTAATAACGTACGTCTTAATGCTTTACGCTTTCGAAATGTGTACCCCAAGGTCACATATACGCTCAAGGGTCAGTCAGTGACCATGTAGTCATTGAAAAGAATAGATAGAGGGGGAGAAGAAGAGATGGAAAAATAGAAGAAAAACAGAGAGAAATAAGAGAGAGGGAAGAAAAGATGGTGAGAAATGGCGAGGGCTCTGAAGAGAAAAGAGCAGTGAGAAAGAGCAAGGGCACTTCTCTAGGCAAATGGGCTTACGCATGTATGACAAGTCAAAGACGATTCTGGTTTGGATCCATTTCTATCTCCCTTTCAAGTCAGCGAGTGACCACCACAATACAATGTATTTGGCGGTTTTCGACTTGGCAGTAATATGAGACGGGCCGGAGAATAAGCTTACGTAGACAAGATTGCCCAACCCCTACTACACCCCTAACATTCCGTACATATTTAAGGGAAAAGGTTTGATGCCTTCTTCCGCATCCTAATCCGGTTGGGGAAAAACCTCTCCTACGAGGAATCTTGCTTACATCTCATGTTTTCTTTTTTCTTTAAAAAAAAAACAACAAACGTACAAAAAGAGAACATATAGAAAATGAGCCGATGAGAGCGGGAGAGAGAAAAGCTTCAAGGCTTGTCGCGCGAGGAGAATAAAGAACTGATTGATGCCGGAGGACTCACAATAGATTGAACAGGAATCGCTTCAAAAAGCGTACAACACGCGATGGTGTTGATTCACTTTCTTTTGAGGCATTGCATCTATTGATGAGAGCAGGGCTAAATGGGAAGTCCCAGGTAGATGAAAAAAACAGATTTCAGAGACAACCCAATTAAAAGGATGTATTTTCATTGAGTTTTTAGACGTCTTGTATGAGCGACCTACACTGGTAAGAATTTATTGATCACGAGGCTTTGTCCACCCAAAAATTATGATTCTGGTCAAAGAGTGAAAAACCTCTTCAAAAAGACAACGACCAGCTAACACAAGGAAAAAATAACTCTTATACGTACGATTGAAGCGACTACAAGTTCACTAGTGTTGATAAAACAGAATTCAAAGACTAGCGGAAGTGAGTCACTGCTTATAACATGCAAAATAAGAAAATAGACAACCAAGAAGCCCACAACGTACAGCCAGGCATTTCCAGAATCACGATTCATTCCCCTCTCCAAAGTCTCCTGCCCGAGAGGGCCTCCTATCAAGTGCGTGGACTGGAAGCTTCCTCACAGACGTCTTTCTCTACGTTCACAAAGGCAGCTCTCCCCTCCTCCTCACTTTGTATGCCTCCCTGAGGTTCTTCTCGCGCCTTCATTTTCAATTTATCCTTTCCCTCCAGCGAAGAAGAAAAAAGCAAGCGGCGGAACCAGTCAACGGCTCAAACCCCGTTTCTTAATCTCAGGGGCCTGTTGGTTTCTTAGCACGTGTGCAATTCAATTCTGAATGAGCGTCCTGTTATTTGCTCAACGTCCGACTTGCGACGGGATTGGAATCTAGCCTATTTTAGCTCAAGATTTAATCGTTGTGCGTGAACTGAGCTAACTGAGAAAGATAATTCCGCTCCTGAAAAGACTCACTGATCATTGAACCAACAGGTTTTAAGCGAGCATTCAATCCATGTCTCTAGTTCCGCAACACTGTGGTTCTTTAAAGGCCAATGGCTGTTTTTTAAAACCTTCTTCTAAATATTTGTCTTTCGGTGTCTCTCACACACTTTCTTGCTAGCTCTCTTGTTCTTCCTTGCACACTGAATAAACTGCCGCGACGCACTTCAGCCTCCACCCTCAAACCCCGCTCTTCTCTTCCAGCAAGCCGACAAAACACACATGCACACAAAGTACTAGCGACACCAAGTGGGAGGGCGTTTTCGTGTGATATGAAATGATGTCGCTCTAGAGTGTGTGAGCGAAGTAGTGCGTGAGTGGTAAGAAGTACGTTGAGCCAAAAGGTTAAACATCGGTGAATCTGCATGATTGTTAAGCTTTGATTCAAACTTCATGAGCAACTGAATTTCGAGTGGCAATTACCAAACGGAGGCAGGAAGCCGCGAGGCAGTTTGTTGTTTGTACCAATAAGCAACACACTCATAACACACTTTCACTTTTTAACACTACGGACTACACTTTCAGCATTAATAGAAGCTTTTACGTTTGAAGTTTAATGTTTCAATTTAAGTTTTTGTTGATAGAAATGAGTATCGAAGACTTTCACATGCGTTCGAATAACATCCGGATTACAAAAAGTTTTAACTTTTTTCGATTTTCGTTTCGTTGATAGAGATGAGTATTGAAGTTTTCTTAACGCGTTCGAATAACATTCGGATTACAGAATTTCTGGTTAAGCTGGAGGGTTTTTTTGGAAGCATACAGGGCGTTTCGGGAAAAATTTACTTTAGGGACCCCCGTGGTAGAAGAGGGACCCACCCTCCAGTAAAACGACCCAAAAGGGGGGGTCCCTAAAAGTAAAAGACCAAAAAGGGGGGTCCCTAAAGTAAATTTATTTTTAGTCCCACCCCACAAATGGGAATCAAAGTATAATACCCGGACCTTTTTAATTTTAGGGACCCACCGACCAACACTTTTCCAAAAAATTTTCTGTGGAAGTTTAAGTCCCCCCTGTTTTACTTTAAGTCCCCCCTATTTTACTTTAAGTCCCCCTGTTTTACTTTAAGTCCCCCCTGTTTTACTTTAAGTCCCCCCCCCTGTTTTACTTTAAGTCCCCCATTTAACTTCAACTTTCCTCTTTTAATTTCAAGTCCCCCCCTGTTTTACTTTAAGTCCCACCCATTTTACTTCAACTTTCCTCTTTTAATTTTAAGTCCCCCCTGTTTTACTTTAACTCCCCCTGTTTTACTTTAACTCTACCCATTTTTCAAAACTCCCCCCCATTTTACTTTAATTTTCCTCTTTTAATTTTAACTCCCCCCTGTTTTACTTTAACTCCCAAAAAAATTAAGAATTCGACATTAAACCAGAAAGAAAACTAGTTGCGCGACGTATTATATAATATATTTGTATTATACAATCGAGAGAGAGAGAGAGAGAGAGAGAGAGAGAGAGAGAAAAGACAATACAAACAAACAATAACAAAAAAAACGAACTATAACAAAAACATAAGAAAAAACCGAAAACGAAATCATATTATATTCACTTAAAAGTTTCGAGATAGCTTCCCCGCCAAAAAGCCATTCCCAAACTATCTTTTCCCACGCGTTAAGGATCACAAACTTCCTCTTTCTCTATCATGCGCTTTATCTCAAAAACTTCTCAACTTTTCCCTCTCTCTCATGCGCGTTATCTCTCAAAAAACTTTTCAAACTCTCTCTCTCACACGCGTTCAACGCACAACAGTGGAGAGAGAAAGAGCAGATAGTCAGTAGAGACAGCAGACAGCAGTACAGAGAGAGAAATAGCAGAGGTGGATCCCTGTTCTACCACATGTTTTCTTACAGTGCAATTGCTTTCAGGTGGGTCCTTAAAGTTAATTTTTCCCGGCGTTTCTTACAACCCGCCAATTTTTTTCGAGCGCATAGATGTTCAAAATTTTTAAGAGTTCGAAGTGTTTCTCGCAATGAGTTATTACTCATTTATATTAACAAAAACTAAAAGAGAATTAAGAAAAAAATTTAAAGAGAAAAAATTTTAAGAAATTTTGTAATCCGGATGTTATTCGAACGCGTGTGAAAAAAATTCTATCAACAAAAACTAAAATTAAAAAACTTAAAGTTCAAACGTAAAAGCTGCCATTATTACTGAGAGTGTAGTCCGTAGTGTTAAAAGTAAAAGTGTGTTATGAGTGTGTTGCTTGTTGGTACAAACAACAAACGGCCTCACGCCTCCTGCCTCGGTTTGGTAATTGTCATTTCGAGTCGGTCAATTGGTGAATGAGAACAGCTAAGCTGAGTCGAAAAGAGTATAACAAAGGTCACACATCTCGAATTAGTTTTTTTTTGTTTTTGAAAAAATAACTGCTTATTCGATTGAAGTGCGAGCGAAAATTTCGCTCAAGTATGTTATAATTTTTGCAGTGCATTTTGTCCCGTAGGGGAAGCATAAGTAAAATTTACCCCACCAAAAAGTAAAAAAATCTCCTCAGATCCCAGCGTAACCTTCACCTACGCATAAGCGAAAAAAAAGTTAAAAATATTGAAAGCCTAACCCGGACAAAAAAAGACCTTCACTTTTTTTGTTGTCAATTTCCAAACAGTTGTAATAACTGTGCGGTGCGCTGGGTCACACTCATGATTATTTTAGGAATTACCGACACTTTGTACCGCGTCACTTTGTACCCGACACTTTGTACCCCGTCACTTTGTACCGCGACACTTTGTACCGCGACACTTTGTACCGCGTACGGCCTCGTTAGCTAAGCCGTACGGCCTCGTTAGCTAAGCCGTACGGCCTCGTTATCGTAAACTTTTACTAAGCCTAAGCGTTTTTTAATGTAAAAATATGTTTTAATGTAAAAATAAAACGCGCGGCCTCACTCAAGTCGCGGTACAAAGTGTCGCGGTACAAAGTGTCGCGGTACAAAGTGACGGGGTACAAAGTGTCGGGTACAAAGTGTCGTATACAAAGTGACGCGGTACAAAGTGTCGTGATACGTTATTTTAGTGTATCTTGCTCATTAAAAAAACATTTGCAATGAGCAAATCCAAGCTTCATCCATTAGTAATAAACAAAAAAAGTGATAAACAAAAATGGAAAGTTTTTTGTCGAATAAATACTTTCTTCGAGAAAATTTCTTCTCTAAAACCGATTTAATCAGCTCTTGCTGTCGATATTTTTTAATGAACTCATAAAAATTCGAAAAAAAACTTTAATTGACGAGAAAAAGTTGGAAATAAGTGAAACTACACTGCGTTACTATCGTCGAAATTTTTTCTCTTGATTCTGAAAATATGTAAAAACTTTTTATGAATTCATTCAATAATTTGATGAACAGTGAAGAAATGGGCTGCTGAAGCTAGAATTTCCGCGATTCATCTCCAACATCAATAAAAAATCTCTGAATCAGAGAAGAAATATTATGTGCGTGAACAATAGAAATTAAAATTATACATCTCATCATCGACCGGGTGCGCTCTTTCGGAAAAAAATTGACGATCATACAAACTCCTCATTTTCGAACTTGGTTTTAGAAATTCATACTTCTCAAAATATTAATAGAGACTCTCATAGGAGAAAGAGAGAGAAAAAACAAAAAGAAAGAAAAAAGATAACCAGTGAAGTAAAGGAGAAGCGTAATGAATTTCCAAAAAAACCTTGGCTTTAACTTTCGGCTCAAAATCAAAAAAAGTGAAGTTAGATGGACTTTGAACAGAGAAACAAATGTGTCAAAAATGCGCTTCAAAACAAAAGAACATAAGGGCACAATGTTACTTAGGGGGGAGGGCGCACTTTACTTGGGGGGTCGCACTTTATTCGGGGGGGAGGGCGCACTTTACTTGGGGGGTCGCACTTTGCTCGGGGGGGCGCACTTTACTTGGGGGGTCGCACTTTACTCGGGGGGGGGGGGGGGCGCACTTCACTTGGGGGGCATTATTTATTTTTTGACAAATTTAGTCATTAAATCGACAAAAAAATGATAAAATGAGAATTTTTTGCATGCGCTCTCTTTCCTAAGCCGTACGGCCTCGTAAGCTTAACCTTTACCTGAAAAAAAAGCGAGAAAAAAACAGTGAATAATAGCTGAAAACAGCTAAGCCAAATTAATCAAATTGACTGGATAAAACTAGAATATTGGGGCTAATTGTTCTATACGGTCTCGTTCCTAAGCCGTACAACAAAATTTTTTCGCTTAGGCTTGGTTAAAATGTATGCTAAAGCAAGCCTAAGCGAAAAAATTCAGTGAAAAGTAACCTGGCCCTCCTAAGGAAAGTGCGCCCCCAAGTAACAAAGTGCCCAATATAAGATAAAAAAAAATATCCTCTAAAATCAGTTTCCTTTTTTCGCAAAAGTTTTCGAATGAGACAGGTAAAAACGGGAAAGAACCGACGAGGAAAATATATTCATAACCATTTAGTCTTAAGATTAATAACAAACTACATACATATACATAAACACTACTACATATTCTAATAGAAAATATCGGCTCACCAAAAAAATTGAAGGCTATTACAGAAGCACACCGTGCACACTGTGCGCACAGTGCGCACAGTGTGCACGGTGTGCTTCTGTAATGGCCAAATTGAAACTACTCCTGCAGATTATTTGGCAAGAAGCCAAAAGGCAGAGCGCTAGAGCAGTAGAGCACATGAGAGAGAGACGCAGGAGAGTCTTCTGTTAGAAAGCGAGGACCGCAAACTTTCGCCTTGAGCGGACATACGAGAGAGAACAGAGTATGTATGAGAGGTTTAGAGAAAGGCATAGAAAGTGAGAAATGAATAATGTTGGAAAAAATGATGGAAAAAGAAAACAAGATTGTGAGGGAAAGAAGACATAGCAATAGTGTGAGAGAAAGAAAAGATAACAAGAAAACGAGAGAAATTAAACGAAAAAGTGAGAGAAAATGATAGAAAGTAGAGAAAAGAAAGTGATAGGAAGCTCGGAAGAGAAAACGAGAGACGGTAGAGAGAAGAAAGTGAGAAAGCAGAGAAGATAAAATGAGAGAGAGTCGAGAAAAGAAAGCCAGAGAAAGAGACAAAGAGAGAGAGAGAACAGAAAAAAACAAAGGGAGAGAAATGATGGAAAAAACATTGAGAGAAGGCAAAGAGATAAAAAAGTGGATAAATTACCCGGGATACTTTTTCAGAATATATGTATGTACCTTAGAAGAGTCCGAGGAAAACGGATGAACAGCCGACACCCATCAACGGTTTCTGATGGTATGGAGGAAAGCGAGGATTCCATGTGTTCATCGCCTGCGATTCTCTCGCTCTCTCTCTGTGTCTCTCTCTGTTTCTCTATTCATCTCTCTGTATCTCTATTCCTCTCTCTCTTTATCCTCTCTCTCTCTATTCCTCCTTTCTTTCACTTTCTGACTCTCTTTTTCTCTCTGGCTCTCGTTTTCTATTCTCTGTCTCTGATTGTCCACTTAAAGCACATAATGAGAGCCTCTCCTTCTATCCGATAATGTGGCAGATGCGATTCAGTACATGATTTCGGATCGGGGCAGGAGCAATATGTACGTGGGAATACCGAAGAGAACCGAAACTTATGAAAAATTTTCTTATTTTCTATGTATATAGTAAAACAAGGACGGCACTCCTTTAGAGACAACTTCAATGGGATAAACTGGACTTCCTACACCTTCTCTACAATTTCCCATGTTGATAGCCTAGAAACTTTTTTGAGTTATGAAGAAAGTTGAATTTAAATAATTAGATTTCAAGAGACACTGAAAACATATCAGTCGTTCGAATGGAAGAAGCAACTCAACACTTCAATATCAAACCAGCAAGTGGAAGAATAAGAACCAACACAATCTAAAGAATAAGAACCAAAACAATATAAAATATTCTATCGATGATAAAAGAGCATTGAAACAGAAGCGTTACAGCAAAAACATGGAAAGCGAATATCCAAACAAATTAGAGTAAGTGTTAGTTATATGCATCATATAAAAAGTGTGTACTATATCCTCGCCTTCAAGTGTTTAATACTTCCTCTGATATCAGTGCCCAGATCTTTGAGCACGCGGTGACCTGTTTCAAAAATATTGTCTTGCAACATTAGTCGAATGATCACAATGAGTAAGTTCATCAATTTTGTTATACTTCCATCCCAGATAACTTACTCCCCCCCCCTCTACCTATCAATTTAGAGATGTAGCAGAGTGTTAATCTTGACAGTGTATCTCACACTTGAAGTATCCTCCGAGATTCAGCATACAAGCGAAAGGGAGGGAGGACTAACACAAGAGAGCGCGAATGCTTTGATGAGCAAAGAAGAAGAAGGCAATAAAGAAGGGGCCAGAATACACACATCCCATTCGTTATTCCGTGTTTCTTTGTCCACTCTGAACCAAAGTGCTCGGACCACATTTGACGACGAGTGTATATCTCGTCCAAGTAATCTGCGATTGCCATTCGATTCGAGAGAGATTCAGAGGTAAAGAGAGAGAGAGAGAGAGAGAGAGAGAGAGAGAGAGAGAGAGAGAGAGAGAGAGAAAGAGAGAGAACGCGCTAATGAGTGAGAGAGTGATTGAAAAGAAGAGATTTAATGAGAGTGTGTGAAAGAGAAAGAAAACGAGTTTCGAAGAATGAAGGTTCAAACTGAACCCAATGACAATGTTTTGTAAAACATTGTTGAAAGAATCAGAGAAGAAGAGAATGGCTTGGGGATCCAGAAGATTCAGAGTCAGAGCGAACACAAAAAGAGGCTACATTGTTCTTGATGTAATTCGAACAGAAAGTTAGAAAGAGAGTGAGGAAGAGACAGAAAGAGATAAAAAAAAGTTATAAAAAAACAATAGAAAGAGGACGAGTTAAAAAAAAGATACAGAGAAAGAAAGAGGAAGACAAAGCCAGAGAGGCAGAGAAAGAAAGAGGAAGACAAAGCCAGAGAGGCAGAGAAAGAAAGAGGAAGACAAAGCCAGAGAGGCAGAGAAAGAAAGAGGAAGACAAAGCCAGAGAGGCAGAGAAAGAAAGAGGAAGACAAAGCCAGAGAGGAAGAGAAAGAAAGAGGAAGACAAAGCCAGAGAGGCAGAGAAAGAAAGAGGAAGACAAAGCGAGATAGGCAGAGAAAGAAAGAGGAAGACAAAGCCAGAGAGGCAGAGAAAGAAAGAGGAAGACAAAGCCAGAGAGGCAGAGAAAGAAAGAGGAAGACAAAGCCAGAGAGGCAGAGAAAGAAAGAGGAAGACAAAGCCAGAGAGGTGTGTTATGTGTTAATAATGACTTATGCTTTTGTTTCCTTGTGCCATTGAATTATTTTTTTGCTGCTACCGCTAACTTCAAAAATAACAAAACAAAGCAAAAAATGTTTCAAAAATATTCTCGAGAAACAAAAACACCCAAAAAAGTTCAATATTTAGTTGATCTAAGTTTGTGCATTCTCTTTGAGTTAAAAAAACTAATTTCTATGCATTTTATTCATACGAACATTCTCATGAGACAAAACCAGATCATAAATTTTTTGTAGAACACTTTTTAATAAATTAAACATTACTTCTGAGTGCATTTCAACGCAGCAATTACACAAGCTTCATAAGTACTTGAAACGGAAACTAAAAAAAATAGAAGAACTTGCTTAACTAAATTTTTGTTTGATACAGCACATTAAAGAACCTTCTTCGGTTTCCGGTAACTTCTTTTCGAAATTTTTTTACTATTAACTCGAGATCTGGCCAAAGAAGTTTTAAAATTGACCTCGTACATTTTGTTGTTTCAATCTTTCACATGATGAAACTGGGAAGAGAGGTAGCCGCGCAAAAGCGTTTTACTCCAGAATTTAACTTAAATGTTTTTGGTTCCTTTCCAATCAATTCCTTATCTCAATTTACATAGTTCTTCCGGAAAGACAACAAGTGTGTAAATTCGATTTTTTCTCTTTTGGTAGGTATTGTAGAACAGACGATTTCCGGAATATCAAAAACATGGGTTCATTTAAGAAAAAGCCTCGACAAAAATACATCTAGCTTCTTAACATAAATTCCTTCGTAAGATGAGTTCGAGTAAATAAGGAAGCATAGGAATTCTTGTATAGAAACATCGAAAAAGCTACATATGTAGTCCTCGAAGTGACATCAAACTTAGCCACCTCTTTCCTGCCGGATGCCAGCGCGATACCCCTCTCTAACCATACTCCTCTTTTCAATTTGGGTAAAATCTAAGCAAAAAAAGTTTAAGAGAATAAAAAATATGAAAAACCAGAGCTGCTGAACTGTTCAGGAGGGTAAGCTCATTTATGAAGAAAATACAATGAATGAAATCCAAAAAAAGGAAAAAAATACACATTTTTTTATTTGAAAAGACCTCAGAATTTGAGTTTGAGCACTACGCATGGAAAACGCGTGGTAAGAAAGGGGTCTTCCATTTGAGGGGAAACATGATGTCGAAGGAGTTGATAACATACATATGACGTCGAAGGAGTCCACATTGATTTCGGAAAGAACTTTCGAGTGATTGGTCGGTCCTACTCCAGTGGTAGCATTTTGTGGGAGTTCGGTGAGGGACTAGGACGATAAAGCTTCAAGGTGTCTGATTCCTCGTTAAAGCTGGATTGCATCTTGTCCACTAGACGAAACGAATAGAGCATTAGGTGCATTTAGTATTTTTTGTCTTTGACATTGATTTAGGGGCATTTTTTAAAGTGCAAAATTCATTTTTAAACGAAACTAAGTTTTAGAAAATCGTTGCTGTGAGATAGTAAAGCTCCGAATAAATGCTGCTGAATTTTGACCAGAAATTCAAGCAACGCTGATGAGAAATGTTCTACATATTACTGCAAGCTTTGAAGTTCTTTCTACTATTCTGGTCTTTGAACTGTTGAACCTTCAGAAAGATCAGAAAACTTCTCAAGACCCGCATATTGTTTGCATATCAAGCTGATCGACCGAAGGTCAGCTTTCTTCCACATTGTATTTGTAATGGAGGGCAGAATATGCGACCATTATGCGACCGATGACGTGACGGATGGAACTATTCTTTGTTATTTTCCTCTTGAAAACCTGCCGCGACATTAATCTCTAAACGATGAGATCATCGGCGCGATGACCTCATACCAATCAAGTTAGGCGAAAATTTTGAAAGATGATGTTACCTTGACTAACTTTTTTTGGAAATAAAAGGTCCTGCACGAAATTCCATTCTTACAGGGTGGTTCATAAATAGTGTTACAAATGTTTGAGAACATTTCCTGAGGAAGTGACCGCACGTAGCGGTCACTTTTCTTGTTTTTTCCGATTCCCCGTAATTTTTTATACGTGTCAAGTGAGTTTCGATTGAATCCATCGATGTTTAGGGTAATGACAGCGTCGAATCGCTTGCGAACTGCGATCATTCGCCTACACACTCTTGGCCACGCCCCTGCTCGCATTGCTGAAACGCTTCGCCTGCCTCGCATGACAGTGTATCGAGCGATCAAACGATTCGAGGAGCTTGGCACATCTTTGGACCGTCCAAGGCGAGGTCGTCCTCGCACTGCTCGCGCGACACAACTCATCGAAACCGTTCGGAGTCGGATCAACCGAAATGCACGACGAAGCATCAGACAGATGGCGCAGCAGCTCCCGATGAGCCGAACTTCATTGGGACGAATAGTCACGGAGGAGCTGGGACTCAGGTCGTATCGTACACGGAAGGCCGCTTTTCTGTCGGCTCGCAACAAGTCGGAAAGAGTCAAAAGATGTCGCGACCTTCTTCGTCGTACGCAACAAGGCGAACATTTCAATATGGTGTTCTCTGACGAAAAGCTGTTCACCGTGGAAGAAGTCCACAACTCCCAAAACGTCAGAGTGCTTGCGAAGGACGCAGAGCAAGCCGATAGCAAGGGTAGAACGGTCCAACGCAGTGCACATCCAACTCAAGTCATGGTCTGGGCGGGGATCTGCGCAACAGGAAAAACACCGCTTGTTTTCGTCGAGAAAGGCGTCAAGATCGACACGGAATACTATCTGAAACATGTTCTGCAAGACGTGCTCCATCCATGGTCTCAATCGCATTTCAATCAGAGGACATGGACCTTTCAACAAGACTCAGCACCAGCCCACAAAGCTAAAAAGGTTCAAACGTGGTGCAAGGAAAATTTTCCCGGCTTCATCACAACAGCAGAATGGCCGGCCTCATCACCCGACCTGAACCCGCTCGATTATTCCGTTTGGGCCTACTTGGAGTCCAAGGTAAACTCTCGCTCCCACCCAAATATTGATTCCCTGAAGAATGCCCTTCAGGCAGAATGGGACAACATCGGAGTCGAATACCTTCGTACAGTGGTGGAGGCGTTCCCAAAGAGACTTCGAGCTGTAGTTCGGGCAAAAAGAGATCGTTTGAGCTGAACTTTTGCGTGAATGTTGACATTTATGTTGTTGATAAAATATGTTAATTTGAGAAGATTTTCTCTGTTTTGAAAAAAGGTATAACAATTCCAATTTGTAACACTATTTATGGACCACCCTGTAGAACTTACGCGCGTAATTCGATTTCAGACTAGTTATTAGAGCAAACCAGTCAAGTTTCATTACATTTTTCTTACGGGCATACCCAGTGACAGAGTCAATGTCTGCGCTCTGCCCTTTTCTTATTACACGGACTCGATACTTCATGTTCAACCAAAAAAGTTAAATGCTTTTTTTAAGTACGGAAACAAAATAGATTGCGATTAGTTAGTATTTTAAGATTCATTTGGAGAGAAAGACGGCATTTGAAATCTCATCTTGTCGTACTTTAAGATATTATTTCGCGTGCTCTCGCAAGATCATCTCGTACCTCACTGATCCAACATTTTTCGGCCAAGAAGGTGCGAGAGCCATGATATCATCGTGAAATATTTCAGTTATAATAACACTGACTCGATGATCTCATTCATCGAGCAATGATCATCTTTACAGATACATCGCACGATCGCTTAACTTTTTTTGAGAGATTAATGTCGCGGCTGAACTCACAGTCAGATTTCTTTCCATAATTTCAACGCCGAAAAATAAAAAAATCCTCATAGCCATCGCTAAAGTATTCTACTAAAAACTCGACATGGGGAACTTAATATAGTTAAATTCAACTCGAAATCCCGACTGATGGTTATGAAGGGACAACCTTGTGTCCTGGGGCGGTGTGCAGAGACTATAATTTAGGCTATATTATAGGGTATATTATGTATAGTTAGAATTGTAGGTGAAATGTTCCGTTTGCAGAGAATAATCATCCCCTATAACATTCAAGTTTTGCTAGGTTGCTCTGACCGGTCCTAACCTTACCTATACATATTGTTATTTTTTCGTCTTAAACACTTGAAATACGTAGTGCTTTTGTGCTGAAAAATGAGAGTTCCCAGTAGTTTTTAACTATTTTTCACCTCTTGTAAAAATCAAGAATTTCTCTTTTTTTAAAGGTTGAGATTGGAATTCGTTCTAAAATCCTGTTAGCAATCATAATTCGCATGTTCTTAATTGTAAGCACAAAACAAGAAATTACTTATAATTATTATAATTACCACTCACAAAAAATCGTGAACTGTGGATAATGACGCATATAAAGCTTAGGCAAAGGTTAAGCTATTGAGGTCATACGTTTTAGGAACGAGAACATACGGCTTAGAAAAAAGTGAAAGACGCAGTGTGGCTTAAAAACTGATCCAAGTGCGGCCCTCCCCCAAGTAAAGCACGCTCCCCCCTATTTACATTTCACGGAAGTAAATATACAATACTTTTTGGAATAGAACAAATTCACATCGGGTATATGGGAGTTTATGATCCGTACAAGAGCGAAACGCTTCTGTTCGAATGGCGAGTTATTCGGCAGCTCGCTCCAATCGCCTTCTATTTTGTCCTGCCAGTAGTTCAACTAAAAAACTTCACAAACTTTCGATATTGTTTCAAATATTAAAGAGAATCCGGCTGAACCATTGAAAAATACGCGAAAATGGCTAGTATTTCTTTTGAAATTGGCTCAGTCTTAGGCTAAGTTTACGCAAACGAGCCCGTATGAGAGAACCAAGACCGTATAAGAGAACAAGTGCTCAAGTGATAAGAACAGATAAATTTTTAAAGAATCATTGTTTCCTCTAATGTAAATTTGAGTATTTTCTTGATTAAAAAACTGTACCCATTACTATCTCTACGTGAAAACTGCCTAAAACCTCTCAAACGTGGGAACGATAAACCACGTAAACTGAGAAGGTAATAACGCGAACGAGGTGCATGGCTCAAAACAAAATCGTATGGAAAAAGACCCGTGTTTACTGTTCTCGAAATAAAGGCGAAGAAATGGAATAAGTCGCAGCTGAATAGGTTAAAAAGGGCGTTCTTTTCCAAAAGTAAGAGATTTTTGTTGTATTTACATGACTTGAGAAATCAAGCGCTATGGTTCCTAGCCATCCGAGGTTCCAAGCCAGTAAATTGACGTTTTGGAGCGAATTAAAAAATTTTAAAGCTCAATATGGTCGACTTTCTGCGAGAAAACGGCATCTCATATTTTGTTGTAATGAAAAGAATAAGTAGCAAAAATTATACATTTGAGTGACGGTGTAAAAGAACGAATGTTCTGAAAAACTAAAGAAGGGAAATGGATATAACTAACCTCGGCCAAATCGAGGAACAAAGATTGAGAAAAAAACTCGATCACGAAGTTGAACAAATTGGTAAAAAAAGTATCAAAAGTTCGTATTGCTTTCTCGAATCTGACTGTTATCCCTGCTAAACATCCTAGCAGTGACCCAAGCAGCACAGCCACCAAAATATTCTTTTTTTTCATTTCTTTTCTTTATCGTTGCAGGGGCGAGGTGAGCACAAAGGGAGGTATTGGACAGCTTCATTTGGCTTTGTATTGTCCATTGCACACGGCGGTCAGTTAGGACAGCCAATGTCGGAGGTAGGGAGAAAGGTGGCCCCCTCCGATGGAAGGTGGCCCAATAATCTGAGTCAATTTATTTTTTCTAGCAAGTACTTAAACTTATTATATGAGCAATTAAATAAGTGAATCGGGTAGCTCATTACACATTTTTTCGACTCGATATGGTAAAAAATTTATTGAGCTTGTTTTTCACAGACTGGTATAAGCAATTTGAATATATGACCTCTGGTGAAACGACGGGTGCGAATTTAAGAAATCTCTCTGAGGTCTTTAGATTAAGAAAAAAGATTCTACGTGGTTATGGATTCCGTCCGTTTAGAAATACAAGTCTTTATATATATATATAGGGTGTACAGAAAGTCCAAGTGGACAGTATTTTTTCCGATAAAAACTTAACGGATTGAGCAAATCAAACAAAATTTTCATCAAAGATTTTCAAATAGTTTGGGATATAACTGCGTTTTCAAATTTAGAGCAGCCCTCCTTTCTCTTTGACACAGGCGCGGAGTCGCTTATGGAAGGCACCCACCGTGGTGGACAGGTAAGCGACGTCAAGATCATCCCACGCCTTCTGTAGGGCGCGCTTCAAACTTTCCAAATTCTTTTGTGGGGAAGCACAGGCCTTGCTCTCAAAGAAGTTCAGAGGATTCAAATAAGGTGACTACGGAGGCCATTCGGCGGATGTGATCATGGAGGTGCAATTGGTCTTGCACCAGTCTTGCACAACTTTAGCCTTGTGGGCGGGCGCAGAGTCCTGCTGGAACGTCCATTTGCGTCCCGCGAAGTGAGCCTGGCTCCAGGAAAGTACTTACTTTATGAGAATGTCGTTCAGGTAGTTATTGGCATTCATTTTGACTCCCTGCTCGACGAAAACGAGTGGAGTCTTGCCAGTCGCGCAAATCCCGGCCCAGACCTTGACAGAAGCGGGATGGCCCTTTCTCTCTCTTTGTGGTCGGTCCTTGAGAGCAAGGCCTGTGCTTCCCCACACAAGAATTTGGAAAGTTTGAAGCGCGCCCTACAGAAGGCGTGGGATGATCTTGACGTCGCTTACCTGTCCACCACGGTGGGTGCCTTCCACAAGCGACTCCGCGCCTGTGTCAAGGAGAAAGGAGGGCTGTTCGAAATTCGAAAACTAAGTTATATCCCAAACTGTTGGAATAAACTTTGATGAAAATTTTGTTTGATTTGCTCAATCCGTTAAGTTTTTATCGGAAAAAATACTATCCACCTGGACTTTCTGTACACCCTGTATATATATATATATATATATATATATATATATATTTATATATATATATATATATATAAAAAGCGAA
>OZ057404.1:43039787-43488680 GCA_964056735.1 Allodiplogaster pararmata
GATCCCATAATCGATGATGTTATATTACCGATGTGGCTTGCTGATCTTGATAAAGCGTTTAAATTTGAAATTTGAAATATATATATACATATATATATATATATATATATATATTATATATATATATATATATATATTTATATATATATATATATATATATATATATATATATATATATATATATATATAAATATATATATAAAGCGAATTTCGTTGTTAGAACTTTTCGATACCAACAGCTGTAAGGACCACAGAACCACCACTTCTAGCAACGTACCCCAACCGAGTTTAGCAAATTCGGTTGGGGTACGTGGCTAGAAATAATTGGTGTGTGGCCTTTGTAGCTGCTGGTATTAATTTTCGCTTTTTTGACTGGGATCAAAGTCTAGTATTGGCACTCCCAAAGAGCTCCTTAGAGCGATTCTCCATCATCTCGGAAATAAGGGCTAAAGGGTTGCAGTGGCTACAAAAAAATTTAAAGTTTGGTGACAAAATCGATAATGCAATCCAAATTCAAGTGTTTTGGAACCAAATTACAGTTTTAGTTGGAGTTGGAGTGAAACGGAAACGGAGGAAAAAAAAATCAATTTTGGTGACAAAACAAGGACAAAAAATCATATTTTTGCAGTGACAAAACAAGGACAAAGAATATCCGATTTTAGCAGTGACAGAATAAAGACAAAAAAGATTTTGGCAGGAACAATAGAAGTTAAAAAATTTTGTCCCTTCTTTAGCGGTGACAAAACGATTACAAAGTAGAAAGCTTGTTTTTGCACGGTTTTTCCTAGCAGGCCCGTAAAAACGCATGTTATTTTCTGCCATTCATCATGGTGCTTTTTCCGTTTCTTGCCATGGAAAAGCTTGGAATTTCAAGTGAATTCTGCCCGAGGAACAACATTTTGAGCATTTTAGCGAAAATTATTCCCAGCATCGTCTTAAATGTTAAAGATATGATATTCAAAGCATAATTCAGAATCGTATACTACGCCCAAGTCAAGGAAATAAGAAAGCTAAGGTAGTTCAGAATCATAGAGGGTAAACTTGCAAGAAGGGTGGGATTGTCCAATCCGCATGAATACCGTTTTAGTGGTCGAGATAGAGAATCCCCACTTTTTAGACCAGTCGGCAAGGCCAACTCAGCCTTGCTGAAGAAGATGATGATCACCAATTGAATAGAGCTTATGATCACTAATTGAATAAAGCTTTTAGTGGTGTTTATCTATCTTTGGAAAAATTGGCTGGATATTCATTTGCGTGATTACAAAGGTTATGAATGTGAGAAAATTTTTGAGTTGTTGATTTTCTGTAAAGTTAGAGTAATCCTGCAATTTTCCAAACCCACAAACAATGATCCGCTTTTTTGATTAAAACAATGTTGAAACGCGCTCAAATCATCTCACAGACTGAAATAAGGCATACATTTAAAAAAATTGTCCTTTGCCTTCTCAAAACTGATATTGTCCTCATAAAATTTTGGCAAAATTTGTATTGAAACAGTCTTTTTGAGTCATTAACATAATATAATGTAATTTTTCTTTCTTACTGATGAGTAATACTTGTTCTGAGAAAAAGGTTACTGACTAAGACAGTAATGTTCCATCATTTTTCTTCGCGTCTCTGTGTTACCATAACGTACAATTTACTAGCTGCGTTAATTTCTTATCTGTACAAAAAATTTTCGATCAAGTTGTCAACTATGAATGATAAAGAATCATGAGCCGATATAATTTGAAGGTAATTTTTTGGAATCGTTATCTTTTCTTTGCATCGGAATGGAATTCAGACCCGTGTGCCAATTTTGTCGGTAACTTATGTTCTGAACCCTTCCTTTCCCTTTCATCCTCTCCACTGCCCTAGGAATCTCCTGCTTTAACTTTTTCGCCTTGATTTCATCACGCTTCTTCTTCATTCCGTTATTTTTTCTGTTATCATTTCTCTACCATCCGTCTGCATTCTGTTTTCCCCTTATCTAGGGAAACCTTTTTTTGCCCCTATATACATAATTTCTTTCTTTGTTTTCTATGCTTTTTATTTCTAACCCAGTTTAAAAACTTTCTACTACAACAATAGTATTTTCACCGCCTCCTTCAAGTTCAATACCATTACTCGCCCCCTTTCAAACTCTCTTTAAGTTACACATTCCCCTAAAATACCTTTTTAACCTTTTAGTAAAACTTTCATTCCCCTTCTCGATTTTTCACATAACTCCTTATTGGTATTTTCTCAACTCTTATGGAACACGATGTATGTGAACCTTAACTCTTCTCTTTTTCCTTCTCTGATGCATTATTTGATCACCTTTGCGTGAAAGCATCGTTTTAAAAGCACTAGAGAAGCATTATTTTTGGCACTCTAACCAGCGAACTGTCACATCTATAACAAAGAACATGTAATAGTGAGCATATGTAGACGTGCCAATGATTACCAATCGAGTAAATCAACTTGATGTTTTCAAAAAACTGTCTTCAAAATCTGCAGCGCTCGAGGAAAGAATGAGCAACAGCAGCCTGGAGGGTCAGTTCGACCTCTGCTCATACTCTATGTAGTATACTAACAGTTGTTACTTTATCAATTTTTATTTTTATCATAATTTATGAAATTGTTATTGTTAATTTATCATCTGATCTTGTTTTGAAGAACACAAGCACTGTTTTTTGCCTAGGATTTTCAGCAAAAACTGTTAACTGGCTAGTATGGATGAAAAAATTTGCTTAGAGAAAAAGAACTCAAAAATAGAAAAAAGCCTTATTTCATAATTTAGTATACTGGACAGTTTTTTGTTGAAAGCTCACATTGTTTAGTCAAGCGTAACACATTCACCATTTTTAATGAGATTTTTTTGAAGCGATAGAAGAGAAAGGCCGATACTATTCACGACCAATAATCAACGTCCATTTAAATTTGAATTTTGTCATGAACTGTCAATATTGAACAAAAATCCAGAATTTCTTCAACATCAGAAATTCGTGTCAGCAAATCTATTTTAACATCCAATTGTTAAACAATTAACTGGAAAATTTTTTTGGCCTTTTGTAGCCCTGAGAAGGATTGTTTTTATGTATTGTATTAAAACAAAGATACCTGGTAACTAAAACAATGTTTTAAAAAAAACAAAATTAAATAAAAACTGGAATTTTAAAAAAGATCAACATGTAATAGTACAATAAAAAGCCCTAAAAAAATTTCCCGGGACTTCCGAATGTTCGAATCCTTCCGTGGACTAGCTGTTTTCTGTGGGTTGTCACTCATATATCATCTCAACCAAATGTCTTTGCCTGTGATTTGAGTTCACAATCGCTGATTTCTGACCTCTCTATCCACTTTTTATCAACAAGAAATATTCGTCTTTGCACCGGCTTCTTTTTTCAAGACTTCCAGGAGTTGTTAATTTTACCTTTCATGCTCATTGACAAGATAATAACTTTTTTGATATTTTTAAATTTATACAATAATTATCCAATTTAATTAGTTCTCTTCAACCACAAATTCAAACTTTTGATCTGCTATCGGGAAGCCTGGAATTATGTTTTCTTTTTTCATACTATCAACACTTTTGAAAGTTCTATACTAAAATTTTGAAAATTTCAAAGTATTATATATATTTTTGATATTTTTAAAACTTTTGATCTGCTATCGGGAAGCCTGGGATTAGGGAGTCCGATTTTAATATACTCTTGGTGTGTAATAGTGACATATTGGTATTTTTGCATAGTCCGGGAACGCCATACATAGAGTTCGACCTCAGCCCAGGCAGATTCATGTATTAATACGTCAATTACTACATAGATTCATTAAAACCGCGATGTTGAAACATGCCGGTAATGCCATTTCTATTGTTATTCTTGATATAGACACTAGTTGTCGCTTCATGATTTTTTAATGGTTCTACCGGATAAGTCTGCGAAAAAAGCTCACACTCACCTTACCTCGGAAAAAAGTCAACCCTGCCCCGAGGCGGAAAAAAACCAACCCTGCCCCGAGGCGGAAAAAAATCAACCCTGCCCCGAGGCGGAATTAGCGCCAAATAAAAAAGAGGGAGAAGACGTGATTCTATTCACTATCACCAGACTGTTCCTCATCGGAGAAGTGAAAATCTTCAAAACAAAGCAGATGAAAACTTATTAAAAGATTCAGTTGGCAAGGATAATAATGCGAATTTAGGTTGCTTTGACAACCCGGAGTTCGCTTCTATCGATATAGACTACGGATCGACGAAAGCATTGTACTCGATTGGAAAGTCCATTGCAGCTGGACTGCAAGGTTCTCTCAGTGAAGAGTCCTACCAGGTGTGTTCTTCATTCTTCGTAACATATTAGGCACCAACTCCTTATCCGCCTACAGTCTTAGGAGCTATTATTATATATTTCAAGTCTCAACCCCAAATAATTTCAAGTTATACATTATGTAAACCTTATCTTTATAACATAATTCAATTATTTGTTGAAGTCATACTATGAACATATAGATAAACTCGAAATCCTTACCGAAACATATAAACTTATACCATATTTGGCCATGGGATGGATTTATTTCATACATCAACTAATAGTTACAATTCAAGTACGTTTAATTTTGTATAAAACTGAATCTCGCATTTGAAATTGATATATGAATATGTATTCATTATAATTGTATTTGCTATCTCTTTGTGATTAATGTGATGTACCTTTAGTCTCTGGCGGATCTTATCTTTTCCCACCATGGAGATGCGAAGAAAACTATTCTTGATATTGTGAAAGCACAGGTTATTTATTTGAAATTCTCCGTATTAATTAAGAGTTTTGATTCAATAAGAAAAAGTTTCACTTAAAGAAGATATGTATACAGAAGATATGTAACGCTTTATGATTAAAATTTTTTCCTTTTCACAGAAAACGCGACCAGAATGCATAAGAGAGAAAAAAATTGTTGTTTTTAAAGTCGCAATATTCTTAATTAAAAACTTATGAAATAACCTATCAAAATCCTGGAACTTTTCAAAGACAAATTGCATCTGATCCGCTTTCCTATGGAAATCAATATTTTTACTATCTGATTTCATCACCTTCTTTTAAAACGATAAAGAACTGAGAGAGTCGGGGAGGCATCAAGGCAAAACAAACAATCTTCCCTGCAGAAAACTCAGCTCTGGGTCATACTAAACACAATTTTGAAAGAAAACCTTCAAATAGAGTAGGATTGCTCCTACTTTTGCTTTATTTCTCAAGTAAATATGGAGGAAGATCCTCTTATTTAATAAAGTGTGTTTGGCTCAGGATTTGAAATACAAGTTTATTATTAAACTTGGAACACAAGAAAATTACCAAACAAAACCTACAAACAAAACGCTTACACACCTCCAAAAGATGAAAGAAGAACAACAAACAAAAAAGTCACGTTGGCACGACGACATTTTAACTTCGCTAAAAGACGGCCTGAGAAAAGACGTTAAAACACACAATAATAAACAGAGCTACAACGATTTTCGTTGACACTCCCGCCCCTAGAAAATTCTAGACGATGGAGTTGGTATACACATATTGGAAGATTCCAAGCATCTTTGGACCTTGCTTTCCAAACTCGCCCCGAGATGCCCGTAATCTCCGCGGAACACCAGGCGACTTCCCGATGAATTCCAACGAATAACCACCAACACACCGGAGAAAGCTAAAGTTCAGAGCAAAAATAGGGTGGAACCTCCTCGAATGTGCATTTGCCGAAAACTCAGAAATAAACACAATTGGGAAGGAGATCAACACGGTCAATAAAAACACAACAAATCAACAACTCCGAAATGTCTACAGATCAATTACTTGAAGAGTGGATTTTCTTCGCAAAGCCCGAAATGATGATGACCACGACGAGAGCAGAATTTACAGAAAAGGCTGTCCCCGACACAAGTATGTCGTTTACCTTTGAAGTACATAGGTTGAAGGCACAGGTGACACAGACTTTTCTCTTGAACGTGTCTCCTTCTCGTCGATAGATTTCCTAATCGGCAAGCGTCTGAGTGGTGGTTAGCACCACAAAGTCCGCATCTCTTCAGATGAACTTTGTGGTCCTTTCCCCTCTCTCTTCTTTCGCTCAACCAAGGATAATCCTTGTGATGAAGTGGCACAGATTCGCTGAATCTTTTTCCTTTTGTTGAAAACTCTGTCTCTTTTTCGATTTCTACTTCTTGCATCAGCGAAACATCTATTTCGTCTGCAATCTCAGTTTCCAACGCGGGTTTAGCCGATTGATGTAGAGAATTCAGAACCATTTCCATCTCGCCTATTTTGGACTGATTGTCTCTGTCGAGACTCAGATAAGGTTCTACCGCTTCCAACTTTTCCATTAGAACGTCCTGCTTTTCTTGCATTTTTTCTCTTTCCAATGCGAAATCAGCGACTTCACTCATAACCGTGTCCATTCTCTTCTCTAAACTCCTTACTTTTCTCTCCAACTCTAAGCGTAGATTTAGTTCTGCAGAAAGTTGAGTTTGTAACTGCATGAGAATGATGGTCTCCACACTCTTCCCTCTCTTCGGTTTCGTATTTGAAGCCGAGTTAGCGTTGGGCGGGGTGTGCTGCTCTGCGTCCATTACCAGCTGCTTGATAGAGTTTCTGGTGAAGTATTGCACATTGTATCTTCCGCTTCCAAACGTAATACTTTCTGAGAAATGTTTATCGATCTCTTTTTCCTCCTTTTCTTTAAGGTCATTCTCTGATCCTCCACCTCGACCAAGAAAACTCTCCAGTTTCTTTTCCAAACTTTTCGGAAACATATTCAGTAGCAGGACGGTTTCGGTATTCACCCTGGTTCGCTTTGTCTGCTCAATCACGATATAACCGAAAGTCGTGTTTATAAGCTTCAAGCCACTTGGTAGCGTCTCAAGCCTCTCTCCAAGCTTCAGAACTTGCCAGAGAATGTCAGTACCAATGATCAAATCGGGGTGGAATGAGCTCCCTTCATTGTAGTTGTCTGCCAGCTTCCAAGACCTTTTCCTTATGAATTGAAGGTCTTGTTTTGGAATTCTTTCCGTCCTGATGGTGCCTGTTATGGGTTCGTCATGTCCCAGAGCTTTCGTTGTTATCACCTTTCCGTTGATACAGACGAGATATATCTCGTATTCGGTGTACAATTTTGTGCCTTCATTCTTTCCTCCAAGTCCCGTCATTCGACAACTTTTCCGCCCTGATATTCTCAGTCCGTGCCTTTTTGCGAACTGTTCTGATATTACAGAAACCGATGCTCCCGTATCGATTAAAAAATTTATGGCGGTTTTATCGTTTGAGTTGAGACAGATATTTGTTTTGCCTGTCAGAAGACGTGCAGTTCCATTCGTAGCTGAGCTGATTATTTCCTCGCCATTTGACTCTTTCATTCGATCATTCTCGTCATCAGACGTTTCCACTTTCTCGTTTTCTGACAGTTCCTCGTCGGAGATGTGATCTTGCTCCTGACTGATTCTTACATCCATCACTGTGTTGACTTGATTCTGACGACTAGTCATAGCTTTTGGATTGAGTGCAAAACAGAGCGAGATGTGATGAGCTTTACGGCATATGCTGCAAAACATCTTGCAGTCATTAGCTGAATGTCCCTTCTCTAAGCACCTTAGACATCTTCCTTGACGAGTTGCGAGTTGCGTTCTCTCTTTACCGGTTTTAAGCGTGAAACACAACGTTGAGTTCTTATGCTTTCCGCAGAAGACACATTTCTCGACGTCCGCCCAAGCTTTGCTCTCTTTCGTGCTTATTTTAGCCCTTGCATCAGAGATTTTTGGACGATCCACTGGCGTATACTTCTCATGAGTGGTGATGTTGACATTTTGTCTCATATACTTGGTGGGTGAAGCTGTCGCTGGAAATGCGCAAGATTTGAATTCTTCAGCTGATAAGAAATCTTTAATGACTTCCAGTATCATCGGCATGGTAATGGTTGTTGCGTCTTTCTGTTTTCTTACGTTGAACTGCCACGTTGCGACGTGCTCTCTGGTAGCTCTAGGGAATTTGCTGACAACCGTTCTGATGAACGAGATGTTTTCATCCACCTTGGTATGTTGTTGTAGTTTGATTAAGATGCAGCGTAATTCGTTCAGAGATTTTGTCTGCTGTTTCACAGTTTCTCCTGACATGGGAAAATTTTCCAAATTCTCCAGTAGCATAGGAAGGTCGGATTGCTGCCTGTTGTATGCGGTATCCAACAGATTTCTTGCTGCTTCGTAATACTCTCCGAGAATGGGCAAGTTTTGAATGGTCACCGCTGCTTCTTCTTTGAGACACCCCTTCAGGTGTAAAAGTTTTTCCAGATTGGAAATATCCTGCCTTCTATCAACCAGCAGGCCGAAGTGCTCCACGAAAGAAGGATATTGGGTTGGATCTCCTCTGAACTCCGGGAGCCGAATATCGATCTTGGGCAGCTGATATTGAGGTTGTAGTGTACACATGGGAAAGCTTTGACCGTATCCTACGTTTTGTTCCGGAACGTTAAGGTTTCTCATGCTGTGACCCATGTCTAGTTCGATATGCTGTGGTCCTCTTAATTCTTGTTGTTGAATTTCCACATTACTTCGTTGCGAACTGTTTCTTTTTGACATTGAGGCTAATTGATTGTCTAAAAGATTAAGAGTTTTCGAAATGTCTCTTGTTAACCTCAATTGACTTCTACCTCCTTTTTGCTGATCGATCCATTGATCTTTTAATTGCAAAATTTCTAACTGAAGGCTTTTGTCTTTTAATTGACTGAATTTACCTTCTAAGTCTTCGTCTGCTTTTTGAAGAGAGTCAATGTCTGCTGTGAGTGTAGCTCGCGCTTCTTCTAATCGTTGTACCGGAGTATCTGAAGATGTTCTCAGCATTTCTTGAGCTTGTGCTAGAGTTTCTGTTGCCAGAACAATGGTTTCTTTCCATTGCAACAATGAAGATACTGCCATTTTCTTTTTTGGGTCAAGTTCGGCAGCCATAATGTGCTGCTGCGGTTTGCTAGCTTCAGCCGAAATTTCTTCGTTTGCTAACATCGTTGAATATATTCTGTATTAACTCAGAATTTAATTCTCCGTTCTTAACTTCGTTCGTTACTCTACTGATTCCTTATTTCTCTCAACCGTGTCCTTAGCAGTGAAAATTCACTCGCGGGAGAAAGGTTATTTGAGAAGAAGGAGAAAAAGTTTAATGAGCAACGAGACACGAGTAATAAGAACTTTAACCAGACGACGTTACTGTCGTGTATCAGATAATATGCTGCGTTTCCTCTGTATCTTCTTGACCTCTTTCTTATTTACTCAACCTAAATTCCTCTTTTCTCTGAACCGTGTCCCGGTGAATACTCACTTGCGGGAGAAAGGTTAGAAAAAGAACGGAAAAGGTTTAATGAGAAACGAGAAAATTTTTTGAGGAACTACAGAAGTAAACCAGCAAGAAAAAAAAAGTTCATGAGCAGAACTCCTCAGACGACAAATTCGTCGTAGAACAGACTTGAAAGTGCTCCAATGTCGCTACTCTTAACTTCAACCTTTACTTCTCCTGACCGTGTTCAATGACCTCAAGCTCTCCTTAATTTTTCTCTCAACCGTGTCCTTTGCAGTGAGCTTCACTTGCGGGAGAAAGGTTTGAGATGGGGAGAGCCTTATTGAGACAAAGATCTACGTTTCGAGAAAGGAAGAAAGCTAAGAAGAACAAGGAAAACAACTATTCAAGTGCTAACCAGAAGTGATGTGAAGCGGTGATGTCCGAAGGTTTCGCTTGGGCCTGCCACGCGGATTTGTCTCGGGTTTATCGTCGATGCACCATAAACACAATTTTGAAAGAAAACCTTCAAATAGAGTAGGATTGCTCCTACTTTTGCTTTATTTCTCAAGTAAATATGGAGGAAGATCCTCTTATTTAATAAAGTGTGTTTGGCTCAGGATTTGAAATACAAGTTTATTATTAAACTTGGAACACAAGAAAATTACCAAACAAAACCTACAAACAAAACGCTTACACACCTCCAAAAGATGAAAGAAGAACAACAAACAAAAAAGTCACGTTGGCACGACGACATTTTAACTTCGCTAAAAGACGGCCTGAGAAAAGACGTTAAAACACACAATAATAAACAGAGCTACAACGATTTTCGTTGACACATACAAAGAGAACAAATTCATTTTAAATATATGAAAATAATCATCATTTCATTAACTTCTGGGTTTTTTTTTTCAAGAACGGTATTACTGCGTTTTCTTCTTCTTGAGAATGTTTCTAGCAACCGAAAGACGAAACAGTGTGTTGGAGAAAAGTTGTAAAGCAGTACAAAAATCAATCGTCACGGTTACAAGTTTCTAAAAATTTTAAAAAGATCGTCTTACACACGTTAGGTGTCTAGGTTTGCCCACGGATATTGATAACTTGCAAAGGGTGTGCAGAAGCGAAACTCTTCATAACTTGCAACCTAGCGAGTAATGATTCCAGGCCGGAGGCATCGCTCTCTTCGTCTTGGGAGTTATCTTGGCTGTAGTCTTTCTCATCACGGCAGTCGTGTTCACATGTCAGACCTGCTGCACGAAAAGAAGGAAAGCGAAATCAAAAGAAGTCTGTCCTTTTTTGCGTTTTGTGCAAACAGCCGCACGCTCAATTTCGTTTTAACTGGATGACCGGTCGTCGACCGGTCACCTAGCTCGTTGCTTGCAACATAAACTTCTGCTTTTCTAAGTGTAATTAAGACAGAAGAAATCAAAAGGTCGCACAAAAGAGCATGAGCTCATTGTTTCGTATACGAACTCACTCTGAAACTACGACGTCAACAAAGAGCAGTTCGAGAGAACAAAAAAAGGCGCATTATGTCATAGAAGTAGAGATTTCATATGCCAGCCTGTGTTTTCATTACGAACAGAATGCATTTTGTATAATAAAAAAAACAACCGCATTGGGTCCGAAACAGTGTGAAAACATACGTTTTACAGTCAATCGAGCTTGATTACTCATGAAAAACTCGCGATCAATTTATAAAGAAAAAATTAGAACAAAACATTTTTCAAAGGTTCTTCTAAAATTTGGTTTTGCTTTTAAAACTTTTTTCTTCCGTTTTCAATTTTTTGAGAAGTGTCATAGAAGTCTCCATCACAATAATGTCTCGAAGTTAAAAAAAGGAGCTTTTTCCAGATCTCGTGACCAAGTCTCATGCCAATTCATTATTGAACTTGGAAAATTCAAGAAAATAAACTTCAAATGTTTATCAATTGTATTGTTTATCCTAATATTTCAAAGTTTTTTCTCATGATTTCTAGATTTGTTTTTTTCTACCATTTATTATTGTTTTGAATCGTTTCCCTCGACTGTTCTTTTCTTTAAGAAGAGTTTATTGGTCAGGTTTTATTGATCAGAAAAAAATTATTCGGGTAGTTTTTGAGTGAGTTCTCCGAAAAAGTTCGTCAAGATTTTGGCAATATTTACTATTAAAAGAGGGACAAATTTAGTTCAAACTACAAAAAATCCAATTCAGGAATTAGCAAAACGGAATTAAAACCCAATGAACGTGCCCTAATTGAACAATACTAAACGTAAACCAAATTTCAAAACTGGAAAATTCTGCTCAGGACTTCGATGATTTTTGATATAAATTAATGATTTTCTTGATGGAGTCAGTTAATTATTATAGTAGCGCGAATTGTCGTATAAGAACCTTTGCTATCACTTTGACTCCAAAATTAGCGTGGTTGAATGAAAAAAAGTTCAAACAATGAGTCAGTGGAATTATATGAGCTCTTTGAAACCAAAGCATCAAAAAGTCAATTTATTCTGTAAAAACCGTAACAATAATTTTTCCCATATCAAAGTTATGGAGGTATTTTCTGTCTTTCTTTAAATTTTTACACGTGTTAAAATCCATGTGCTAGGGGAATGCAGAATTAATGAATGAATTACTTGAATTATGCGTAGTAAGTCTTATACTTGCAGAAGACCGCAGTGAAGTCGGTGTCATTAGTTGTGGTGGTTCTTATCTTCGGCGGGGCATTCATCATAGCTGGCGTCGTTCTCTATTTCATCTCTGTTGATGATCTATTCGCCTCATTCAATCTTCTTCCACAATCCTCAGATATCGTCGCTTACAGTCCGTCAGATCTTTTTGTTGTTTTTTTTATTACAGATGAGATTGAGTGATGCAATGAGAGCGAAACTTTGAGACTATTATTATTGTGAATGGCACAGTATTAATGACTACGAGTATTTGACAATGCCGCCATAGTAAGGACTATGTCTCAGGTAGAATGGTGCGATTGTATTGCCTATGATTCTCTCCTTCACCCGTCCTCCTAAGCGGCTGCCATGTAATAACTCTCTCCCCTCCTAGTCATCCTACCTTACATATGTAAGTCCTCGAGAACGGCTGTAATAAAATGAATATCTCATCTCTTCACCACCGTCCTCGAATTTCTCCAAAGAAATACAATTGAATTCCCCCTCTGACTTGTATACTTTCCCTTACCCCTTAGAAATACAATTGAATTCCCCTTTGACTTGTATACTTTTCCTTACCCCTTAAGAAATAGAATTGAATTCCCCCTCTGACTTGTATACTTTTCGTTTTCCCTTAAAAATCTCCTTGACTTTTCAAGATTAATCTCACGGATGCTGTAAAAGACTTTGTATAATATGAATATTGCAGAACGATTTGATATAGCAGGGACTATGATTTTTGTGGAAGGGTGCAATAGTAGGAAATATCACTATTGTAGATTAACCTTATAGTAGGAAATATCACTATTGTAGATTAACCTTATAGTAGGCAATATCACTATTGTAGATTAACCTTATAGTAGGCAATATCACTATTGTAGATTAACCTTATAGTAGGCAATATCACTATTGTAGATTAACCTTATAGTAGGCAATATCACTATTGTAGATTAACCTTATAGTAGGCAATATCACTATTGTAGATTAACCTTATAGTAGGCAATATCACTATTGTAGATTAACCTTATAGTAGGCAATATCACTATTGTAGATTAACCTTATAGTAGGCAATATCACTATTGTAGAGTAACCTTATAGTAGGCAATATCACTATTGTAGATTAACCTTATAGTAGTGAATATGTAGATTAACCTTTAAAAAAATATGGAGAGAATGCCTATTGTAAAATCTCGCAATATTAGTGAGTTTTACTACATTTTAATGTATTTTAGAATGACGCAGTATTATTGTGTTTGAATATCGTAAAATGGATATACATATGTACATGTTGTTTGATGCTTTCCTTGGTGATGAATTTTCCTGTCAAGAAGTAAGAAGTTCAGACATAGTTCTGATTGGCGTCACAATCGAAAATGAGCTGAATTGCTCTTTCTCTGCGACTTTCTCTACAATCAATCAAGACCTGGCAGCGTTTCCTGACATGATCACTCAGGACTTCATCAAGAATACCGCCCTTTACAATCTTACAAATGTCGGTTACTGACCAATATCGAGCTAAGACAGTTAAATTTAAGATCTCTAAAAACGAAATCTCTAATCTTTGAAGTCCAGTAAATCGACTTTTATTGATTGTTAGCGAGGTTGTAAGATCAGAGAAGATAAAATGAAGAAGTTTCGGAGAAATCTTTGAATTGAGAAGCGAGACGAAGATAAGAAGAGAAGGTTAAAGTGGAAAAGCAGAAAAAGAAAGAGATAGAAAAAAGTTGTGGAGAGCAAAGAAAGACCATCGAAGGAGTAAATTAAGCCTGATGTCACAGTCTGACGGTCGTGAACTTGATATAAAGGGTGCGGCTAAAGTATATAACGGTGGTTATTAATCATTTGTTTTTGGAATAAGCAAGCAAATAAAGTCTTAAGTATAAAAACATTGATTGAACTATCGCACAGAAAAAAGCTAGTCCACCGGGCGGGATCGAACCCAGACAGTCTCGACTCAAACCGGGAGTGCGTGTTACCATTACACCAGGGAGAAACATTGCTATTCCGTGCGATAGTGTTATATGAAAGGCTCATATGCCTTGTTCTCTTAGTCACGCATGCTTATCAAGCGATTGCGTCATGACTGGAGCGTAACTCCAGAGTTCATGATTAAGACAGAAGAGAGATGGAAGATGGATGATAAATCTTCAAATTCTAAGTTACACAGTTTAAAGGCAGTGACGCCTGATTAAGGTAACTTAGAATTTGAAGATTTATAATCCATCTTCCATCTCTTTTGTCTTAATCGTGAACTCTGGAGTTACGCTCCATTCATGACGCAATCGCTTGATAAGCATGCATGACTAAGAGAACAAGACATATGAGCCTTTCATATAACACTATCGCAAGGAATAGCAATGTGCCCCCGTGGTGTAATGGTAACACGCGCTCCCGGTTTGAGTCGAGTTGGTCTGGGTTCGATCCCGCCCGGTGGACTAGCTTTTTTCTGTGCAATAGTTCAATCATTTGTCATCTTCATCTTAATCAGGCGTCACCTCCTACCTTTAAACTTTGTAACTTATAATTTGAAGATTTATAAGAACATTCATTGCATACAGGTTTAGTAACAATTATGAACAATTATTCGATTCAGCCTCCTCTTTCTCTTACAACATGTCTGAGACGATGCTCGAATTGCTAGACCGTGTCTTGCAGGTATTCATCAGAAAGATTGTTCCATTCTGTGGCCAGGCGGTCCTTGAGAACAGTCAGCAGCTGCCCAGGGTTTCAATACATTTTTCAAGACTTTTCCGTGTACAGATGTCGATCCATTCTTACGTTTTTTTCAACGAAGAACAAGGGACTCTTGCCTGTGGAGAAGAACAAGGGACTCTTGCCTGTGGAGAAGAACAAGGGACTCTTGCCTGTGGAGAAGAACAAGGGACTCTTGCCTATGGAGAAGAACAAGGGACTCTTGCCTGTGGAGAAGAACAAGGGACTCTTGCCTGTGGAGAAGAACAAGAAACTCTTGCCTGTGGAGAAGAACAAGGGACTCTTGCCTGTGGAGAAGAACAAGGGACTCTTGCCTGTGGAGAAGAACAAGGGACTCTTGCCTGTGGAGAAGAACAAGGGACTCTTGCTTGAGGAGAAGAACAAGGGACTCTTGCCTGAGGATAAGAACAAGGGACTCTTGCCTGAGGAGCAAATTGCTCCCCTCACCATAACCTGAGCAGGGTGTTGAGTTCATTCGATGCATCTGCGTTTTTTTATCAGCCTCCAGAGCAGAGTGAGCAAAAACGCGTTTGTTTTGTGGTGGAACTCCTCTTCTAATTTGAACAAATACCTGCGAGACACGGTCCATCAATTCAATCACCGTCTCAGGCATGTTGTAAAAGAAAGATACAGTTCGCTTTCAACTGCTCTTGAGATACAGTTCAAAAAATCTTGAGATACAGTTCAAAAGCTCTTGAGATACAATTCGCTCTCAACTGTGTTTCAGCATGGTGCTCAGAGTGGAACTTGTGTTTATCGCTATCTAAATGTAGTGTACTACATCTTGATTCATCTAATTCTCGTAATGTTTATCATATGAGCAATATACCCATTCTAGCTAGTGAATCAGCCAAAGACCTTGGAGTAATAATATCCGATGGTTTTTCTTATCGTAAACATATATGTAAATGAGAAATGTAAAAATGCCTCTTCTGTTGTGAATATGTAATTAAAAGCGTTCAAATCGCCATCCCTTCCTCTTCTGACTTCTGCCTTTAAAGTCTATGTACGACCATTATTAAAATATGCTAGCGAGCTCTGGAACCCTACGTCCTCGGGACTAGTGAAACTTATCGAGAAAGTAGAACGCTCGTTTACGGGACGAATTCTAGCTAGAGCCGGTCATCCTTTACTTCCGTACTCAGAGCGGCTATTGTTGTTAAAACTTCAAACTATTAAATACCGTCGAGCCATTTCTGACCTTACTTTCATTCACAAATTTATCCATGAGAAATGTGACATATGTAGATACTATTCATTTATATAAAATATCAACTTTGTTATTATTCTCAACTGTTGAACGTTTTTCTCGCCATTCTCATTCTTTGCGTCTTATTCCGCCCAATAATATTAATCAGTCTTTCATATCAACATGTGTTTCTCGTCAGTTATCAGTTTGGAATTCATTGGATTTTGAAATCGTAAACGATCCTAATTTCAAGGTATTTGAGAAAAGTTTACTTAAGTTGCCTGTAAACCTAGTTTTACCAAATACTTTTGTTTTTGATAACTAAAGGCTCGTTTCTTCATTAATAGCATTTCTATCTCCCCCCCTCCCCTAGTTAAGCAACCTTTTGCTTACACACACCGCCTTTTCTAAAAAAACAAATGGTTGATAACCACCGTTCCATACTTTAGCCGCACCCTTTACAGTGTTTTTAAAGAGCAGTAGTTGGACTTCGACACGGAAATTTTGTATTGCAGTATGACTTCAAAGGCACAAAGAAAAACATTGAATCGACAAAGGATAATGCTCGCGCCAACATCGATGCTCTTAACGTCATCAGAAGCAGCGGACGAGTTCCTTCAGACGCGTCTCAGAAAGAACTCAATCAGACTTTAAGCGCTCTGCAAGCTCTGGTCACCGCCTTCGGCGAGGAATTATCCGATGTACTAGTTTGTCAAACACTTCTGGACTGAACTGTAGCCTGAGAGTGCTAGAATTCAACAGTATCGGAGTCTTAGAGTACTGTAGTTTAAGAGCTTTTTGAAACAGAAAACTGCAAATTCAGAGTACTGTAGTTCGAGATTCCTGTGATACCTGAGTATTGTATTCTAAGAGATAGACGATTGAGTAAAACTCTTGAGTAGAACAATTGAATTTCAGGCGATCGACAACGTGAGCTCCCAAACTGAAACACTAACTGAGCAGACGGAGGATAACTTGAAGGAACAGGTTAATTATTTTAATCGCAGGAAAATTCAACCTCCATCAGCAGAAAAGATGGTTTTTTTACGGCGAAACAAACGCGAAAGAAACTAACAGAACTTTTTTATGAAAACATGTAAAAAGTCAATAAGCTTTGTTGGCAAAATTAGTTAATGAGTCACAACTCGTAAAAACTCAATCGGGCAGGTTTCTGGCCCCCTCAAAAGTGCATCGAAGCAACTGGACGTCGTGGAAAGCTCAGTTCAGGTTGGTGTTTGAGAACAGTTTTCTGTAGATTTGAACAGAGTTTGGATTGGAAGAATACGTTTAAGGCGACTTTGTCGAGTCTCAAGGAAACAGTGGAACAAATTGACGGCTCTGTGAATGATATAAAGCAGCAACTGGACAAATTTCAGAAAGATGTCAACAAGGTTAGTCGACTTCTCTGATTAAACGAAATCAGGGAAAAAAAGAACGAATTTGAATAGAAAACACCCTAAAAAAATTTTTTTTACTCATTTGTCATATAATATTCTTATCTTCTTCATTACTCAGGAAATAAAATTTTCGGAATCTGGATTCTGATCATGACCTAACTAGCAAATGAAGTTTTCCGATTGCGAAGTTCCGCTACAACACAGTTACTTTTAATATTTCATATGTTCAGTAGTAACGCTGAGCATGATGACCAACTTTCTGCCTTGAAACTAATGATTTTATGCTTTTCTGTGTAAGGCGTGTGAAACCAAAAAAGGATCAATAAAGAAGTGGCCTGAAGACTTAAGATGGATCAATAAAGAAGTGGCCTGAAGACTTAAGATTTGGTGTCAAACTAAAAATGGATCAATAAAGAAGTGGCCTGAAGACTTAAGATTTGGTGTGAAACTAAAAATGGATCAATAAAGAAGTGGCCTGAAGACTTAAGATTTGGTGTGAAACTAAAAATGGATCAATAAAGAAGTGGCCTGAAGACTTAAGATTTGGTGTGAAACTAAAAATGGATCAATAAAGAAGGGGCCTGAAGACTTAAGATTTGATGTGAAACTAAAAATGGATCAATAAAGAAGTGGCCTGAAGACTAAAATGGATCAATAAAGAAGTGGCCTGAAGACTTAAGATTTGGTGTGGAACCATTTTCTCGCTAGGGACAAACTTCGCGGATTAGAAAAAAAGGAATCATTTAATTGAATTCAAGTTTTAAAATTCAACTACGAGTTTTCTTGCAGTCTGACAGGCTGAATACTTTCAAATCGCTTCTGAAGCTGCTCTTTGGTCTGCCCTGTGCAATTCTGGTGCTCACGATGGCTGCTGGTGTACTCGCCGGTATCGTTCGACTTATTTACAGAAAGGTTCTCGAGTGTTTTAGAAGTGATAGCAAGAGTTAAAATCAAAATTTAACTTCATTTTTCCAAATGTAACATTAGTACTCATTTTTGTGATATTCAGCAAGATCTCTTGAGCTGTATTCCGCTTAAACTATATTTTGAGAAATCGTGGATTTTTTGAACAGTTGATTTACTTCAAATTTGACAGAGAATGAGACATAAGTGGAAGATTTTGTTCTAGGTTGTGGAAGATTAGAAAATAATACATAAGTGGAAGATTTTATGACCTTGTGCCGGTTTTTCGATGCAACGTCAAAATAAGTGGAAACGGACGTTTATTAAAGATTATCAGCGTGACTAAAATACCTTCAAACATGCCTAACTCAACCATACAACCTGGAAAGCGCTTCATAACGAGACTTAGATTTTCTCTGATAGTGAATTTAAAAAAAGTTCATCTCAGTTTATCGAACTAATTTAAAGAGAAATAAATAAGAAACGAGTTATGACTCCAAAAACGGGCAGATAATAAGAATAATAATAAAACTCATGGCTTTATATAATAATATTTATCGCGATGTGTATGAATGGCCGGCAAGGAAGCAAATAATGAACTGTTACAATCCAATTAACACATGCGTGACACTTTACTAACTAAAGTGAGAAAGAAAGAGGATACTAGGACAACACATTTAAAAATACACAAAAACTATTAAAACACTATGACTATGAAAAAACCTATGAAAAATTAATCATAGGCTTACTACCAGAGTTCTAAATGCTTTGATGGATTGAACTGAGAAAATCGAGTCTGGTAGAGAATTCCATCTGTCTACTACCCTCACAGGCAGAATGTTAGAGTGCTTAGAAGACTTCAGCCTAGGCATGAGAAGGTGGTATCTGTGACCTCGTTGATTGTAGTCATGGTTAGGAAACAGGAATAGACTTTCAGCGGGTATTGAGGTTTTGCCAGTGATGATTTTAAAAGTCATCATCAAGTCCGCATGGTTTCTCCGTTCCTCCAAAGACTCTTCTTTATGGGGGGGTTGGAGTAGTCGAAGCCTTTCAGGATAAGACATCTCTGAAAGCCCTGATCTCCTACAAACAATTTAGGAGTAACGACGCTGAACCTTCTCTAAGAGATTTATTTGGTTTTTCTGACTAGGTGTCCATATTGTAGAGCAGTATTCTAACTTAGGGCGCACATATGTGATGAAAAGCTTTTTGTACATATATATATATATATATATATATATATATATATATATATATATATATATATATATATATATATATATATATATAAGTGAATTTCGATGTTAGAACTTTTCGATACCAACAGCTGTAAGGACCACAGAACAACCACTTCTAGCAACGTACCCCAACCGAGTTTAGCAAATTCGGTTTGGGTACGTGGCTAGAAATAATTGGTGTGTGGCCTTTGTAGCTGCTGGTATTAATTTTCGCTTTTTTGACTGGGATCAAAGTCTAGTTTTGGCACTCCCAAAGAGTTTCTGAGAGCGATTCTCCATCATCTCGGAAATAAGGGCTAAAGGGTTGCAGTGGCTACAAAAAAATTTAGAATTTGGTGACGAAATCGATGAGATTTGAGAGACCAGTTCTTCGATTTGAAGGTTCTAAGTATAAAACTGCACCTAGCAGTTGCTCTATTGTTAATGTTTTCAATATGCTGCGAAAAACTCAAACTATCCGAGTACTCGACTCCCACATCTCTCACCATATTTGAGCGAGGTAATAACTTAATAATAATAATAATAATAACGTAATAAATAATAATAAATAAACTTAATAATAACGTAGTAACCAAATGCAAAAAGTTTGTAAATAAATTATACCTAAATGTAGAAAAGAACATTGTTAATAGTAAGAACAAAAACTTGTTCTTCAAGTATATAAGGTCTAATACATCCCAGAAACAAAGCGGTGTCGACACTTTGGTGAATAAACTCGGCATCTCAGTATCTAAAGACTTAGAAAAAGCAAATCTTCTTGGAGTATTCTTCCAGAAGTCATACACCATAGACAATGATAAGCTTCCTCCACTCTCTCATAATTCAGTCTTGAGAGCATCCTCTCTAGAAGAACCCTTGTTTACGCGTCATGATATTTGTAGACTAATAGAGAAATACCCAATGTCTTCTTGTACTACCCCAGATCATCTGAATATGCATTTTATCAAGAAAATCGCTGTCCCTCTGTCTATTCCGCTTGAAATAATTTATAACCACTCTTTCCTTTCATATTTCCTTTCATCAGTATAACATCACTATTTTCCCGTATGTTCGAGAAAGTGTTGAGTAAAGAAATAGAGAAACATTGTGAGATAAACCAGATTTTGCGGGTTTCGCCATAAGAGATCAATAGAACAGTTGATGTTACTGTTCCTTGAAGACTGTTCTGTAGCCGTAGACCAGAAAAAGTTCACAGATATCATTTAATTCGATTTTGAGAAAGCCTTCGATAAAATTTCTCACTCTAAACTTATTTATAAACTAAAGTCCATTCAACTCCCTCCCAGAATTATTTCGTGGATCGAAACTTGTTTAGGTAATAGAACCTACAAAGTTCGAGTTAATCAATCACTTTCTAATAGTTTCATGGTTACCAGTGGTGTTCCCCAAGGCAGTGTCTTAGGCCCATTATTATTCATCATTTATACATCTGAGATAGTGAATATGATAACTTCTTCTACTTGTAAAATTAAAGTTTTTGCAGACGACATGAAAGTTTATAAGTCTTTTTTTCTAAAACAGACTCTCATACAACACTGCAACACTCGATTGATACCATAGTGGAGTGGTGCGACGCTTGGCAATTGCCTTTATCTCTACCAAAATGTGCTGTGTGAAGAATTGGTATCCAGAGTTCCCCTCATTTTCCATTTTCTATAAATAGTCACTCCCTACCCTACCTCAACGAGATTCGTGATTTAGGATTTATTGTAAACAATAAGTTGACTTTTTCTGCTCATTGCTCAACAATAGCTCAGAAAGCAAAGCGTAAATGTCATCTTGTTCTTAAAGTTCTCAAGAGTCGTAAACCGGATGTACTTGTTAACGCTTACAAGATATACATTAAATCTATTGTAGAACACTGTACAACTCTTTACTCCCCACATTTCGCTAAGGACATAGCTGTACTAGAGAAGGTTCAAAATTATTTTACGCGTCGCGTTTTTCGCCGGTGCTTTGGTTGTTCGTTTAATAATATGCCAAGTAGTCAGACGAGAAACAATCAACTAGGCCTAGTATCTCTTCTCTCTGTTAGAGAATCTATCGACCTCAAACTACTTCTGAAACTGATTTTTGGGAAAAAAGTACTCTCTGACAGGACGCACCACAACTTTGAAATAAGAGCGTCCAACACTAGAGGCGCACTTTTCAAAATAATCCACCCTGCTCCGAGAACTATTTGCAGAAGAAATGCCTTCTCTATACGATCAGCTCGTATATTCACCGAAATTAATAGAGTTGATGAATGATATATGTTTGTCTGGATGTAATCTGCATTGTTTTACCTATTTATGTAATTTAAACATTTCAATTGTTTAATCTCTCGTACCATGTGATTAATTTAAGCATTGCTGCATTTAATGTTTTCACGTAATAAAATTGAATTGAATTGAACTTACCATCCAAGTAGAAAGAATGAGAAGGATGATAATTTCCTAACTGTACTATAATAACAGTTTTAGTGCTTGAGATCGATATTCCCCATTGTTTGGACCAATTGGAGACTTTGTCTATGGCTAATTGTAGGAGCCCTGGATTATTAACAGTTGAGATTTTAACGTCATCTGCGTACATAGTTACTGCACAATCTTGAGGGAATAACTTTGGAAGGTCATTTATGTACAACAAAAATAGCAGCGGTCCCAGACAACTTCCCTGTGGTACGCCAGAAGGAGTTGCATACGGAGAGGAGTATTCATCTCCAATTAGAATCTTTTGCTCTCGGTTGTAGAGGAAACTTTCAATGAATCTCAGTAGTGAATCTGAAATACCATAAGAAGCAATTTTTTTCATAAGATGTTCCAAAGGGATGGCATCAAAGGCTCCACTGAAATCTACTAGTACGCAACTTATGAAATCTTTGTTATCAAGCTTTCTATGCCATTCGACCTGTGACTTAATGAGGGCTAATTCACAAGAAAGACGGGGTCGAAAGCCGTATTGGTTTTGATCTATCAGATTGTTCTCATCAAAAAGTCTAAAAGGTTGGTACACACCATGCGTTCTTAAACCTTGGAAGTTGAAGTCGTTAGACTGATAGGCCTGTAGTTATCATAATTCAAATGATAGAGAGTATTGCAGACTTATGCATCGCAGAGGAGCTGGCTGTCATCATCCGTAAGTAATGTCATTGTGCTGGTGGGACTCATCCTTCTCTTCATGGCTTTCATTCTCATGCTCTCAGCCAGGTTTTCACATTAAAACCCAACTTTATTCAAAACTGATTAAACATGAACAAAAAAGAATAGTTAAAGAGGACCGAACATCTAACCTTTGCTAATTAGACGATGCTATCACCCACTGAGCTACTCACGCACATTATGAGGAACATACAACGCATTTTTGATCAAAACTACTTAGTCTTCTATTGAGAAAAAAACACCTCAGAATGCCAATGGAAGCAAACTAAGAAATCACAACCAACGTAATTACTTGATGAGAAGCTTTGCAGCGTGATTGAGTCAGACAGAAAGGGTATTGGAGCAATCTCACACTAGAAAAGTTTTTTTTTTCCAGAAGATTTTTGAAGATGCAAAAGAAAGAGAAGTGATGAAACTGCTAGAGATAACAAATAATTATAATTATTTATCAGACATTCGTGTTTAAACGAGTATAATGTAAAACATTTACAGTATTTTCTTCGCGTTAGGATACTCAGGAGAAGCTGCCTGTTATCCTCTCTTCAAAGACGACTCCATGAAGGTTTTCAAATATGAGAATAAAATGCCACATAGCAAAAAATAGTTCAAGGCGTGAGATCGAACCGAGTCATCTTCTTGCTTGTTACACAACCGTAAAAAGATCGCTAACCTCCGTCAAAATACTATAGGACATGCTCAAAAGCCTTTCATTCGGTTTAATTTTTTTGCGGATTTTTTTTCCTGCAATTCAATGTTTTAGATTAATTCTCAGATTAAAAATTTCTCACATGAGTTTGATAAAACTTTTCTACAAGAAATATTAAAAAAGAAAAAAAACCGTTATATGGTAAAAACCTTTCAGAAAAATAAAAGTTGATTATAAGAGAAGATTTGGAGTGGAAGACATCATAAATACCGGAGCTAACCAAAATTTCGGAGTGAATAATTTAATGTGAAGTAACTCGAAAATTCTTAGAAATGTTTATTCATGTAAGCCACTGCTCAGGTTTACAAGGCTGTGCCCACCAAACTAACGTTTCAAATCGAAGGAATGAACGGGAAGACTTCTAATGTCACTTTCACGTCAGAATTTTTTGTGTGTCATGTTGTAGAATAATGACTCTAACCCTTTTTGACTTAAAAAAGTCATTAGCTTTCGAACGTCTCCAACTTTAAGTTTTTTCCCGGAAATTTTCTTTTATCTACCTTTCAGAAATTATATTGAAAACAACATGGTAGGAAAAGGATAAAACCTCATGCATTCAAGTTTCAATTCATACGCTTGATTATAAATGTGATGGGATATCATGGGCCATTTACGAGATCTTATTCACACAACTAAAAAGATCTCTGTAGATCTTGAAAGCGAGAAAGTCTATCATGGTTTTTGAATGATCTCCGTTCTCATTGAATGATCTCCGTTCTCTATGAGTGGTGACCCTTCCAGAGCTCTGCCAATTGATGGCAAATCTTCTCCTAATCTTTGCAACCTTTTCTCTTTCCCACAGTCCGTTCATAGATAGTCTTGTCCGAGTAACGCTGACAAAAGTTATGCAGCCGCTTCAACAGATGATACTTGCCCAATCCCAACAGATTTATGACATGAACAAAGTAATTCTGGACCAGTCACAGCAACTTCTACGGATTAGTGAAGAAATGAAATCCATAAAGTCATCTGTCTCTCCGGCCACACTTAGACCCCCACTTGTATTCAGCTATCGTCGAATCCACTTATCGAGACAAGGATATGCTCATAGGAAAAGGTAAACGAGCTGTTAATATCGGACTTCCAGAAGGCAAGTCAGAGGATGACACGTGTTGCAAAGACGAAGATATTATCTCACGTCTTATCATCAGACTCAATTCAGCGGACCTTATTGACGACCTAGAGAAGGGTAATATCAATCATCATCGTCACCCAATTGATCGCCCACGTCTCTCTGCTTCTCATGGCCGTCCCATGAAAATTCAATTCTCATCGCTTTGAAAGCGTAACCTTTTTCTGGAACTTTGCAGAAAGGCGAAACACCCTTTTCCTAAAGGATGTTACTCCCGAGCTGACCTCTCGCCGGCAGAGCTTCAAGCCGAGCGAGACTGCATCCGAATATCCACTAACCCATCTTTTCCCTCTGCCAAAGTGGTCGACGCTCACCTAATCCCTGCCTTTCCTCGATTTGCCCAGTCTTACAAACGAGTACCCTATCGAACAATTTCCCCTCCTCCCGCCTCTTCGTCACTTTCCCCCTTAGCCAGTTCAACTCAACACTCCCAAATGCCAGCGTCTTCGCTGGTGAACTCTGGGGCCCGGTCGACATCTACATTCGAGGCTTCTCCAACTGACTTTCCTTCTCTGGTGGAAAGCTCCGTGAAGCCGCAACAAGTCAGAAGCAGACGCAAAACCAGAAACGCCGAAGAATCTACCTCATGCCTTAGAAAGTCAGACGAATTTAATTCCAGAAGAAGAAATGTTAGTAAAACATCTCGTTATTCACCATAGGATAAGTCGGATAAAAGAGCTAGAGAAGAAGTAATCAAATGCTTTTCTTTCAACTGTAGATCAGTGATGAATAAGCTATATGATCTTTATTTTCTTCTTCGTTGCTGTAAATATCACATTCTCTTACTATCTGAGACATGGATGCACAGTGAGCTTACCGACTCCATTCTAACCGATAGTTTACCCTTCACGGTATTCAGAGGTGACAGATTGGCACAAAGAGGAGGAGGCGTAGCCATTCTAGTAGATAATGCCATCTCCTCATCTTTAGTTGTTCAATATAAAAAGGCTCAGTGCGAGGGGTTGATAATAGACATTTATCCTAACACCTCTTTCTCGTTTGCTTTCTCGGCCATTAGACTGATTAATATATATCGATCTCCTAGCTGTGGAATAGAAAATACAAAGGATCTCTGCTAGTTTATCACCTCTGATGTTACTGAAGTATTTCCCACCATTCTGTGCGGAGACATGAACCTCCCCAAGATAGACTGGGCAAATCTCACCGCTCCCAATACATTTAGTATGTCTCTTGCGTTCTTAAACATGACATGCGACAACAATCTTAAACAACTCGTACTTTCTCCCCCTAGACTTCAAAATACACTCGATTGCCTGCTCTGTAATTCAAATATCATAAAAGACTGTATTGTCAGGCCTCCCTTCTCCACCAGCGATCATGCCTCAAAATACTTTGAAATCAGAGATAGAGCCAAGCGTATTATCACAAGCACCAGCTCATCGTTAGACTGGAAAAAGGCAGATTGGGAAATAATCAACTCAGACCTCTTTAGCATCGACTGGACTTACATGCTCTCAAACCTAACTATTGACGAAAGTGTCGATAAATTAACCAACATCATCCAATTCATAATGGATAATAGGATTTCTAAAATTAAGAATATCAGAACTCATTTGAAGTATCCCCCCAAGATAAGAAGATTATACAGCTTCCTACAGAGAAATAACAAACGCAACCCTCTCTCCATCACATCATTACGCACATCCAAGAAACTTCACAAAGAACTAGTCCAATTCGAGGTTCTTAGGGAAGACAAGCTTAAGTTCCCGAGAAACTATAAGGTATTCTTCAGAACTATATCCAACCGCATTAAAAGCAACACATCTATTCCTGCTCTCATAGTGAACAATAAACCAACTACTATCCCCTTCGAACAACCAACTCACTTCGCCGAGTATTTTGATAAGTTACAACCCTTACCAATCAGTGGACCCCTTCAAATCTCTCGCCCGAATTTTCACCTCGACCTCATTAATGATATCTCCCCTTCGAGGTGAACTCCATCCTGACGAATCGCTCCGAAACTGAACTCGTCCCCTGACTTTATTCCAAGTAGACTACTAAAAAATTGTCTGGACTCACTGGCCATACCTCTCTCCATCATTTTCACTAACTCACTAACTTTAGGGCACTACCCTCTGGCCTGGAAAAAGGAATAATCAAACCAGTTCATAAAAAAGGGCCCCGCTCTCAGATCGAAAATTATCGTCCAATCACTATGGTGTGATCTATGTCAAAGGTATTCGAGAAACTGATCTTCAATATAACTTATCAATATCTGGAAACCAATGGCATACTACATCCCAAACAACATGGTTTCCGTCGGAGACGGTCCACGGTAACATCCCTGGTAGAGGCTCATTCCATTTACCTCACGCTTCAGAATAAAAAAATAGACTTTGACATCTGTCTAGTCGACTTTTCACGGGCTTTCGACTCTGTAAAAATGAGATTTCTTGTTCACAAACTTGAAAAAGTGGGAATAACGGGCAACCTCTTCTATCTTATCCGTTCTTTTCTCACGAGCAGGTCCTCGAAAGTCTCAATCGGAGATACATTATCAGGCTCTAAAGTATGCAACAGTGGCGTTCCCCAGGGGAGTTGCCTTGGACCCCTCCTCTTTTCAATATTTATAAATGATATCATGGAGCACATAGAGCCAGATGTCCATGGTTTTCTATATGCCGATGACCTCAAAATTTTTTCCAAAAACAGAGACTCTCTTTAGAAAAGTCTGGATTCCATTTCCGATTACTCACTGACCTGGGGACTTGTGATATCAACTCAAAAATGCTAAATGCTTTATCATGCACTGTGGTCCTAGGAATCCAAAAATAACATATCACCTAGAAGACCATATTATACCAACTACTTCATTAGTGAAAGATCTTGTCATAACATTTCAGGAAGTTATCACATTCTCTAAACATATTGAACTAACCTCCCTAAAGTCCCAAAAATGTATAAACATGAACTTTAGAGCTTTTAAAACCAAATCAATTAATGTTCTGCTCAGAATATACACCACATACATAAGACCCCTTATTGAATATGGGAGTGAGGTATGGTCCCCAGTAACTATCGGTCTCGTTAACTGCATAGAAAAAGTGCAAAGATCATTTACACGAAGGTTACTACAAAAGGCGAGATTACCCAAAATGAGTTATGTTGCTAGACTGAATTTTCTTTCCATCTCTTCGCTTGAATATAGAAGAAATGTGGCCGATCTTGTGTTAATCCATAAATGTCTGCACGGAAATATTCAAATAGATTACTCAAATATGTTTAAACTTCGCCCATCGCCTTATTCGCTGAGAGAATCGAATTACTACAGAATATGCTTGCCGTGTAAATATCAAAGCAGAACAAGCACTTGTGCCTCAAGAATGATTAATGTCTGGAATAAGTTACCTTGCCTTTGGTTTCTATAAGCTCTTCTAGCATTTTTAGAAATGAACTTATCAAGCTTGATTGTGAGACCATTGTCACGAACTCTAGAATACATTTTTACTTCAAGTGCTTTGTTTCTTCAAATGTTTTGTTTCTCTTCTTTTTTTCCATTATATTTGTGTTCTCGGTTAGCTCTCGAATGATAAAGAGTGAGTTGAATATTTGGAATTTCAAGTTATTATTGCGGATGAATAGTTCTTAATTGCTGATGAATAGTTAATAACTGAAGATACAAGCTTTTTGCTTTTTTTGTGTGCTTTTTTTGCAAAATGAAATGTTCATGATTGTTCTTGTCATATTTAGACCATCTCACTTTCCATCACCTTCACTGAATTCACTTTTTTTGTGACAGTGTCATCTGTTTCGTCACTCAACATGATGTTTTGTTTTAAGCGGAATGAAGAATTGAATTGAATGGTCTGAACATGGAACCCCCACTCCCCAGGTACCTTTCTAGAGGCTGTAATCAAATATCGAAAAAACCAAAGTTGAGAGCGCGAAGAAATACGACAAATCTCTGGCCTTGGCAAATTGAAGCCAAGCATATAATGCTTAAAGCAATCTATTCTGTACAATGAGCCTCACGCAATTTATTTGATTAGGGAAGGCGGAAACCGCTCACTTCAAATCAAACTCAAAAGTTTATTTCAATGAAGAAAAAATGGCGTTGATTCGAGGCCAACAAAAGCTTTTTGATAGAAAGGCAGCTTTCAATATTGAAAAAGAAAAAAGTTTCTGGTTAATCGGTCAGTCAAATGGTCTGGTAATAATCTGGTTGTAGGGAAGTGATGATGGAATGCAAGAAGAATTCCTCGACAGTTTTCCACGCACTAGGAGGAGAGAAGTTGATCGACGCGGACATTATAAAAGGCTCTCTCGACGAGAAGGATCTTTCATCCAAAGTCAACAACTCCATCGATTCAGCACAAATCCCTTCTTTCGACGAAAATCTCCAGGCTAAGCTCACCGTTAGTTCGCATGGTTTTTCCTTTTTTCTCTCTTTTTCGGCAACTTAAGATTTTGAAAATGAAGAATAAATCAAATTGGAATCTTTCACAGATTTCAAACTTTTATTCAAAAAAAAAACACATCGATAGCGACAAAACTAACTCAGTATGACTATCAGAGTCGCATTACCAAAGAGCGGCTTCATCACCTAACAGAAACCTCTTAAATGGTCTCAGTACTCTTTTTATTGGGTGGTTATTATTATCATTATAATTCTGGTGTTGTTGCTTTCATTTTATTGATTATCATAAAGTTGCCGGTAAACTTTTAGTTTAGCTCTTCACGGAACTCGAGCACTCCCCGTGAGCAGTAGTAAGACATACCAAAATGGAAGGGGCTAAAGATGAAGAGCAGAAATGGAAGGGCCAAAGTAAATTGTTGACCATTAAAATTTAGTTAAAGTACATACCCGGACCTTTTCATTTCGCCCCCCCCCTCAAAGCGCCAATTTTAAAATACAAATTCCTGAATATTGACCCCAACCTTGCATACGCCTAAGCAATCATTTCGTAGAAAAAACAAATTGGAATCTTTCACAGATTTCAAACTTTTTTTCAAAAAAAAAAACACATCGATAGCGACAAAACTAACTCAGTATGACTATCAGAGTCGCATTACCAAAGAGCGGCTTCATCACCTAACAGAAACCTCTTAAATGGTCTCAGTACTCTTTTTATTGGGTGGTTATTATTATCATTATAATTCTGGTGTTGTTGCTTTCATTTTATTGATTATCATAAAGTTGCCGGTAAACTTTTAGTTTAGCCCTTCACGGAACTCGAGCACTCCCCGTGAGCAGTAGTAAGACATACCAAAATGGAAGGGGCTAAAGATGAAGAGCAGAAATGGAAGGGCCAAAGTAAATTGTTGACTATTAAAATTTAGTTAAAGTACATATCCGGACCTTTTCATTTCGCCCCCCCCCCCTCAAAGCGCCAATTTTAAAATACAAATTCCTGAATATTGACCCCAACCTTGCATACGCCTAAGCAATCATTTCGTAGAAAAAACACAACTAAAGAGAAAAAGTAGTACGCGGGAAAGGAAACGAATCACTATATCCTGATGCAGCATCTTACAACGCACGGGTTTGGGGGGAGCAAAAGTATAATGCATTTTGTCCCGGGCGGGGCGCTAAAGTAAAATTTACTCAATTCGCCAAACCACAGTAACCCTGTAACTTCTTTATTTCAAAATTTCTCCAGGAGTGTATTTTGTTTGTCAACAGGTTTTTCTTTTATTTTTTTTTCTGACGGGAAATTTGCTGACGAGTGTGACACTAAATTAGCTTTAGGCCTTAGTGAACGTGACTGAGGAGGCGATGACTTCGTTCAAAGGATTGAAGCCGTTCTTGGAGGAGACCGAAAAAGAAGATACCAACAAGACGGAAGTGATTGGAGCCCGAAACAGCTTGGAAACACTTCTCAACCAGATATCTGTACTCAACTCTGAAATTAAATTCATATCGGATTCTGTTGAAGTTAGTTTTTCAAAGCCATGAATCGGTTTCGGCGAAAACAGAGGCCGTATTCAGAGACAAAAATTTATAATAAAATTTATGGTCAATTTTATACTAAGTTGTAGTTTCGCCAAAATGGAATTCAGAGAGTAAACTTTATACTAAAGTTTAGTTGGTAAGCTAAAACGCTCTCACGCGTCTTGTCTCTGAATACAGAACTGAGTCTAACTTAGGTCTACAATATTCTACGGTAAAATTTACCCCTGAGTTCATCTTAGATATCTGAATACGGCCCTGAATTATCCTTAAAATTCCAAACCCTTTATTGAAATTCTCACTGTAAGGCTAGCTTCATTCATTCGTATGTCTTTCGAGAAGTTTAATTAGATCAGGCACATCTTTTTCTTCTGATTTAAAAAGGAAAAATTCGGAGAGGGATAAACTTCAAAACTTTCTTCACTTAAAATTAAATGGGATATTGTGAAGGTCAGTTTAGTTAAGTGCTGCGGTGCTTGGTTAGAATAAATTCTTCACGTCAAGTAGGACTTAGCAGATTAGTAGATCAATGCTTGTATTCATAGATTAGGAACTAATCAACCTAAAATACTTTCAAGGCTACTGTCAAGCATGCAGCGTCGAAATTGGAAAACGGTTTTTCTAATAAATTTTGTAGTAAAAAGCACAAGGCTAATTATCGATACATAGGACATGGAGGTCAATCAATATGATAGATCAATGTGATTCTCCGGGAGTTACAAAACGAGAGCTAAGACAGACATGCTGATCAAGGTCATACGTTACGGCATCAAGATGTCTAAATCCTGCTTGAGACCGGGGGCCGTATTCAGAGATCTAAGATCAACTCATGGGTAAAATTCACCCTAGATGTAGGCCTGAGTTCAACTCAGTTCCGTACTCAGTGACAAGTTGGGTGAGTGCGTCTCAGCTTTCCTACTAAACTTTAGTAGAAAGTGTATCGTAAAGTATACTCTCTGAATTCCATTTTGGCGAAACTACAACTTAATATCAAGTTTACCATAAATTTTAGTAAAAAGTTTTGCCTCTGAATACGGCCCCGGAATTCTTTAACTTGAGTTATGACAATGAAAAATGGAAAGAAATTCGGCAATTCTTATTCGCATCAAAATTAACAAAGCTTTTGTAGTGGGTTTGTTAATTTACAAGCTGAAGACTTGCCTTCTGAGTGTTCACGAAAAGTGATTGAAGAATCAGACATCTCTACCCGTCTCTCAAGTGAAGGATAGTATGAAAAGCCTTTCAACGAAGACCATTCACAATCTGCAACTTCAACTCAATGACTTCACAGACGACTTTTTGGTCAGCGCAAGTCTGCGAGTTACATTAATAAAACGTTTTTTGTTTAAAAAAACTTCCAAGGATGATTTTTCGGTCATCTGTAGGCTTCATTGGTTCATTTCAAACCTAATCTTTTAATTCTCAATTATAAGCTGAATTTGACAATTTTTCTAGCTTTTGAATTGCAAACTCAACACTTTTTCTCATAAGATATTTCCTTTTTGGTCGTAATTATAGTTTTTTAGCTGGAAAAATTTTTTTAAATAAAAAGCTTGAGTTCTGTTGCGTTTACGAGTCTAAAACTTCAACTACTGAAATAACTTTTTGGAGATCTTATTTGTTGAATGAAACGGTTTAGAATCGTCTTCTGACCGACTCGTTGAGTTGCCACTCCGTGTATGCTCAATATGACAACGTCGGAGAGATCCTCTGCAATCAACTCGGCTCGCCTCTGCAAGGAATTTGGATATCCGCAGGTTATTTGAGGCAACAGGATGTGTTATCGATTACTATATATCGAAACTTTGCTCATTCCCGCTTCGAGACATTCTACGCATTCGATTGATGTGCGTGACAGACCTCCTGGTCAAATCATTGGCTGCGCGCTAGCTCACTGCTAGTGGGTGTAACAGCAGTTGCGACAGCTCACTGCTAGTGGGTGTAACAGCAGTTGCGACAGCTCACTGCTAGTGAATGTAACAGCAGTTGCGACAGGCTAGCTCACTGCTAGTGGGTGTAACAGCAGTTGCGACAGGCAGGTTAAAAGAGAATTTCACAAACTAGTCCCAAAATATAGCGTTGTGTGACACTCTTACTATCGATTATCACTGTTTTGATTAATCTCAATTCGAATTAAACTCTGGAATTTTATTTTCATTGTATACAATTCATATTACTAAAAAATTATAAATCTCTCCATCTGTTTGCTTTAAAATTTTCAATAGTTTTTTCTGTCCAAAAAAGACAAAAGAGCTTCGATTTAATATATGAATGATGATGGATCTCTATAAGCCATGAAACCAGGCATGATCGCCGTCTTCTTCTTTCCGTCCGTCATTGCCCTTATCTGCCTCACGAATTCGCTCACCAGAAGAAGCAGCGATGCCAGTGAACGTTACAGAACTAGCGAATCAATCAGCACGATTTCCAAAAAGGTTTAAAGTAATCTTGAGCAATTTTTTATTTTAATAAATTCAGCAGTTTCCGTCTTTTCAATTTGATCACCGGTATTATTGAAAAAGCTAAACACATACAATGTGAGTGAATAATGAGGTTCGCTTTCTCACGTATTCAATTTGTTTGTTTATAGCGAACTATCCGAATTCTTTTCTAAATAACCAGAAATTTAAAATTTCGCTTTCGCCAATTCGACATACATATGGATTTACGTACATATGTCGATATATTTACGTATTATTATAGAAAAAGGTAAAAGAGTTGATAACATTTAATTTATTTACATTTAAGATATCACTGCTGAAAATATAATGTAGCAGAAGTCTGTTTCGCCCCCGCTCAGACAGACCTCTGCACTCTCTGGGTGGGGCTCATCAATGAGTGCCCAGAGAGAAACGAGTATAATTAAAACGAATAGCTTAGAATTAAACTATACAAAATAAAAACAAAAACAAATAAACACATATAAACAAAAATAAATAAATAAAACAAAATGATGGAAAACAAAATAATGAAAAACTGGAAGATAAGATAGGGAATGCTATCCAAGCATTTGTGAAAAGTAATGAGCGGGAATGTATTGGAGCAATCTAGAGCAACAACTAATTGTAGTTTGTAGTAGTGGTCTATTTTTCTTTATTTCTTAACAGTAATATGTTCCGTAATTCTATAGTTTACGGTATTATATTTAAGTTGTATTTTAGGATTTCTGTTTAGAGTTTTAATTATCCTATTAAGTATAATATCATCTGGAAATCGATTTTCCTGATATGTGTTAATCATACCACGCATTCTCTTGAGGAAGTCTTCAAATTATGTGCAATTGTCGGTAAACCTAAGTGTTTCTGTATATATAGTATTAAGTCCAATATATATAGGTATATTAGAAGTATAATGAGGATATTTAAGTATTTTAAAGTTATACTCGTCTGTTTTATTAAACAGTTTAAGTTTATTATTTCCATCTTCATCGAGTTTTATATTGAGATCCAGGAAATCGGCTCTATTCTTATTGATATTTGTCTGTTCCAGAGTTAGTGAACTATGGTACATTTCTTTGGTTATTGTTACGAATTCTTGGGTTTTATCTGAAATGTGTAGTAGATCGTCAATATATCTGAATGTACAGTGTAAAGATCTATTTAATATATGATATCTATCTATATTTTTATTAATGTATTGGAACTCCATCATGGCTAATGTTAGATCTGCTAATTGTGGTGAAGCATTATTACCTTGAGGTATTCCTTCATTTTGTTTGTATAGAGTACAGTTATATGTAATATAACTGTTTTCTAGAATGTAAGTGATCATTTTATAAATTTCATAAGGCAAATAAGTTCTTTTTTGTGAAGTGTCGTTAGTATAATAAGTAGAATAACCTTTGATTGTTATAGCTTCATAACAACTGTTTTTGAAGCATGTTTTAATTAGACTATCCATATTGCGTTTAACTACATCGTGAGGTAAATTGGTGAATAAAGATGTGAAGTCTGCACAAAATATTTCTCTATTCTTATTATTTGTTGGTTTCAATGCTTCTAATAATGGTTTTGTATTTAGTATAGAGAATAAGTGGTTAATACCCTTTCTCTCGCTAGTTTGTTCACAGTAATTTTTGAAATGTTTTGATAAATGTTTGAGAATGAGTTGTAATTCAATAGAAATGGGTTTAAGACTACTATTGAATGCGCCAGTAATGAATCTGAATTTGATAGAGTTTTTATGCATTTTAGGTATGCCATAAACTTGTGGAATTTGAAATGGTTTTAAGTTCATAGTATCTATTTTGAAGTATCTGGTTTGTTTCAGATGACTGTTGATAATTTCAATGACGCTGAGAGATGTAATAGGTTGATATGTTTTCACGTTATTATAACTAGTATTCATTTCTTCATTCATAAATTTGAGATAGATTTTCTTACATATGAATGCGTAATTGTTGGTAGCTTTATCTATAGGAGTGATTATGAATTCTTGTTGTAATTGATTAACAGCATATTGTATCTTTCTGTATTCTATGTTGTCATTATAGTGAAATTTATCTAAATAAACAGTTATTTTATCTATGCAATATGTATTTAATGTTTCTTTAATTTTATTTCTATTTATATAGTTGAGATTATATTTCTTAGTAAGTTTATTTATGGTAAGAGATATAGATTCTTTGATTTCGTTAATAATGTATTCTTTACTAGAGCTAGAAGTGTTAATCCTGTATTTGGTGCCTTTATTGAGAATATTTTGTAGAATTTGATAAGGGGTGCAATGTGTATCACCTGTACATATATGTCCAAGGGTTTTGTCTATGAGATTAGGGTATTTATGACATGCACATTTTTCGTTTGATATTTTATTAATCAGATGACAGTCCAGTTTTCTTAAAAAAGTGTTATAGTTGAATATATATTTACTTATAGGATCTTTAAATTTATATATTATACGAAATTTGAAAGGTTTGTTGATCGTTTTCATGAAATCTTCATTTTTATGATGATTGAGTGCTTTGTTAAAAATGCCATTGAGAGGAATGTTGTCCATATATTTTCCATGGTATGTGAGTTTAACATTGACTTTGTCTACTTCTTCTTTTAAGTGTTCTTTCTGTCCTTTCCAAAAATAGTCGCAAATTAAACTTGTTATTAAAACTTTTTGTTTGTTTTCTAAACGGTAAAACTCATTAGTGAGAGTAAACTTAATGAGTTTATCTTTCTCTTTAACTCTTAGTTTCTTATATTCTAGATATAGTTGCCTACCATTCTTAATTTTTAGTATATTATCCAGAATAATGTTTAATTCTCTGGCCTTGTAACTGGGTATTGTTCTACGTCTATTTTTATGTCTACTTGGAGCTTTCTTAGGGTTATTTATAGGTAGATTATGATAAGATTGTTTTATCTTTTCCAATGGGTTAATATTGTCAGATATGAGACCATAACCTTGTATTTGATCGTTTAGTCCGTATGGGTAGGCTGTCATTAGTAATCTTATCCAATAATTCTCCTTATTTCTTAAATCAGATTTACATGTTGCATGATCCAAAATATCAATTTTAATATCTTCATCTGAGTGAAACGTGTCTTTATAGTGATTACATAAAAAAGTGTTAAGTATATTTTTCTTGAAATGGTATCTATGTTGTGATATGCGTTTCTTGAGAGTTTGCGTGGTCTCTCCTACATACTGTGTATTACATTTAGTACAAGTTATTAAATATATTACATTCTTAGTATTGCATGTAGAATCTATAGGTTTATTAGTGGTGAATTTTTTATTAGTAGTACAACTCGTAACGATATTATCAAAGTTGGTAATCTTACAAATTACACACCTAGCATTATTACATTGAGTGCCTTTAACCAGAGAGTATTCATTAGTTTTGAAAATAAGTCTACCTTCAACCTTACAATGGTATGTGGGTATATTTGAAAGGATGTTCATTTTGTTTGTCGGTTTGTTAAGCAGTTAATACGATGAGGCTGGCTGCTCGACCAGTCTGTCATCGAGTGCTACTCCGTATGAACAGTACGGTACCGTCTTGTAGTGAGATCCAATTCTCATCCAAGGGTTAAGCACTGGATTCCCAAGGATGTGGTATATCTCACCTGTGAATTGATAACGTGAATATTATAATACTTCATCCGAGCTAATGAATTACGTTAGTGGTATAGTGTAGGAAATTCCTTCTAGTGAATGAGGATAGATTTAAATTATAGCTGAGTGGAAGGGAAGAAAGTATATGTTAAATTTTAACAGGTAGAATTAAAAGGTAAGGGTATAAATAGAATTTGAAATAAAAGTTTAAAACTTTATATTATGATAGTGTTTGTGATGCTAATGTAGCATCTAATGGTTGAGGAGACTAATGGTTAGAAATTGGTTTAAATTCAAACTTGTTTTAAGCGTGAATGATAATTTATGTGAGTGAGAATACTTATAATTAATAGAATATTGCTAGATTTAAACAAGATTTTGAAGAGAATGAAACCATATTTATATTGCTAAAAGAGAAGTGATATTAAATTTTAGATGTTAGAGAGTATGCTTATTGTCTGGAATTATAATTGAATTATATTGATACAATCTAAAATATTTCAGTGTGAAGTAATTATAAGAAATAATTTTGGTGTGGATAGTATATTGAATAAGTAAGATTAATTATAGGAAGATTTTTAAAAATTTTAAAAAATATGTATATAAGTAAAAAGTTTTGGTATTATTATACATTTATATGTTTTGCTGCAAAGCAGCGAGTTTTTATCTCTGGTATAAAACCAGAGTTGCTGCAAGCAGCTAAGTTGATCCGGTAAACCGGATTTGCTACACAAGGTAGCTAGTGAAAAGAATTTGAAACGAAAAGAAAAGAAACGAAAAGAGAAAAAAACTCTAACGCGAATCGAAAATAGTATAGCGTTCGTGCAAACCCAGTCCGTATTGGTTGCTCGCTTTGTGGATATATGATTCTGTTATTAAATTTGGTGAATAGCCACGAAATAGACGAAATAGTGTAGTGGGATCTTTTAGTGTAGTGGGAGCGGACTGATGAAGGAACTTTTCAATGAAATTGTGCCATTCACCATAAAATCAATTATTTTGATTGCAGCGCCATAAAATAATTGATTTTTGATGGCAGCGCAATAAAATAAGGCTATTTTGCTAGAATCTCCCATAAAACAAATAAAAATCATCGAAAAGTAGATTTATGGCAAAAAATCAAAACGGCAGCGTCATATATGTATGTTCATTTATTTGTTAATTTCAATATTTACATTTGGCATGAATAACTCATACTCTTTGAAAGAGTGACCGCCGAGAGTCAGTGTTTGCCCGGCCTCCAATCCACTCCGGTGACGCTTCTGCGACCGCTCCGACCAGGTTTCCGCGTCCAAAGTTCTTGGCTGATGACACGTCAGTGTTTGATTGTTGGCTCCTTTCTCTCAACATTCATGAATCCTGTTTCAAAGGCAGTCGAGAACGAACGAAAAAAAGGTAATTGTTGGGAAGCTGAAAGATACACAGAAAGAAACGAGAGAGAGAGATAGAGATAGAGATAGAGATAGAGATAGAGAAAGAAAGAAAGAAAGAGAGAGAGAGAGAGAGAGAGAGAGAGAGAGAGAGAGAGAGAGAGGGAGAGAGAGAGAAAATAAGGAACGGAACCGTGAAAAAAGAAGATCAAAAATAGAAACACAGCGAGAAAAAAAGCGAGAGGTAACATAAAAAAAAGAGAGAGAAAGAAAATTGAACAAACATTGAAAGTTTGACACGTATGAAGAACAATCGTCGGTGGAATTATGAAAAAGATTCTCTATTCTTATCGTATTAAGATAAACCAACAAAACGTTATTTTTTCTAATCGAGTAGATAATTCGTTTAAAATGAAATAATTTTCTAGACCGATAGAGAACAAGACGCTAATCAAGAAGATGTGTAATGATACAAAAAGTCGAACTTCGCCGATAGAAATCGATTTAGACATCCAAGTTTCCAAATCTATAAAAAAATTTCCACTACTGATAAAATTACTTTTTTTTCCCTTAAAAAATAGATATAAACTTGAACAAGAGAACAAATTATGAAATAAGTGAGTCTTATGTACACATTTTTCTTTGGAACTTCTATCTAGTTTATCAAAGCTGAATAAAAAGATTTATCTGAGCTAGAAAAAGAAAGATAATATTCTTGTCTTGCTAAGTGTTCGCCAAACGAACGGAATAATAAATACAGAAGCATATGAGAGCCTAAGCCACTACTTTTGAATGAATTTTCGAAGAAGTCTGTATCATGCAAGACCGAAGCTTTTGGCTTCTGAACCGTATTGGGCAAATAAGCTGGCTGGCCTAGTCTGGCCTAACTGCTTCAAGTTGAAAAGGCCTGGCCTAGTCTGGCCTAACTGCTTCACATTGAAAAAAAAAACTCTTTTCAAAACTCTCCTGAGAAAAAGAAGGAAAAAACTTATTCGATGAATAAAGATCAGAACCTATCATAAATAATCGATCGATTTTTTCAGATCCGCCATGACCTACCCGGAGACCCCTGCCCCATACCCGGTCAGTCAAACAACTTATGTTCACTGTGTTTAAGTGATTGAACCATCGCACAGAAAAAAAGTAGTCTACCGGGTGGAATTTTTCTTGGTCAGAGAAATTCTCTAGTGAGCAAAACTAAAACTCATTTGAGGCGTGTAATAACTGCTCTTACACTGAATACTTAACAGAAACAAAGCTTTCTTGTCGTTTTTGTAAGTTTCAGGCAAACGGTTGGTGTTTGATCTTTAGAGCAAATCTTTAGAATCTTTAGAACTTCAATTTCATAAAGCTATGCGTTTCTGGGAAAACTTGCAAGAAAACTAGGTAAAACATGTCTTAAAAATAAAGCACCCCTAACGCGCCAAGGAAACATTATCAGAACCTAACCCAAAGTGTTTTTATTCAAGGATGTTCTTCCGTATCGATCAGATGGACTCGCAACTCGTGGAATGATGAGTCCTTACGAGACATACCCAAATCTTCCCAGAGCCGCCTATAGCAATAAGCAATATTGAAAAAATCTCAATCAAACTTTATAGTATTCTTATTTGATAAAAACGGTGATAATCACGTTAGAGTAATAAAATAGTTATTAAAACCATTTATCTCATCAAAAACTTTTTGATACATGGTGAATACTTTTTTATTTCTTATTCGCTATGCACAACTTTTTCAAAGATTCTTCTTTGAGCAGTCGGTACTGATGACGTCATTAAAATTAGATTCTACGACATAGAATCGATCTATTTACCTTCAAACTCTTTGTCATATGTAGTTATAATGCGTTTGTTTAACTTGATAAACGATTAACCAAATCAGCAAAAGCTGAATTACACAAGAAAAGCTGTGTGAAACAATGCTAATGACACCGTTCCACATTATATACAATGCAAGTTGAAGAAGGAGGAATGAATCTATGTACTTTCTATATACTGATTGATTCTGTTCACTGTTCTTTATTAAGCTAGAAGAAAATTATGTGATATCTAAGAGGAAGATGAAGCAACCCCTAGGATGAAATGCCAAGAATATGCCTTGAAAATGGTGAAAGTGATGATGAAACGGGGAATTATCTCTTCGATTCCAATAACGAGAACGTTAAAAGTAACAGTTGGATAAACGGCAAGGAAGATTTAGATGTGGGTGGATGTATCTCGCTTTCCAAGTCTTTCTTTTCACCTTCTCTCTTCGCTGTTTTCCTTTCATTTCAAAGCGGCTTTCCACCGGCTTTCGAATTAAACTTCACCGGATTCAGTACTGTTATACCAGCTTCAGTCTCTTGTGTCTCCCGGGAACGTATAAAAGGGAAAGCGTAGCGGAGGTTTTCAGTTAACTCTGAACACATTTTTAACTGAAAAATTTCTTCAGCAGCAACTGACTGCTTTCAGCTTTTTTTGATTCGAGATTCTTCACCTTTTGTTTTCCGGTTTACTTCAGTTCTGCATTAAAGTAAATTTTATAATATTAACACTCACTTTAAATCAAAAAAGAGTTTTGCAGGTGGTAGGGAGAATTGATAAATAAATTTTTGACCTTATATGTAACGGAGCAGTTCATATAGCGCTCGTGTTGAATTCCGCTTGTGCAACGAGACCGTCGAGTATTATGTGAAGCATCTTGAAATTTAAAATTCAAAAAAATATGAGTAATTCAGATTCAATGAGAGCCGTAATTGTTATTTGTCTCCTCGCAGTGGTCGCGCACTCGCAGCCTTCCCAGCCAGACTCGGCAGAGGTTCAGAGCTGGTTCAAGAAGTTCAAGGAGTTTTTCCACGGCAAAGGAGAACCTTCCTTCGAAAACGAAGTCAGATTTTCTTCTATTTTCCTCACGAAATCACATGAGAACAACTATTGTTTCAGCTCTTATTATTGTTTTCAGACATCAAAAGGGGTGTTAAAACTAACAGTCTTTATTGCCTGATTTAACATCCACCACTGCACAAATTTTCTGAAAGTCCTTTTTTAATGCACTGCAATTGATCCTATCGGAAGATTTGAAAATATAATGATTTAGACTTCTTTGAACTTGTTTGTATAAAAGTATAAAAAGTTTTCATGTATAAAGTGTAAAAGGTTTTTATGAAAAAAACAGCTTGAAACTTTTACAAAAACAGCTTGAAACTTTTCAAATTAAAGAAAAACTTTAATATGCAGAATTCTGTCTCTTCGGAAGAGCCTGCTTCTTCTGAAGAGTCAGCGGCTTCGTCCTCCGAAGAGGCCGAGGCCTCTGGAGAGAGTTCAGAGTCCGCTGAGGATAACAACGTCCAAGAGTCGGAGTCTTCGGAATCTTCAGAGGAAGGCTCTGGGGAAGTAGTTGACAATGGATCGGAGATCGCACCCGTCACTGATGTCAGAATTATTCGATATTTGCTTGTTTAGACGAATAATAAGAGAATAAACCCACGGGGAGAAGTTAGACGAAGGGGCGGAATCGAACCCAGTCGTCTCTTCTATAGCCTGACTGCTAGGTGAAGGCTGTGGCCACAACGCCGTATAGGACTGTCCCGTGAACTAGTGCTATGGGGCCTTGTTTTCTTAGTCACGCATTGCGTTGGGAAAAAATTACTATGCAATTCAAGAAGGAGACAAAAATGATGTAATAAGAAAGTAGATTTAAAAATTTTTGTCTTAACCATCTCAAAAACTCTATCACTGGCTTCAAACTGGGTTAATGAGTACTTTTTGAATTATTTCGCCTTGGGGGAATGACTAACAGGACCAAAAAAACTAATAGGCGTTGGTGTGCATTGGGCGCGAATTACTTCCCAGTTACGTTCTGATCTTCAAGCTTAGCAAGCTCCAACGACGCCGTGCACTTTAGAAGCTTGCCTGCAAAAATTTTCTCCTATGAAATGGCTTCAGTCCTAACAATCAATCATTACAATCTCTAAAAAAAAAATTGAATCATCTTAAGCTCAAGATATTTAAGGACAAGCATCTCAAATAATTTCTAGCTAACGTCTAATCTTAGGAAACTTCGAATTTGGGAAACTGGGGAGCGTCTGGAAAAAAATGGATTAAATAAACTCAATTAATTCCTTTTCAGATCCCCCCAGACTCACTTGTACTCAGCGCCGATAATTGGTGAAGAACACAATGATTCTTTCCTTTGTTGTAAAAAAGAAGCTATCTGTTTAATGCGTCCTGGCCGAATGGTCATTTAATCGTTATTCGCATTTTGTCATTCATTATTGTCATTTATGGTTTGTCATTCAATGATTGTCATTCTTTGATTGCCATTTATGGTCGGTAATTTAATGATTGCCATTCACTTTTTGCCATAACTTGTTTTTCATTCTTTGATTGACATTCTCGGATGATCTGCAGAAAGCAGTTCTCTAAAGAAAACGGAAGTCTTTAGTATTCAGACAACCGTAGTATATGTAGTTTGGACCGTATAACACTGAGAAAATAATAATAATAAACTTTTGCATTTTGTTTGAGATGCAAGAAATAAACGGAGAGGGTGAGAGAGCGGAAAAAAATGATCGCATTTCAAAGAGCTTAGAAACCGAGTTCAGTGCGAGTTTTCAGTTGCCGACTGAAACAAATTGTGTGTGAGTTGTCTTCTAATATAAAGATGATCTTCTTCCAAGAAGCCTTTTCTCTGCAAAGCATCATGAAATACCTAATCCCTAGCTCCGCCCCTTCTCTGTCCTGGTGCCTCAACACAAATACTAGACTCTTAACTTGTAAAATCGAATCAATGTCGCTTAGAACTCATTTTCATTCTTGCTATGAAAACAGAATCCGAGTGCAGCAACTCAAAGGCCCAGTGTTTAAAAAAAGAGTTTATTAATTGGATTTTTTTTACAACGTTGAAAAGACGATCAGAAACAACAGCAAAAACCATATTTAAGAACAATTAAACTGAATTTCTTGGTGTAGATACTGAATAAGAAAACACAGAAGTAACGACAAACCTTCACTAGCCCCAATACCTCAAAGTAGGTGGGAAGGTGTAAACTCACTCAGCCCTACTACCGTGATTGCCGGAATCACGACGTTCTGAGTGAGGCTAAAATTGGGCCCCCTTTGGACGAGTCCACTTCCGGCAGTGGTTCTATCCGCCAGTTGGCCAGGCGGAGAGGGGTTAGTCCAGGCCACACGAGTCGAGGCGTCTTTTCGATTAATCTTCTGCTTTACTAAGGTCAAGGATTAGCAGGAACTCCCGACAAACACGTTCCGCGATGCCAGGCTGGATTGACCATCCACTCAACAGGCCGATCGCATGAATACCCTTGTTGTAAACCATGGCTTCAAGTTCTTCAAGATATATCACCAAAGCTAGGGCGTCCCCCGGAAGCGACGCGGTCTTACCTTGTCCGCTAGGACCGTCAAATATGCGAGGACAGGCAGCTACCCATGGGCGGGGTATGTCTGCGCGGCGTACAGTCCAAATTCGCCTCGTCACATTGAATGTTGGAACACTGACGGGACGCAGTAGAGAGCTGGCCGCAATGCTAGAAGCAAGAAGGGTTGACATTGCTGCTGTACAGGAAACGAAATGGAGAGGAAGCAAGTCGAAGCCGATAGGAGACGGATACAAGCTGATATACCATGGCACGTCATCAACAAGAAATGGTGTTGGCATTATCCTCTCCTCGAAAATCGCTGATGGTGTAACCGAAGTCATTCGCTCTACAGATCGAGTCATGGCCGTCCGAATTTCTTCGTCCAACAATCACTTCCTTGTCGTCTCAGCATATGCACCTCAACAAGGATGTAGCGACGCTGAAAGGAGGACTTCTACGACTCTCTAGAGGAAGTTATCAAACTCCGAGAGTCTCATGAAGACATCTTAATCGGCGGAGATTTTAACGCTCACATCGGTTCAGATCGACAAGGTAGTGAGAGAGAACATGGAGGACATGGAATAGGAACGATCAATGCTGAGGGTCAACGGCTACTTGACTTCTGTGCTCGATGCGATCTAGCAGTCGTGAACTCCTTTTTCAAAAAGAGACGATCTCACGGACTCACATACGAGAGCGGAAGAAATCAGAGTCAAATTGACTTTTGGTTAATCCTGAGAGCAAAGCTGCGGAACGCGAAATATGCAAAGGTCATTCCATCAGACCATGTTGCATCTCAGCACCACCCTCTCTTTATGGACTACAGCGTATTGAAGTCGAAGAAACAGCCTTCTCGTAATCCTGAATGCACACGTGTCAAATGGTGGCGCTCGACTGGGAAAGCAGAACGTCTCTCTCTCATGCACATCATCCATCGCAATCTACTCCCTCCTGCACTCTACAAGCAGTTTCCAGAGGACATAAATGAACATTGGAAGCTTCTTGAAGACAGCATCAGAGCACCCGCCGCAAGCATCCTCGGAAAGACGAAACCCGGAAAGCCAAGAATCGAGAAAGACACCTGGTTTTTCACCTCCGAAGTTCAGGATGCGATCAAGGCGAAAAAGAATGCCTACAAGAGATGGAGGACGTCAAATGAGGCTGACGACCGCGCTGCATACAGCTCAGCCAAGAAAGCCGCCAAAAGAGCTGTCGCAGTTTCAAAAGCCTCCTACTTCCGCGATCTCTTTGAGAAGATGAACCAACCAGGAGGCGATAAAGCCATCTATCGGCTTGCCAAGGCTCGACACCGCAACACCTTGGACATCCAGAGAGCAGCCACGATAAGGGACAAACAAGGGAAGCTCGTCCGTCACTGACCCTTTAAAAGTCAGAAACAGGTGGCGCGAACATTTCGAAGAAATGAGTGGCCAAGAGTTTGAGCACCCTCCCATCCCTACTTCCCACGCCATACAAGGACCCGTGCCAACCATCACGGCCGAGGAAGTGAAGAAGGCACTCTCTAAGATGAAGACTGGGAAAGCGGCTGGACCGGACGACATAGCCACCGAAGCCTGGAAACTTGCGGGTGATGTTGGACTAGCACATCTCGTGCACCTGTTCAACACCATCGTAAAGCAAGGCCAAATTCCACATATCTGGCGCTACTCCACGACCGTTCCAGTCTTCAAAGGAAAAGGCGATGCCAGAGTGTGCAGCAACTACCGTCCAATACGCCTTCTCAACCACACTATGAAGATACTTGAGAGGATACTGGTTTCACGCATACGAGATATCGTCGATATTCCAGCTCAGCAATGCGGGTTTGTGAACGGAAGAGGCACAACAGATGCAATATTTGCACTCCGTTTACTCGTCGAGAAGCACGCAGAGAAAAGATCACCTCTCCATCTGACCTACCTCGATTTGGAAAAGGCGTTCGACAGAGTCCCCCATGATCTTATTTCATATGCATTGCGCGATCATCAGGTTCCTGAAGAGTACATTCGATGGACAATGGCGATGTACGATGATTCAAAGAGTACTGTCAGAACTCCGGTCGGCATCACAGAGCCATTCGCAGTAAACGTTGGAGTGCACCAAGGGAGTGCTTTGTCTCCCCTTCTCTTCATTTTGGTTATGGATACCGTCACGCGTCCTCTACTGACTCCGGCTCCGTCAACCATCGCATACGCCGACGACATTCTCCTTGCTGCTCCTACACGTGCCGAAATCGAGAAACGCACCCAAGAATGGAATGACGCTCTTAGTAGGCATGGCTTACGCCTCAACATCAAGAAGACCGAGTACCAGGAAATCGGAGTGCAAACGACGGGAACTGTTCACATCAGCGGTGAACCGCTCCCGAAGACCTTCGAATTCAAGTACCTTGGTTCTGTCATCTCCTCAGACACGTCAACAAATGCAGCGGCACGCCAAAGAGTAAATGCAGCTTGGATGAAATGGAGAGAAGCTGCAGGTGTCCTCTGTGATAGGAATATCACAGCTGGCATACGCGGAAAGATGTATAAAACAGCAATCCGTCCCGTGCTTCTCTATTCGACGGAAACCTGGCCTACAACGCGTATAACCGAGAACATTATCCACACGAATGAGATGAAAATGTTACGCTGGACACTAGGACTGACTCGCCTAGATTGTGTGCGTAACACGATTGTGAGAGGGAGACTCGGCGTTGCCCCAATACAAGACAAGATGCGAGAAGAGAGAGTTAGATGGTATGGACACGTGATGCGAAGAGACGCGACCAACATCGCAAGACACGCCCTTGACATGGAAGTACCAGGCAAACGCCCTCGAGGCAAACCGAAGACAAGATATATGGATACGCTCAACCAAGACCTGCGCCTTGCAAGACTCCACTCGGAAGACGCAACGGACAGGTGTTTCTGGAGAGCTAGAAGCCGTACAGCGGACCCTACTCCGACCTCGGCCGGCGCGGGACAACGCTAAGAAGAAGAAGAAGAAGTAACGACAAAGTGAAAAGTGCAATCAGAAGTCCCCTGCAAGAGATTGATTTTCTTATTCATTCTCTTATTCCCTCTTATCCAAGAGATTTCGGTATTTTTTTTATTAAGGGTTAAACCCTTTGCAAATTTTTCAGCTTACCTAAATACTCACACATTTTTCTCTACAATATTTTGTATATTGGAAACGCCGAAACTGCAGCCTTACTTGACCAGGAGAAACGGGATATCTTGAGTGATCTTCGAACTACAGAATTTTCGCAATTTTGTTAAGACTTTTGATAGCGAGGACTCAGGCGTAGGCTTAGGCATGGGTTTCAGTCTAGTTTCTTCAAGCGCATACATTGGTTTGGAATGGAGGAAAAAAATTTAAATGGAGAAGGTTTTAGACTGTTGGTTGGTTGACTCTTCAGCGTTTCAACCTTATGATTCCCAAAAGTCCAAAAATTGAGAAGAAAAAAAGATATTACGGCAAAAAAAACGAAGCAATCAAATGTTAAAATTAAGTTTTAAAAAAACTATTCTCACTCCAAATTTCATGCATGAATTATGAATTTTCTTCTCAAATCTTACGTTCAAATACGTTCTTTTTCAGATTTAAAAACTTTGAAGTAGTCTTATTAGCTTGAGTGAAAAAGACTGAGATTCGCAAAAAAATGGCTTTGATCTCTTCCTTCACAAGTTTGTCAGGAAAGGCGAAAACTCTAGAAACATTGATGTGTCCTTTTGCTTATTCATTAAAAATGCGACGTTTGTTCAATATATATGAATATGTTATGGTTAGAATTGATCAGACGCTTTGAATTGATCAGATCAATTTAAATGGATAAATTGATCAGATCAATTCTAAGTTCTTACTATTGATCAAATATTTTGGAAATTGATCACTGTTATGACTAGGGTTGATCAGATGTTAGAGTTCTGATCACATGGCTCTTTCGGCTGTGCCGGACTACAATATGCGCGAAATACAAAGTAATCACTCGGATACAAGTCCTTAATGAAAAAAGAAGTCAATGCGTTAGAAGCACAAGCATATTATTTCCCTTTTCTATTTTTTCATTGAATTAATTTTTACATCAAAAAATTATTTTTACATTAAAAAACGCTTAGACTTAGGCGAAAGTTTACGCTAATTAGGCCGTACGGCTTAGGCTAACGAGACCGCATAAGAAAAGTTCTCAAATTATTAACTTTTTGTCAATTCAATGACTAAATTCGTCGAAAAATAGAAAAATGGTGTAATAAATACAGTAGTTTGAACACATTAAAAATGAAAATTGCAGTCCGGCACAGCAGAAAGGGCCATCTGATCAGAACTCTAAGTTCTGATCAACCCTAGCCATAACAGTGATCAATTTCCAATATAATTGATCTAAGAACTTAGAATTGATCTGCCGCGACATTAATCTCTAAACGATGAGATCATCGGCGCGATGATTATGAGCGCTCACATGACTTTGAGGTCTAAGATAAGAGCTTACTGGGTACGAGCTCGGCTGAATTTTTGTTTTAAGACTATTTCAACCACGCGCTTGAAGAATCTGAATTTATCTGCCGCGACATTAATCTCTAAATGATGAGATCATCGCGCCGATGATCTCATCGTTTAGAGATTAATGTCGCGGCTGATCAATTTATCCACTTTAAATTGATCTGATCAATTTATCCACGCTGATCAATTCTAGCCATAACATATATATATACGGAAAGAGTCATCGTTATGGATGACCCAGATAATCAATCATTAATCAAAAAACAAAAGAGTGGAAGTCGAAAGTTAAGGCGGCAAAGTAGACAATTTCCGTGTCATGAGCCTGTCGTCTTAAAAGATTCATGATCAGATAAAACAGAGGGAACTTCTGTACTATACTCACCAAATAGGAAAATTCACTCTCTCGTCTTTGTCCACATCCTTTGGACATTTTGGCAAAGAGATTGTGAAATTCAATGTGACTTCTGAAGAAGAAGTTTAAGAAAACCTGATTGAATGACTAGAAAAGCTTTTAGCAAATTCTCTTTCGTGCTCAGATGTGTTCGTAATACATATGTACATGCATATGTGTTTTGGCAGAAGGAAGGGTTGTGTGGAGTTTTCTCCTTTAACGCGTCGAGAGATGGCACATAAAAGGAGAACGGGCAGGAGAACGTCTTCTTGTTCCACTCTTATGTCAAGGAGAGAAAAGACAGTTCATCGCTCTTCCCTTTTCAACCAACACATTTGGTGTTGTCATAAGGATACTTTACTTTCACGTGATTTCTCGTCGAAACATTTTCTGCGTTTCAGTGAAAATAGTAGCAATGTAGTAATCCCTAATCCTCTGCCACGACCCATGGGTATTTAGAGGCTTCTCGCATTTCATGATTAATCTGTTCCCCTTTTTTCTATAATTTATCAAAAACAACCGCTTTCACTACTCCTATGGTCTCCTGGTTAAGCTTGAAAATACGGGTTCTTGTCCAATAACAAGCTTTTTAAAAAGATCTGATCGTACTCCGCTTTTTTGTTGTGGTTTGCGTGGAAATCTACCTAAACTCTTTTTTTTCAGCTTTGATAATACTATGAGAGGGTTGATAATTGGAGTGTTGACTATGGCCTTCCTGCCTTCGGAAGCTTTCCTGGGCGAATCTACGTTGACCTTCAAGCCCACCGAGGACCTGGGAGGAAATTTCATCAGCATTACCGTATTCCATGTGAGCTTATTTCATTCTGCCTCCGAACCTTGGAGACATTTCTGTATTCTGAAGTTCGAAAGCAGAGAATAGTTTAAAGTTCCGAAATCAACTTATCATGAGAGAATTACTGGGGAAAAAACCGAGAATGAAACTAGTTAAAAGTAACTGATCGACGGGATGAAATTAATTGGTTTCAGTCAAGGTTTAGCATTACTACTAAGATTTCCGAGGACACTGTTGAGGTTTTAATCAGTGAAAAGCATATTGACAAGGATCATTTCGAGACATTCTCTGTAAAACACAGTAATTAGTTTTTTCCCAGCCATCTGGATCGTATGGAAGCCAAGTTACTGAAGGCTCAGGCCTAGAAAAAGCCGCAGACGAAGGATCAGGGGAAGTAATGTTGGCTAAAGAAGGATCTGGCGACGTACTTTTGGCCGATGAAGGTTCTGGTAATGCTGGGTTTCCGGTCGAAGGATCGGGAGAAGTTGATGGATCTGGTGAGTCTTCAGGAGTGGAGTACATTGAAAAGTCAAAGGTTCGCATTTTTCTCGTTCTGATCAAAATTTTGAGCTCTAAGTGAATCAACAGTGAATTCTCATAAATGATGTGCATGGTTACCGCAGCAGTATTGGAAAATTTGTGTGTTTCCATTCATCTACGAGAATGCATAAAAGTTTCAATTAATGTAAATGAGCATCTTGGTTAGGCTACAAAAGTTAGGAATAATTGACCAGGTAGACTTGCTTTTTTCGATCTCATAGATAACTCATATCTCATATCACGAAGGCCTCAATTTCTTCCAGCTGTCTAAAAAAGCAGTAGTAAAATTCATAATTATTTCTGTGAGAACCCTTAAATTGCTATTGTTCATAAATACCATATACTTGTTTTGTCGCACCTCATGACTTGCTGAGATCAAATAGAAAACCAAAAGATTTTTGAAAACACGAGTTGCTGAAACAGTACAAGCTAGTGGAATGGAGAGGAGTTTCTTTTTTATACATGAAGAATGATCTACAGGTTTGCGTGAAAGGGAAATAAGAATCACAAGACTGAAAACTGAATGAACACCACAAACATCATTGACTTTGTCAGACAGAGAATAAGGGGAGCTGATATTGTGTAATGACTCAGGAACCTCATGACTAACATACTAAACGGCATACTAATAATGCTACTTGAAAGCTCCAATCATGGAATGTTCCAGGAAAATCTTCCCGGAGACATCAGTAAGCTTTGAATGTTGAAAGGGCACTGGAGCTTTTGATTCTTTAAAACGCAGTTACGGATACAAATGTTTTCCAATGTACAACTTTTTATGTATTTTTGCATCACATTTTCTTGATTTTTTGGTATTTTCTAAGTATAATTCCATTACTTTATTGTTATGAAAAACTGACTGATATGAAATAGGCACGTGTTGGGACGAAATTTGTTCATGAGTACCATAAAATTCGCACCTTTTGATGCAGGGGGGGTCCGATGAAATAATAACATTTAAGAGCTCCTTTTATTTCGAATATTAATGTTTTTCTGTGAATTGATAGAGAAATTTGGCATGGGCCAACATTTTATATTTGAAATAAGTAGCTTCCTCTTCGTTTCGCTTGCTTTTCTTTGCTTTTTTATCACCTTCCCATTTTCTCTGATTTTTATGCATTTTCATGCATTCGATCAATTTTGGCGGTCCTTCAACAATATCGAGATTCTTTATCATCCGCCAATTTTGCAATAAAGATGTTTCTTTATTTTTCTCATCCCTATAAGACAAGTTACTCACGAGATTGCAAGTTTTGAGAACTAATTTCTAGTCTTCGCGAACAAAAATAACCAAGGGAGTGATTGATTCTCCTGATAACTCACTCTTTCAACGTGAGAACAGCTGAGGTAGTAAAGGGAATATTTGGTTGCCTCTCTTCAAGTAGCAGTAGATGAGAAAGACGAGAAGAATGAAATATTCTTATGTTACTGATATAATGTTTATCATTCAATAAATCAGCTTAATAATAATAATAATAATCTTCCTCGCGCTTGTTCCCGCCTCGCGGCAGGGTACGCGCTCCCCTGAGATGCAGGACAGACCTACCTGGTAGAAACAGTGGCTGCCTGCTATATCACTGCTAGTATGATTAGCCGCAGTGTGGAGAGTAATGTTTATCATTCAAAAAATGATATAATGTTTATCATTCAATAAATCAGTTAAATATTTGGAAAAAAATTCAATAAATATTTGGAAAAAAATCAAGTTAGTAAAGCTCAAAAATTAAACAGAACCAAACAAAATTTTAGAGAATAAAAAGACAATTTACACACCTTTAAAAGTCGATCACACTTTATAAATTAGGTTTTAAAAAGTTAAACTTGGAAAATTGACAAAAACGAACCAAAAACTTTGCTGTTCTCAAGGTTAATGGCAACGTAAATAACTTTTCAAGCCATTATTTCCGTAAAATCTTGTTTTTGTATAAACCGTGCAAATCTGATTATACCATTGTGACACTGGAAAGTTTTAATGACTATATTAAAATTGATAGTAACATGGACCAACTTCTATGATACCTTGATTTTTGATGAACTATTGTCAGGGGATCAGGAAATTTCATTAACTAATGTTTTAGTATTCTCCGAAGCTGGAAAAGACTTAAAAGATGAGAGTCGTCCTCAAAAATATTTGTCTCCTCATCAGTAAATTGACAAGTAACATTAAATCGGTCGTAATTCTTTTGGGAGATGATTCGTCTCTCTAAAAGCGTCCACACAACATCTAGTCTATTCATTAACATATATGTATCTGCACGATTGAACACATACCTTTTTACTTTTATAGAAATAAAATTTTCTGACTTCTTATTTTCTGACATCATATTTCATTTGGAAGTTTTTATTGGTAACTGGGCATTCCTTGAGTTCTTATCTTCTCTCCCATCACTCTCCTTTCTCGCGAATCAGAAAATTATGTTACATCAACGACACATTCCCCCGTTAGCACGCCTGAGCGAAAGGAACAAAGCCATTGAGTCTTTTATGCAGCACAAGCTCACTGATCTGAGCTTGTGCTGCATAGCGTTCTCTTTTGCTGCATAGCGCAGGGCTGCATAGCGCAGGGCTGCATAGCGCAGGGCGTTCTCCGTATTCTTGTTGTAGAACATCAGCTACTGCAAAAAATACGCATTATTTGTTCTCTTCCCGTCCACTAGCTCTCGTCCATGCTTCTACTTATTCATATTTTGACGTTCAAAATGAGTATTCGAGCGTTTGCTGATTTATTATCTATTTCCCGTGAATCTTCTGCCTTTTTGGAGAAATTTAGAGTTATGCTTCATTCATGACTCTTCGCTCTATAAGCACTCCTGGGGCCATTCATGACTCTTCGCTCTATAAGCACTCCTGGGGCCATTCATGACTCTTCGCTCTATAAGCACTCCTGGGGCCATTCATGACTCTTCGCTCTATAAGCACTCCTGGGGCCATTCATGACTCTTCGCTCTATAAGCACTCCTGGGGCCATTCATGACTCTTCGCTCTATAAGCACTCCTGGGGCCGTATGCATGTACCATTTTTGGTGGGAAATGATGATAAAGAAAATAGTGTTAAGTGTTTTAGTATTTCCTTCCAAAAATGGTAAGTGCATACGGCCCCTGAAATCTGAAAAAATAGGAACGCCATTGAGCTCTTCACATTTTTGCACTATTGTAATAATTAGCACAGGGTCCTCGGTATTTTATATAGCGCGTTGAATATTGGAGAACTGATGACTACTGAAGAATTGATAATTTTGAGGAGAGGTTCAGACAGCAATAAATTCATGAACATGCGGAGATCAGTGCTCTGCTCTCTTCGACTGATCGGGTGGCTTCTTGTTGTGCTGCTCTTGCTGATCTTCCTTCTTCTGACAAGTCATCTGACTCAAGAAAAGAGGCTAATGCCCAGGGGAAACCCGGTGATTATCTTCTTCACTTATTTATCATCTGACTCATTAAAAGCCGGTAATACCCTTCTTTAATCATTTTATAACTTTGAGTGAATTGAGAAATATTTTTTCTCATCGTAGCAATCGATATTTCCTGATTCAATAATATGTTCTAAGTATTGTAGTTGATGCTCATGCGGTTCAACAATTCAAAATATATACATATTCATACATTGTTTTATTCTAATTGTATTGAGCTTCTTGGCTTCATCATCATTTGAGTTAAAATTAATATTTATACTTAACTCTTAACGTTACTTCGATTTTTAAATAATACTTAACGTTACTTCGATTTTTCGCGCGCTTTTGATAAGGTCCCTCATGGTAAACTAATAACCAAACTGGAAAGACTCAATTTTCCGATAGACATTGTGAGATGGATAGCAAACTTCCTGACGAATCGGACCTATAAAGTGCGCGTAGACGGGGAATACTCCGATTCATTCCCTGTGCTAAGCGGCGTTCCACAAGGTACAGTCATCGGACCTCTTCTATTTCTGTTTTTTATTAATGACATCGAAATTTGCATCCCTCCTGATGTCAAATTCTCTCTTTATGCAGATGACCTCAAAGTATATAGTTCGAACGCTCAATCTCTCCAGCAATGTGTAGTCAATATACATAACTGGTCTATAGAATGGTCTCTTCCACTTGCCAAGCATAAAATTAACGTACTACACCTTGGCCGAAACAATGTGAACTCTCTTTACTTTATCGGTGATGAGGTTCTTAGTTCCAAAAGTGTGATAAGAGATCTTGGTGTGTTAATCGATTCAACCCTGAAATTTGACCGGCATATAGAGATGATAAGAGCTAGAGCTTTGAGCAAGATTTCTCAGATTTTTAAAGTCTTTAGATTCCTCGATTTTGAAGGCTACAAACGCGTCTATCTGTCTTACATCCGACCCCTTTTAGAATACGCCACTGTAGTATTCTCACCTAAATCGTGTAGCGAGCTAGCTAGAAGACTAGAATACCCTCAAAGAATTTTTTCGAAAAAGGTACTGAGGCGATGCTTAATACCTTCTAGCAATTACCCTGACAGATTGAATAAGTTTGCTATCGAGCCTTTAATAACAAGGCGCGCTAAATACGATCTATTATTTCTGTTCAGGCTACTTTATGGAACTTTAGAGTGCCAGGTCTGCAGATCTCATGTGAAATACAGGGCGAACAGTGATCTGAGAACTTCATCTAGAACAAGTCCTCTTCGATTGCTGTAAGAAAGAAATTATCACAACGGCAACTTCTTTTTTACTCGAGCCATTACCCTCTGGAACAAACTCTGCGATCGGTTCCCCGACGTCGTTACGATCGAAGAATTCATTAATATTGTTGAGAATTGTTCTTTAGTCCCGTTCATGACTTTACCTGGATATCTACTCTAGGATACTTTGATTTTCTTTGATACCCACTAGATTGTGTTTTTCTTCTTCTTTCTATTCCTAATCAGAGCCTGTTGTGTCCCCTTTTTTAAATTTTAATCTTAAATTTTTTTCCTTCTTGTTTTTTTGTTGTTTATTGTCTACCTTATAAGTGTATGCGACAACAAGCATACCTTTGGCGAATAAAGTGAATTGAATTGAATTGAAACTCAATGTTGAAACTTGTGCTGCGTCTTGAATTTCTTTGTTAAGAAAGCGGAAGTTTTAACATTTAAGTAGCATGAAGCGCTCTCCGACATTCTAGGTTCTGAACATTTTTTATTCGAATAGGAACCCCGAAAATACTTTTCAAAAAACTGACAAGACTTTTTTGTCGAACATTTTATAAACGGTGAAGTTTGAGGAGTTATCACGTTTCATAAGAACTAGTTTTAATATTCAAACGGAACTCGAAAAACGACTGCTCTTTCTACCTTAGTCTGTGAGAAAATGTAGAACGGCTGTCATTTTTTAAAAATAATTAACCACTTAACAGTGCAAAATCTTTCGTGATTTTCCCTATTCATGTTAAAAATTTCACAAAAAGAGCAATAGACGTCCAATTCTTGAAACTTTCAGATGGTTCTCACTTTTCGCCACTCTCTGTATTTCTGCATCTCTCTCTGTCTTTCTCTTTCTCTATTTTTTCCATTTCTCTTTCACTATCTCTCTTTCTCTTTTTTATTTCTCGCTTTCTCTCTTATTGTCTCTATTCATCTCCTTCTCTTTCGTAACCTCTCTTTCTCGCTCTCTTTCTCACTCTTTCTTGCTCTCTTTCTCACTCTTTCTCGCTCTCTTTCTCCCTCTCTCTCTCTCTCTCTCTCTCTCTCTCTCTCTCTCTCTCTCTCTCTCTTTCTTTCTCTCTCTCTCTCTCTTTCTTTTCATGCTTTTTTTCTTCTCTAGACAACATTAACTCAGTATTGCTTGTAAAGCAGCTCCGACATTTATTGCATTCACATGAAAAATTTCCTGAAAAAAAAACTAATTTGATAATGAAGCTATGATTAAATCAAAGTTTGATTCATTTATTAGTTTTGTTTTCTTCAGTACATCATCGGATTTATTATATAAATTCATTTATTCTCATAAAAAATCAAGAATGAATGAACCAAATTTATGAAATAAGGAAATATTTGAACAATGAGACAATTAAGCAATTAAATGATTACTTCATGAATCAAAGCAATGATTAAACAATAAAATAATTAAGAAAAAACAAATAATGAAGTAGTGATGTTATAAAATTATCAAGTAACGAAGTTTTAAATCAATGACAAAGGATTAATTCAATGAATGAATGAATAAACCCACTTTAAGCGCTACGCCTCTTTCGAATGGCTGGCAGTAGAGCCGGCAGCCTGTTTAAAGTTGCCCGAGGTGCTGGTTGTCGTCCACTCTTCTGTCCACAATTTCCAGCGACGCGCGACGATTAGGTCGACATATGCCTCCCAGGAGATGAGAAGAAATGTTAGCGGCTGATAAGTTACATTTTAAAACAAAAGGGAAAATAACTAAGATTATTTAAAAAAAATTGTTTAACACATATTACCAACTTAGAATACGTAAAAAATGCCATAATTGATTAATTCTTTAAATTCAATGACACTCGAAAAGCATTGTTTGAACCATCTGTTCAATAGCTTATGTTTCAAAAAGTTCGAATACTACTCACGTACTCTAGAAATAAAGAAATGTAATTGAAGCATGAAAAAATTCACTTCACAAAAAATGTATATAGAAATATATGAATACATCTAAAATAATAAGATTTTTGCTCAGTACAGTTTTGCCCTGGTCTTCGTAGTCGGCATGTCTGGACGACTCGCTGTAGATGAAAAGGTAGTAATCATCTTCTTTTCTTCTCATCGTAGAACTGAAAAGGCATAATGAAACCTTTGATAAAAAATACCAGTTTAAATTCACTTGCGAAAATTCCCGCAAAAGGATGCTTGCTGTACGGGAACCGAACCGATGACCTTGACTTGCAAAGCAATGCAATTACATAGTTGTGATCAACGTACATAGTACATACACATGTCTGTATACTTCGCATTTATAACAGCAATTTCAAACAATCATCAAATGTATGTTAAATTGGGCTTCCTTTGGAACAGTCCACTTCCGGCAGGGGTTTTATCCGTCAGATGGCTAGGCGGAAAGGGGTTATTCCAGGCCACACGAGTCGAGGCGTCTTTTCGATTAATCTTCTGCTTTTTCTACGGTCAAGGATTAGCAGGAACTCCCGACAAACACGTTCCGCGATGCCAGGCTGGATTGACCATCTACTCAACAGGCCGATCGCATGAATAACCTTGTTGTAAACCATGGCTTCAAGTTCTTCAAGTTATATCACCAAAGCTAGGGCGTCCCCCGGAAGCGACGCGGTCCTACCTTGTCCGCTAGGACCGTCAAATATGCGAACTCAGTAGAGAGCTGGCCACAATGCTAGGAGCAAGAAGGGTCGACATTGCTGCTGTACAGGAAACGAAATGGAGAGGAAGCAAGTCGAAGCCGTTAAGAGACGGATACAAGTTGATATACCATGGCACGTCATCAACAAGAAATAGTGGTGGCATTATCCTCTCCTCGAAAATTGCTGATGATGTAACCGAAGTCATTCGCTCTACGAATCGAGTCATGGCCGTCCGAATTTCTTCGTCCAACAACCACTTCCTTGTCGTCTCAGCATATGCACCTCAACAAGGGTGTAGCGACGCTGATAAGGAGGACTTCTACGACTCTCTTGAGGAAGTTATCAAACTCCGAGAGTCTCATGAAGGCATCTTGATCGGCGGGGATTTTAACGCTCACATCGGTTAAGATCGACAAGGTCGTGAGAGAGAACATGGAGGACATGGAGTCAGAACGATCAATGCTGAGGGTCAACGGCTACTTGACTCGATCTAGCAGTCGTGAACTCCTTTTTCAAAAAGAGAAGATCTCACGGACTAACATACAAGAGCGGAAGTTATCAGAGTCAAATTGACGTTTGGTTAATCTTGAGAGCAAAGCTCCGGAGTGCGAAAGATGCAAAGGTCATTCCATCAGACCATGTTGCGCCTCAGCACCACCCTCTCTTCATGGACTACAGCGTATTGAAGTCGAAGAAACAGTCTTCTCGTAATCCTGAATGCACACGTGTCAAATGGTGGCGCTCGACTGCGAAAGCAGAACGTCTCTCTCTCTCATGCACATCATCCATCGCAATATACTCCCTCCTGCACTCTACAAGCAGTTTCCAGAGGACATCAATGAACACTGGAAGCTTTTTGAAGACAGAATCAGAGCACCCGCCGCAAGCATCCTCGGAAAGACGAAACCCGGAAAGCCAAGAATCTAGAAAGACACCTGGTTTTTCACCTCCGAAGTTCAGGATGCGATCAAGGCGAAAAAGGACGTCAAATGAGACTGACGACCGCGCTGCATACAGCTCAGCCAAGAAATCCGCCAAAAGAGCTGTCGCAGTTTCAAAAGCCTCCTACTTCCGCGATCTCTATGAGAAGATGAACCAACCAGGAGGCGATAAAGCCATCTATCGGCTTGCCAAGGCTCGACACCGCAACACCTTGGACATCCAGAGAGCAGCCACGATAAGGGACAAACAAGGAAAGCTCGTCACTGACCCTTTAAAAGTCACTGACCCCCCCCCCTTTAAAAACAGGTGGCGCGAACATTTCGAAGAAATGAGCGGCCAAGAGTTTGAGCACTTTCCCATCCCGACTTCCCACGCCGTACAAGGACCCGTGCCAACCATCACGGCCGAGGAAGTGAAGAAGGCACTCTCTAAGATGAAGACTGGGAAAGCGTCTGGACCGGACGACATAGCCACCGAAGCCTGGAAACTTCCGGGTGATGTTGGACTAGCACATCTCGTGCACCTGTTCAACACCATCGTAAAGCAAGGCCAAATCCCACATAACTGGCGCTACTCCACGACCGTTCCAGTCTTCAAAGGAAAAGGCGATGCCAGAGTGTGCAGCAACTACCGTCCAATACGTCTTCTCAACCACACTATGAAGATATTTGAGAGGATACTGGATTCACGCATACGAGATATCGTCGATATTCCAGCTCTGCCATGCGGGTTCGTGAACGGAAGAGGTACAACAGATGCAAAATTTGCACTCCGTTTACTTGTCGAGAAGCACGCAGAGAAAAGATCACCTCTCCCTCCATCTGACCTACCTCGATTTGGAAAAGGCGTTCGACAGAGTCCCTCATGATCTTATTTCATATGCATTGCGCGATCATCAGGTTCCTGAAGAGTACATTCGATGGACAATGGCGATGTACGATGATTCAAAGATTTTGACTCACCAGTTTGATCTGGTGATTATGCATTTACTGGATTCGGAGACACCGCAATTTTTTTTCCTAGATGATTTCAGAGGATCACAAAAATCGTGTTTTTCGTTGTTGAGATTCGCGATGAGAGCTGTCACCACAAAGACATTATTCAACAGAACTTCATCGACTCATATCAAAACTTGACCTTGAAAGTAAGTTCTGTTTTCAAAGTTCAATATGGGCTTTTTTTTCGGGACAAACGTCGGTTTTTCTCTAATATCCATCTTTAATTCACAAGGCTGAACCTAGGTTTTTATTTTTTTTATTTTTTAAAGTTTTTTGTTTCGTTTGGAAGGTAAATTTTTTTGTTTTCGAGAGTAATAAACTTTTCTAAAAGAACGATACGAAAAACCGTTAAAAATTAACAGCTCATAAATTCTTTGTAAAAAATCTTCTATCAATTTGATCTTTCGTAAAAGAAGCGTTAAAAAGCTCAAACGTTTACAAAAAAGTTCCAATAAGATGCTCATTTAATAAAATTCACTACACTGAGGTTATGAGTAATCGAGTCTTAACATGAAAAATCTATTACTTCGCAAGAAGTAATAGGTTGCAGGCTTTATCTTGGCTGCGTTTCGTGCGAGACTTTTGCCCGCAAGCAAAGTTTGTCTTGAAATTAGACGACGACGTTCTTTTTGATCCGAGAGCCCTTCTCTCAAAAGTAGCTGCTTTTGAGGTTGGTAAATTGAGTTTTTTTTTAAATAAATTTTTTTATTTGGGCTCCTAAGAACATTCGATAATTTTTAAGGGTTCTGAATTTTTGATGTTGATGCTCCGAAAAAAAAAAGTATATGTTTGAAATCACTACTCACTTTTAAGACGTTTCAAATGGTGGCGCTCGACTGGGAAAGCAGAACGTCTCTCTCTCATGCACATCATCCATCGCAATCTACTCCCTCCTGCACTCTACAAGCAGTTTCCAGAGGACATAAATGAACATTGGAAGCTTCTTGAAGACAGCATCAGAGCACCCGCCGCAAGCATCCTCGGAAAGACTAAACCCGGAAAGCCAAGAATCGAGAAAGACACCTGGTTTTTCACCTCCGAAGTTCAGGATGCGATCAAGGCGAAAAAGAATGCCTACAAGAGATGGAGGACGTCAAATGAGGCTGACGACCGCGCTGCATACAGCTCAGCCAAGAAAGCCGCCAAAAGAGCTGTCGCAGTTTCAAAAGCCTCCTACTTCCGCGATCTCTATGAGAAGATGAACCAACCAGGAGGCGATAAAGCCATCTATCGGCTTGCCAAGGCTCGACACTGCAACACCTTGGACATCCAGAGAGCAGCCACGATAAGGGACAAACAAGGGAAGCTCGTCACTGACCCTTTAAAAGTCAGAAACAGGTGGCGCGAATATTTCGAAGAAATGAGCGGCTAAGAGTTTGAGCACCCTCCCATCCCTACTTCCCACGCCATACAAGGACCCGTGCCAACCATCACGGCCGAGAAAGTGAAGAAGGCACTCTCTAAGATGAAGACTGGGAAAGCGGCTGGACCGGACGACATAGCCACCGAAGCCTGGAAACTTGCGGTTGATGTTGGACTAGCACATCTCGTGCACCTGTTCAACACCATCGTAAAGCAAGGCCAAATTCCACATATCTGGCGCTACTCCACGACCGTTCCAGTCTTCAAAGGAAAAGGCGATGCCAGAGTGTGCAAGAACTACCGTCCAATACGCCTTCTCAACCACACTATGAAGATATTTGAGAGGATACTGGATTCACGCATACGAGATATCGTCGATATTCCAGCTCAGCAATGCGGGTTTGTGAACGGAAGAGGCACAACAGATGCAATATTTGCACTCCGTTTACTCGTCGAGAAGCACGCAGAGAAAAGATCACCTCTCCATCTGACCTACCTCGATTTGGAAAAGGCGTTCGACAGAGTCCCCCATGATCTTATTTCATATGCATTGCGCGATCATCAGGTTCCTGAAGAGTACATTCGATAAACAATGGCGATGTACGATGATTCAAAGAGTACTGTCAGAACTCCGGTCGGCATCACAGAGCCATTCGCAGTAAACGTTGGAGTGCACCAAGGGAGTGCTTTGTCTCCCTCCCCTTCTTTTCCTTTTGGTTATGGATACCGTCACGCGTCCTCTACTGACTCCGGCTCCGTCAACTATCGCATACGCCGACGACATTCTCCTTGCTGCTCCTACACGTGCCGAAATCGAGAAACGCACCCAAGAATGGAATGACGCTCTTAGTAGGCATGGCTTACGCCTCAACATCAAGAAGACCGAGTACCAGGAAATCGGAGTGCAAACGACGGGAACTGTTCACATCAGTGGTGAACCGCTCCCGAAGACCTCCGAATTCAAGTACCTTGGTTCTGTCATCTCCTCAGACACGTCAACAAATGCAGCGGCACGCCAAAGAGTAAATGCAGCTTGGATGAAATGGAGAGAAGCTGCAGGTGTCCTCTGTGATAGGAATATCACAGCTGGCATACGCGGAAAGATGTATAAAACAGCATTCCGTCCCGTGCTTCTCTATTCGACGGAGACCTGGCCTACAACGCGTATAACCGAGAACATTATCCACACGAATGAGATGAAAATGTTACGCTGGACACTAGGACTGACTCGCCTAGATTGTGTGCGTAACACGATTGTGAGAGGGAGACTCGGCGTTGCCCCAATACAAGACAAGATGCGAGAAGGGAGAGTTAGATGGTATGGACACGTGATGCGAAGAGACGCGATCAACATCGCAAGACACGCCCTTGACATGGAAGTACCAGGCAAACGCCCTCGAGGCAAACCGAAGACAAGATATATGGATACGCTCAACCAAGACCTGCACCTTGCAAGACTCCACTCGGAAGACGCAACGGACAGATGTTTCTGGAGAGCTAGAAGCCGTACAGCGGACCCTACTCCGACCTCGGCCGGCGCGGGACAACGCTAAGAAGAAGAAGAAGACTCACTTTTAAGACGTATTAGTAAAATTAATGTTTTCAAGCTTTCTTTTATTAGGAGTACTTTTTGCAAATTTTCAGCAGAACTTGTGAAAATTATTGTATTTGTAAATCGATAATGTATTTTTCATCAGACAAAAAATTAAATTGAAAAAATTTTGAAGAGATTTCAACTATAGTAAAAAGGTTTAAAAAAAGATTTCAACTATAGTAAAAAGGTTATTAAATAGTCACCTGATAAATACAATTCCCTAAATCAAAGTAAACATTTCAAAGGCTTCCACTTTCTACTGCCTCGTATGGAAAAGCAACAGAGCCCGCCGCAACCCGGATAGTAAATGGTTCGCCAATCTCGTTCGCTTGAATTTTCTTAGATCGGTCCTATTTTCGACGGCAATTAACAAAGTGTCTGAGACCGTTCAATTTCTGTTCCTTCTATTATTGCTTGTCTGCCTTATTACCTTTTAAAATTACAAAACTATGATTCTTTACAGATTTCCCTTTCAATGAAAAAAAACTGGGAAATTTTTTAGGTCTCGTGCCTGAGCCGTACGGCATCGTTAGCGTGAATTTGGCACAAGCCGAAAAATCCATCAAAAACTAGTCACAGTAAAACATCGCAGTTTCACAAACATTTATCAATAAGTTTATAGATTTGGTATTCAATGAAAGTTATACTCCGTCTACTGAATTATAAATAACAGTGCATAATGGAGGAAAAGTGTTGGCTTCAACTTCGAAGTGCCCTCTCCCTTACTCTGAACGGAGTCTTCTCTTCTATTTAATTTTAAATCGGTGAAATAATTTAGAAAGTTGTCACATGTTTTTGTGTTGTTGTTGTTGTAAAACAATCCCCTTTCAATGTATAAATTTTGAAGTTTTCAGAAATTTTAAACTTAAGATGCCACATAAAAAAAACGTAAAAACTGTTTTGAATTTTTATCGGTCTTGTTGATAGACTCGGATCGTCGCGTGAATACCAGAAGATGTGTTTAGGTTTGTGCCCTTTTCGATGTGGCATCGGACGACGTTTCCGTACTACTGTAGCGGGTCTGCGTATGTCATGGCAGTTGATTTAGCTTCTCTTTTAATTGAAGCAGCCGAGTCATTCGAGTACTATTTCCATGTGAGCTTTTCTGACTTTTTAATAGTGCTCCTTCAACTGTGGATATACTTATAGGTATAAAATCGAATTATACAAAGACTAGTCCGATATATTTACTTGAACGTAAGTCGAGAAAAAAAGGAAAAAAAAGGATTGACAAGAGGATAACGGATTCTAAGAACGAGTGAAAAACATATTGTGGTCAAAATGATTGACGTAGGCCGAGACTCAGATAGGAACATTGTCCTACACACTTTTTCATCTGAAAAATCAGCTCTCTAATATTTACTACGACTTCTTTATAACCTGAGACAAACTTTCATTCATCAATATTAATTAGAGTCACAAAACTCACTGTTTATATGAGAGGGATGTCTTTCATCTACAATTTCAATTTCAAGAAAACCGAGGTGATCATGATATTTTACTATTAAATGCTCTTCATCATCACGATGACTGCAAATCAGGTAGACGACGTCTTCGTCACCGGAATCTTAGCTTCTCGGGTTAACGCACGACTCATAGATAGAGGGAAATGGTGAGTTTCACAACAAAAAAGAACTCAAAAGGTTCATGGGAGTTGCTGTTGTATCGAATGTTTTCTACGAAGCCTGCGGATGTTTCATCTAAGCAGTTAAGTTAACCAAAATTACAAATGACGCAAAGGCAGTGAAGGCTGGTGTTTATGATATGTAGGACCGTTTTATTAACACTTTTGTTCTGTTAACATGGAAATCAATTGTTTGATGAGAAAGTGAAAATTCAAGTTTTACATTGAAAAAAGAAATAATGTAGAAGAAATTCAATGAAAATATTATTGAAGATTTTGAAAAGTTAATTATTGAACATTATCAATGCACTTTTTGTTCATTCTTTCATTATTCTCCAAAGAAACAGATGTATTTACAACACAAACTTTTTTGTAATGAATTTGAGTTTCAGTAGTTCTATGAGTATCGAAAAAAAGAGTGAAAAAAAAAAGAGTGGCAGCTGCTCTGGGATGAAAGTAAGCGATAATGAATACTTCACCATGTTTGAGGTGGTCTCTGGTAGACACAGGAGATTCTGCGAAGAGTCTGCTTGCTCGAAAGGTCATATTTGCACTTATCAAGCCTGATGATATGGAGAGAGTTTGGAAAGAGTTCATGAATACAAATGCTATTTCTGGCCTTCATCCCTACTAATCAATACAGAAACACCCTTTCCCTCCGCTCATCACTGAATAGAGCAATTAACCCAAAATTCCTTGACGGGTCATCAAATATATATTAGGAAAAAATAGCTTAACCAAATTTGAAAGATGTGCCAAATTGTACACGAGTGAAGTTTTTTTTCTCGATACTAAGAGTTATGGTAATAGTGAGTGGCTGAAGAAGCTACTATGGTTGTCAGCTTGCGAAACTCAGCAAATAACAATTTGGACTGTTTATCACAGATGAGATCATCCGTAGAAGGTAAAATTTCTAAATGTGGATTCTTTTTTCTACGAAATACAGAATAATGTGCTGCATCTCCATACATTATTTTTGAGGAATGAAAAACAAGTTTTCCTTTAAATTTCTGAATGAAATCTTCAATTTTTGTTCAAGCCTTCTTTAGGTTTATTTGTGTATAACTACAATACTACAAATTTTCTTTTTATGTTATCGGGTTTCTATCTTTCATTTGTTTCTATCTTTCTTTCTCTATAACTCTGTCTCTATTTTTTCCTATCAGCAGGGATGGTAAGCTTCTCGAAACCGCTTCTAAGTCGTTTACAGTAACTCTCTTTGCCAGAGTCAGTATCCGTAATTGGGTAAGAGGATGTTTCTACAGCCCATACTCTTCTATTTTCTTTTTTTTCATTTCTGATGCATTTATAACTCAAAACTAATCAAAACTTATGGAAAAAAAGCTTCTTGAAAAAATAAAAAAAGCTGCTCGCTAAGCGTTACACGAAAGAGACAAGAACCAAAAGCATTCAAAGTTGGATGCAGAACAAACAAAAAAACCAAATCTACTCATGCTGTTTATTATTCCATTCCAAAAATATTCAATAAACTTCCAAAGCTCAAAATGAAAAGAAGAAAAAACCAAGTTTTTGAAGTTTTCAGATGCACTACATGGAGTGCAAAAACTCAATTAATGAATTTTTAACAACATTCGTGGTTATACTGGTTAACTAAGTTCGAAAATTCACCAAGTAATCGAAACCAAGTATGCCAAAAAGTTAAAACCAAGTAAGCAAACTAGAAAGCTGAAAAATAAAACTTAAATCGAGAACGGAAACTCAAAATCTTACAAAATAAAATTGCGAAAACTTTTCACATTTATGATTATGAATCATTTATGCCTAAATTTTTTTATATATATTTTTTATGAAGCTCAGAAACTCTTCATTTTTTACACAGAACATCTCACAAAAAAACTTTTCAAACTCAATAGAGCTTTACGTATTATGAACGATTCAAAAAAATTTCTAAGAGTGCCTTGCAACGAATTCCATGACTTAGTAATAGCCAGTATTGTGACTTCAATAGACTTAGTAATAGCCAGTATTGTGACTTCAATAGACTCTGAAAATTCCCATCTAACGCCTCTCAAAAACTTCTAAGAAGCTCAATGAACATCACAAGGAAACTAAAGCATTACATGCAACTGATTAATAGAAATCATTATCACAAGGATGAATCTTTAAAATCGCAGATGACGCAAAAATCAATCAGTACAGTATCAAATTTCCGCTCAAGGACCATTGGACACCCCCTTGAATTCTAACACCAGAGTATGTACCCTGAGGAAAAAAACTGATATTAAAAAAAATTTTGTGGTTCATTTGGGATAGGCCTTCATGAATTAATTTATTCCTTGCAAACACATATTGAATATTTACAAAGGAGGAATGCCGCTAATGCGAGTTTAAAAGTACTAAATACAGGAGGAATGGGTTTTTCTGACATGCTGGAGTTCATCTGATGGGTTTTTTGGGAGCCGAACCGACCTCATACTAATTAGGGTGGAGTGGAGAAGAAGAACGAGGAATCAGAAGAAAGAAGGCGATGGAAGTAGTGACATGTGGTTTAAAGTGAAAGCATGAAGGGAGAGGGAAGGAAATTTATGGTTTCACGGGGCAGTTGAAGAGTGAAGACTAGCAAACGCAACCATCTCGAGAGCTGGGGAAGGGAAAGAATTCATGAAACTTTCTTGAAACTTATACTTATGCTTACGCGGAATTTAGTTTCAAACCGGATTCAAGAAAAATATTTCCGGCTATGAAACGAGACCATGTACGAATGAGGATCTTACGGCTTAGTCAGAGATACTTTGGTGCTAGAAACTCGAGAAAATATCCAACGGTCTTCGATACCAACTTCTGATGTTTATGTAGAAATTAAAGATGAATGCAATATAAAACAATGAACGTATTCTTTTGAACAATTCTCTTCTGCATTGATTGAAATTAAGGCATACACTTAACAAAAATTAACAGTTTTAAAGCAAAATTCGATTAATGCCGCGAACACTTACTAAACCCTCTGATTCATGTATAAAACATAGGTTAATCAAACTTATTTTTTAAAATTTGTTTAAGCGTCTTGATATGAAATATATTTCGACTTGCGGATAATTATCTCAAGTCAGAGAATTAGGGGATGTAAACACATTATATTATGATTTAATTTAGAGGTTTTCATTAACATATTGAAGACATGAAAGATTGGAACGAACTCAAAAAACAACGTCAAACCATCCACCTAAGCCTAATCCTAAGCCTAAGCCTAAGCCTAAGCCTAAGCCTAAGCCTAAGCCTAAGCCTAAGCCTAAGCCTAAGCCTAAGCCTAAGCCTAAGCCTAAGCCTAAGCCTACAAACCTACTAATTTTGGAATTCAAATGATTATAACTATTTAATCTTCTCTGTTTTGCACGAAACTGAAGAAAAAGTGACAAAAATAAGTTCTTTGGAACATCAGAGTAACCGTCCTATTCTTCATAATCTATGTTAACGCTCAATCGACATTTTAATTCACTCACGAGCCTAATAATTTTATTATTAGAACGGTAGCTAATAGTTTAACTTTTCATCTTACAAACTAAGTTTTGGGAAGTATGTAGAGACATCATTTTCTAAAGCGTTCAAGTAGAAGGCAATGTTTTTGACTCCTGTAGTCAAAAAGTCATCATCTATCACATGAAAACGGAGGCTGCAATTCATGCAGTCACAGTAATTAATGTGTTGTAGTAACCTCGATTACCTTGGAGAATGTACAATAATGAACCTCACTTCCCATCTTCAATCATTAACCCTTTGAACGGGGGAAAAATTATATGTTTTTTTACGCTACAATATGTTTTTTACAGAAAAACGAGAGAAAAAAACGTAAGATCGGAGAAGGAAGGAAGGAAGTGTTCGATTATTTCTCATTTTTTGTTTTATAAGCAGTCAAACAAAAGCAAACATGAAAACTTTCGCCCGATTTCAATTGACTATTTGCTGAATACAATAGTATTGACAGGGTTCGTGCAAAGTTGTCGTGAAGCACACCGGACAAAAAAGTACTCGGCGTATTTTTATATACTCATCAGCCCATCAAAGCACCAAACTCGTGGGTGCCGTAAGCGCCTTGAAGGAAACCTGGAAAAACGGAACTTTAAAAAAACTCATGTCAAATGAATGGTTGCAAGAGGCATACTGTTTTTAAAAATTAGGAAATTGTATTACTGCATTCGTGAAACACAAATGCAATACTGTAGTGTTCACAGCTATTATTTTAATATGGACAACACGTTACCATAACAAGTACTCAATTATAACTGGACACGATCATTGATGAGTCTTAAGCAGAAAACTATATTATAAATTAGGACAAAACAACGTTGGTTGTACCTAATTGTTGTTGGTGTTCTTGCATGGTCGCTGCAAGTATCGTAGCACGATCCGCTTCTCGAACCTGTGTTGAATAAGCGTTATGCAGTAAATAATTTATGAATGAATATAGCACTCAAAACTTGAAGAAAGATAACAAAAAAGATAGATATATAGACATATACGTAGAGAGATATTGAGACATAGAGAAAAAAAGAGGCAGAGATCAAGAGAGAGGGAGAGGAACCTGAGTATTGAGTAGAAAAATATTCTTAAACTAATTTTGCTTTTTGCAATTTCATGCACCAGTCACAAAGTCCCAAAAAAAGGTCACAAAGTCCCAAAATCAACAAAAAAGTCTCAAAGAATTAAGATTAGCTTGATCTTACTCGCATGCTCTGTTATGTAACTCGTTACTCTACTCGCATGCTCTGTTATGTAACTCGTTACTCTACTCGCATGCTCTGTTATGTAACTCGTTACTCCTCTTGATCTTACTCGCATGCTCTCTTATGTAACTCGTTACTCCTTTTTCTTTCTCGCATGCTCTGTTATGTAACTCGTTACTCCTTTTTTGTAATAAAAATCATGCCGACGAACAATGACGAAAAACAAACAAATGTGTTAATACATATCATGAATGACCGATAAGTCATTAATGGAATATAATATCTCATCATTCTCGAACATTATTTTCTTTCCATAGAATTCTTTTTCACGTTTAAATATACAATATGTGATCGCATTGCTCATTGTTTATAAGGCAAAAGTGAAGTCAGATAGAAAAGGCATTTGCATCCACACCGATGTGTTTTGAAATTCGGAACACGAGTTAACCAATACACGAAGAAAAAAGGTAGTGAACAGTGGGGATCGAACCCAGCCATCTCTCTTTCACCGGGAAGGATGTATATTCATCCTTTTCACAATATAGTAAGAGCGCGGTCGGAGAGAAGGCTGAGTTCGATTCCGCTGGACTGACTTTTGTTAGCGACAGTTCACTCGTATTTAAATTTAAAACAAAGGTAACTGCTTTCAAACTTTGAAACTCAGCCATTGTGAAAAAGGTTAAAAAATGAACGTAGGCTCTTTGACGATTATATATATTATATCTTCGACGATATAATATATAAAATTCTAACTCAAAGACCCGAATACCTGAAGTGTTCTTGAACCAAGTTGCGTTCCGTTGAGTGCTCCAATCGCTTGTACAGCTTCTTCATAGTTTGCCATAGTCACGAAACCATATCCTTTGCATTTTGCGGTGGCGAAATCTCTGATTATCTGTAGAGAAAGGAATGGTTTAAACTTTTTTTTTGATCTTGCCGTCGAACATTCTTCAAACCAAAATTTGTTTACAAATATAAAAGTCACGTATTCGTTTTTGTTCTTTCGACCGAATGCAAAATTCGACTTTTAGCTCAACTTTAATAGAAAGATAACGCTGAAAACAAAGTTAGATGAAAAAACTATGGCGAGAAAAAAAGCAGTGATAAAAAAGCAGCAATAGCTTTGCAGATTTGCTAAACCACACTGCGGGTGAAATCTACGCGCTCCAGAGAACATAAAAATAAGAGTTATTTTTTCAACTTTTCACAGAAATTTTTGTATCGCACACGCTGTCTCTCGCTGTTTTTCTCTCTCTATGTTGGCTTTCTCTAATCATTATCACTGTTTTGCTCTAAATAACGTTTCTTAATCTGAAACCATTCTTTCCTTTCCTTCAAACTTCGAGGTGCTGCATATGTCTCTCTCTTCTTATTTTTTGCCCTCCCCGTCTCGTTCTCGACAGGGTGTTAAACCGCATGAATATTATGGAGCGTTCGAATTCAAAAAAGTTTATTTAGTGAAAGCTTGTCTAAGAAAGAATTGTGTATATTTGTCTCAGCACGAACTTCCGTGAATTTCAAATGGGTAACGGGTTTTCAAATCTTCTTTGAACTCGAAAGATAAATCGAGATGAGTGTTCAAATTAGCTGAAAAAATACCGTAATTTATTCTATTTTTATTACAATAATGGTGAAAAAAATAAATGCACATCTCTCTATAAAAAACATTTTTTTGAATTCCAACGCTTCAATACTGTCTTTTTCTCGTCAATCAAGCCTTTCCTCCCAATATCTGGCTTCCTCATCACAAAAATTCATGTTTAACACTTCTCCAATCTCAAAAATATTCATGTGATTGAGAAGCTTTGAAGAGAGCAAAACCTTGACGGAAAGCACCGCTCCGAACGGCCCGAAAAGCTGCCACAGCAGGGCTTCTTCGGTGTCGACACCCAAGTTGGAGACGAACAACGTGAATCCACTCGAGCCCGACATGTTAATGGATGCCGTTGAGGTTACCTTAGTGAGCAAAAAAGTTCAGCACTTCGCTAAAGACCTCTGCTAAGACAAACCTTTTTATAGACCACTCTTCAAGCCATTTCAATCATCCAAAAATCTATGCCTTTCTCCGCATTCTAAATCTGCCGCGCCTTCAATCTCACTATGCTGAAGTAACCGCTAACATCAACTCAGCGCTATACAGGTTGCGTTATTTTCAATTCGACGTTTATCAGTTATAATAACACTGAAGATTTTATCAACTAGCTCGCACTTGTGCGAACTACCTCATGAGCACACTAGTACGAACTTTTTTAAGGTGAAATAAAAGGCGCGGCTGAAGTTTCACTCACAAGATTAATTAAGATTGCTTGACTTCATGGAAAGCCAAAACTGTTATACATAGCATTAGTTCATAAATGAATGTACGATTCGTTCAGAACTTCAATTCTCTGATTCAAGAGCGCATTGCCTTTTTCGCGAACAAAAAATACTTTTTTCTGGAAGTATGATAACATTTATTAAAACTTGATAATGCCTCCAATCTTTAGTCTATAAATTTTAGCCAATACAAAAAAAATCGTCACTTTTTTCATATGAACACGGCATTTTTTCCGAGTCAGTTATTGAGTTCGACAATTATTATTTTTTGATACACAGTTTTTCGATTCAAAGAACGAAATGTTCTTCAAAGATCGATCAATTCCATCTCAAATATTGATCGATTGCAATACTAACAGGTGCCATTCCAGCTGCGGCGAAGGAGGCGTAGGACGCGAGTGGAAGTGAATGACTCGCAGCTGTAAACACACCTCAATTCTCGGCTTTCAATGATTGAGTCCTTATATTTTCGGTTAAAAAATAATTCCAGTAATTAGTCAACATCTCTACGTTCACATCGGGATTGTATTGTTTTATGGTGTTCGATCCCGTTCCGAAGATAAGTTTCTCAAAGTGGTTGTTTAATAATGCTTTGATTATAGAAGATATAATCGTTTTGTTGTATAAAAGTTTTTAAAGCTTTTGATGCTGTTGAAATGAGCCTTTCTAGTTTATATCTCTTTATACTTTCTTACCACTTCTATGATATATAAAAAAAATTTATATGTTGCAACATTGGCCCTGAAGTGCGCAACTTTGAGAAATTGGAGACGCTTAAGCCGTAAACAATTTTTGGAAAGGAAGAAATGATTCCCATAGAATTTTCTTTCTTATTTAGTTGTCCATATGAACAAATTTTGTGATATTAAACAAAATCTTTGTAATCTGCTATTGAAGAGAACGGATGGAATTAATGTCCTATTCGGGTAAATTAAAGGAAATTGCACCTCTCTTTGAACCATATGTTCAAAAGTAACCAGCTTTGAACCAAGTGAAGAACCGGGGCATTTCTTACCTGAAGCTGCGGCCATTTGGAGGAGGGCTGAAGTCGCTAGAAGTTCCGCGTTTGGCTGCTGAGCAGAGACAGCGACTGTGGCTGGTGAAGGCACCACTGGCAATCCACTCAGAGGGGAGAACCTAGAGAGACGCAAAGAACATGATACAAGTACCTTTCGGACAAAATTGACATCACGGAATGGTATTGAACCCAATAGCCCATTTCTTACCAACAACAAATGCATTACCCCTTACAGACTACCCGGAACACATACGCAGCTAAACCTCAAGTTATGTGTTCCGGGTAGTCTGTAAGTGGTTATGCACTTGTTGTGGTGATGATATGTGATGCTTCTGCTTCTGACTGGCATATTAAATTACTACAACCGCCAGGAATCTTCACATTAAAAGTTCCCAACGTCGCGTCTGAATAATTTACAGCCTTGATGACTACCTAAATAGAGTCAATGACTGCATCAATAGTCTTCACGGCTACAATAACAGTCATAATAACTATTCTAAAACTCTCAGTTACCAGAACTGTTTTATTGATTACCTGAAGGTTCCGATATATGAAACCAAATAATTTCAAAAAATACCTTTCAATAGAACCCCTTATGACAAACTGCCTTTTTTGACAAACTGCCTTTTTTTAAAAACCAATTTCGTTCTGCTTTAGGGTAATTGCATATCGCTGATGATGCTTTAAATAAAGCGAAACGTCCGAACTCTTTGCACGAAACCACACCGCATCTCTTCACTGGCACGACAAAGACTTTAACTGTCTAAACTGACTTTATGACAAAGTGGAGTGTTTAATATGAGTCCTCGAACTTATTTATTCATACATCAATCAATACTGATGTTACAAAACATAAGACAACTCATACAATAGTGAGCGTTGTTCTTGACAATAACATCTGAACAATGATTTTCTAGAATAAGAAAGGAGAGAGAAAGCAAACAAGGGAACAATTCAGAGATTAGGTAAGAGCAGATCGAACTGTTCTGAATTGTTTCTATAATTAACTTTAGCGTTTCCATGAATATCAGTACTGACTCAAATGAGTACCGGAAGGACTGCTAGAATTTTTCCCGAACATGGCTAACTGGAGTTTGCCATGACTACCCCGAGTCTCTCAGATAACTACCCAAACTCTCCTAGTCATATTTCAGATGTTCTCATGCCCATGAAAACCTGGAAACTACATGAATCTCGAATGTTCACCCGAACTCGTTAAAATCATGGAATTTGGATTTACATTTTTTTAACTTCACATGTCTCCATGACTACCTGCAGAGTCATGCTTACTTCACATGTCTCCATGACTAGCTGCAGAGTCATGTTTACTTTACATGTCTTCACATGTCTCCATGACTAGCTGCAGAGTCATGCTTTACTTACTTTACTTTACATGCTTACTTAACTTTTACCAAGCAAAACCAGTCCGTGCTTCGCTGCCTCTTATTCTTCTTTTCCATTTACCCACAACCTTTTTTGTCCATGGAATAAAGAATTGAATTGTAATGAATGTCTCCATGACTACCTGCAGAGTCACATGTCTCCATGACTACCTGCAGAGTCACATGTCTCCATGACTACTTGCAGAGTCAAAAAATATCCACGTTGCCTTAAACTATTATTTACAGATAATTGATTAACCTCAAGAGGCGCCTTTTCGAAGGTGCTGTCTTGCCCGCTCTAATCTATGCCTCGGAGACCTGGACCCTTTCAAAAAGACTTGAGAACAAATTGGCTGTGGCGCAGCGTAGATGAGAGCGCTCTATGCTGGGGTGCTCGTTACTCGACAGGCGGACTAACGAGTCGGTGCGCGGTCAGACGGGCATAATGGACGTGGCCAGAATCTGCCGTGAAAGGAGGTGGCGTTGGGTAGGCCGAATTGCGAGGCTCGACCCCAGTCAGTGGGCGCGGGCTGTTCTAGAATGGCACCCGCGTGGGCCAAAGCGAACGAAAGGTCGCCCTACTATGAGATGGAGGGACGACTTTGTCAAAGCCGTTGGTCCCCAATTCCTAAGGAAGGCAGAGAACGCTGAGAAGTGGAGTCGTCACATGTCGCTACAGATCCCATAATCGATGATGTTATATTCCCGATGTGGCTTGTTGATCTTGATAAAGCGTTTAAATTGAAATTGAATTTAATTGATTAACCTCGAGTTTTTCTCTCAGTATTTTCCTGAGCATAGTTAACTGAGTTGATTGGGATGAAAATCACAATGATATCGATCGACTACGTATGTAGCTAAAGATTACATGATGGTCTCGAATAACTACCTGAACTGTCCCCTTGCTGAATGAGTCGCGTGTATGGGTCCGCTTGCGGCAGCCACCACTCCGCCCGGCAGCAGTCGTCGCGTTGTGTTCAGAAGGGCAAGCGGCATCAAATTCTGGGCGACCTGAGTACAAATTAAAATATCGAACCAAAGTTAATGCTACAAACTTTCTCAACGTTTTTCTCTTCTTATTTTTTCAGGTTAGGCAAACTACGACTAGTTTATGCTACCTTGTTTTCCCAACAATTGTTAAACCTGTTATGTGATTTATGTACATAGTTGTTCAATTATTTGATTTTTGCCCTGAGAATTGGAAATAAATCATCCTTCCCTAGCCCCAATACCTCAAAGTCGGTGGGAGGGTGTAAACTCACTCAGCCCTACTACCGTGATTGCCGGAATCACGACGTTCTGAGTGAGGCTAAAATTGGGCCCCCTTTGGACGAGTCCACTTCCGGCAGTGGTTCTATCCGCCAGTTGGCCAGGCGGAGAGGGGTTAGTCCAGGCAACACGAGTCGAGGCGTCTTTTCGATTAATCTTCTGCTTTTCTACGGTCAAGGATTAGCAGGAACTCCCGACAAACACGTTCCGCGATGCCAGGCTGGATTGACCATCCACTCAACAGGCCGATCGCATGAATACCCTTGTTGTAAACCATGGCTTCAAGTTCTTCAAGATATATCACCAAAGCTAGGGCGTCCCCCGGAAGCGACGCGGTCTTACCTTGTCCGCTAGGACCGTCAAATATGCGAGGACAGGCAGCTACCCATTGGCGGGGTATGTCTGCGCGGCGTACAGCCCAAATTCGCCTTGTCACATTGAATGTTGGAACACTGACGGGACGCAGTAGAGAGCTGGCCGCAATGCTAGAAGCAAGAAGGGTTGACATTGCTGCTGTACAGGAAACGAAATGGAGAGGAAGCAAGTCGAAGCCGATAGGAGACGGATACAAGCTGATATACCATGGCACGTCATCAACAAGAAATGGTGTTGGCATTATCCTCTCCTCGAAAATTGCTGATGATGTAACCGAAGTCATTCGCTCTACAGATCGAGTCATGGCCGTCCGAATTTCTTCGTCCAACAATCACTTCCTTGTCGTCTCAGCATATGCACCTCAACAAGGATGTAGCGACGCTGATAAGGAGGACTTCTACGACTCTCTAGAGGAAGTTATCAAACTCCGAGAGTCTCATGAAGACATCTTAATCGGCGGAGATTTTAACGCTCACATCGGTTCAGATCGACAAGGTCGGGAGAGAGAACATGGAGGACATGGAATCGGAACGATCAATGCTGAGGGTCAACGGCTACTTGACTTCTGTGCTCGATGCGATCTAGCAGTCGTGAACTCCTTTTTCAAAAAGAGACGATCTCACGGACTCACATACGAGAGCGGAAGAAATCAGAGTCAAATTGACTTTTGGTTAATCCTGAGAGCAAAGCTGCGGAACGCGAAAGATGCAAAGGTCATTCCATCAGACCATGTTGCATCTCAGCACCACCCTCTCTTTATGGACTACAGCGTATGGAAGTCGAAGAAACAGCCTTCTCGTAATCCTGAATGCACACGTGTCAAATGGTGGCGCTCGACTGGGAAAGCAGAACGTCTCTCTCTCATGCACATCATCCATCGCAATCTACTCCCTCCTGCACTCTACAAGCAGTTTCCAGAGGACATAAATGAACATTGGAAGCTTCTTGAAGACAGCATCAGAGCACCCGCCGCAAGCATCCTCGGAAAGACGAAACCCGGAAAGCCAAGAATCGAGAAAGACACCTGGTTTTTCACCTCCGAAGTTCAGGATGCGATCAAGGCGAAAAAGAATGCCTACAAGAGATGGAGGACGTCAAATGAGGCTGACGACCGCGCTGCATACAGCTCAGCCAAGAAAGCCGCCAAAAGAGCTGTCGCAGTTTCAAAAGCCTCCTACTTCCGCGATCTCTATGAGAAGATGAACCAACCAGGAGGCGATAAAGCCATCTATCGGCTTGCCAAGGCTCGACACCGCAACACCTTGGACATCCAGAGAGCAGCCACGATAAGGGACAAACAAGGGAAGCTCGTCACTGACCCTTTAAAAGTCAGAAACAGGTGGCGCGAACATTTCGAAGAAATGAGCGGCCAAGAGTTTGAGCACCCTCCCATCCCTACTTCCCACGCCATAAAAGGACCCGTGCCAACCATCACGGCCGAGGAAGTGAAGAAGGCACTCTCTAAGATGAAGACTGGGAAAGCGGCTGGACCGGACGACATAGCCACCGAAGCCTGGAAACTTGGGGATGATGTTGGACTAGCACATCTCGTGCACCTGTTCAACACCATCGTAAAGCAAGGCCAAATTCCACATATCTGGCGCTACTCCACGACCGTTCCAGTCTTCAAAGGAAAAGGCGATGCCAGAGTGTGCAGCAACTACCGTCCAATACGCCTTCTCAACCACACTATGAAGATATTTGAGAGGATACTGGATTCACGCATACGAGATATCGTCGATATTCCAGCTCAGCAATGCGGGTTTGTGAACGGAAGAGGCACAACAGATGCAATATTTGCACTTCGTTTACTCGTCGAGAAGCACGCAGAGAAAAGATCACCTCTCCATCTGACCTACCTCGATTTGGAAAAGGCGTTCGACAGAGTCCCCCATGATCTTATTTCATATGCATTGCGCGATCATCAGGTTCCTGAAGAGTACATTCGATGGACAATGGCGATGTACGATGATTCAAAGAGTACTGTCAGAACTCCGGTCGGCATCACAGAGCCATTCGCAGTAAACGTTGGAGTGCACCAAGGGAGTGCTTTGTCTCCCCTTCTCTTCATTTTGGTTATGGATACCGTCACGCGTCCTCTTCTGACTCCGGCTCCGTCAACCATCGCATACGCCGACGACATTCTCCTTGCTGCTCCTACACGTGCCGAAATCGAGAAACGCACCCAAGAATGGAATGACGCTCTTAGTAGGCATGGCTTACGCCTCAACATCAAGAAGACCGAGTACCAGGAAATCGGAGTGCAAACGACGGGAACTGTTCACATCAGCGGTGAACCGCTCCCGAAGACCTCCGAATTCAAGTACCTTGGTTCTGTCATCTCCTCAGACACGTCAACAAATGCAGCGGCACGCCAAAGAGTAAATGCAGCTTGGATGAAATGGAGAGAAGCTGCAGGTGTCCTCTGTGATAGGAATATCACAGCTGGCATACGCGGAAAGATGTATAAAACAGCAATCCGTCCCGTGCTTCTCTATTCGACGGAGACCTGGCCTACAACGCGTATAACCGAGAACATTATCCACACGAATGAGATGAAAATGTTACGCTGGACACTAGGACTGACTCGCCTAGATTGTGTGCGTAACACGATTGTGAGAGGGAGACTCGGCGTTGCCCCAATACAAGACAAGATGCGAGAAGGGAGAGTTAGATGGTATGGACACGAAGAGACGCGACCAACATCGCAAGACACGCCCTTGACATGGAAGTACCAGGCAAACGCCCTCGAGGCAAACCGAAGACAAGATATATGGATACGCTCAACCAAGACCTGCGCCTTGCAAGACTCCACTCGGAAGACGCAACGGACAGATGTTTCTGGAGAGCTAGAAGCCGTACAGCGGACCCTACTCCGACCTCGGCCGGCGCGGGACAACGCTAAGAAGAAGAAAGAAATGGGAATAAATCATATTTAATACGTTAGCACAAAATTAAAAATAAATAAAATTTTAAACAAATTTAAATAAAGAAGTTTTTGAATGAAATTGGATAGAGTGCTTGGAAATTGGATAGAAATTCAAAGAATGCTTGGAAGGGTGAATTTTTAACTTTTTAAAAGCATTTATGAGAAGATCACACCGTGAGGGATTGAAATGTTATTATTATCTTGATTCCCTTATCTCGGTAGACGTTTTTCCCCGATCTCGTTTGTTGTTTTTCCTCTTTCTCTCTTTTTACTAAAATGTTCTAAATAATAGTGAATCTGCTCACCGGAACTTCTTGTAGAACATTTTTGGCTGGATTGTTCGCTGGATTGTTAGCGAACTTGACTGTGATTTGGTCCACGCAGCCCGCGGGAGTACTTCCATTCAAGGATTCTATCGCGACCTGGAAGAAAGAAGTTTACAATATATTACAATATATACAAGCTGCAAGCCCGACGGAAGATTGCAGATTTAATCATGACGTACAAAATATTAAACCGGCTTACGTCAATCGACCCTTGCTCCATGTTTTTGTTTAACAACTACATTTATAATACTAGATCTAACTCGAATGCACTAATCAAACCACTAATTCGATCAGCTTGGCATTCTAACATCTTACCATCTAGAGTAGTTAATTGTTGGAACAGTTTGTCTAATGAGACCAGATCATGTTCTACTCTCAGTTCATTCAAAGATCGGATGGAGTTAAACTTGTTGAACTAATCATTATTAACTACTTATTAGCTTGAATCCTAACTACCTGCACGATTTTCTACTATTTCTACTAATTTCTATTTCTACTAATTACATTTGAATTCATTTGAATTTGAATTTGAATTTATTTCTTTTTGTTAAGTTTCCTTAAAAATTTCTCACATTTTTCTATGAAAAAGTGAAATGCCTGTGAATTGACTACATGTGAATTTCATCTATTTTTACCTGAAATGCAACACGCACTGTGCAATAAATCATTCATTCATTCATTCCTTTTTTTCGTAAATTTTCTTACAAACTAAATTTTCGTAAATTTTCTTACAAACTAAATTTTACAAACGAACATACAAACTACAAAAAAACTTCTAAATTGTTTCTAGAAATTTATGATTGGAAAAATACCTCAGCTTCGCATTTCTTGTCGAATCGTACAAAACCGACGCCCTTAGATAAACCTGCAATATTACTTATTAAATATGCTTATAAGAGCATATACTTCATCTTATAAATTTTATAAGAGCATATACTTCATCTTATCAATTTCGAACAATTTCGAGGCTTTTTGTTGTCGGTCCTCCGATTATCCATATTTTACCATTTTATTGTTTATTTTTTCTTCTTAGCATTGGTACTGTATTCTCGTCCTCTCTTTTTCTTTCTCTCTTTCTCTTTCTTTCTCTCCCTCTCTTTCTCTCTCTCTCCCTTTCTCTCTCTCTCTCTTTCTATCTCTCTCTTTCTATCTCTCTTTCTCTCTCTTTCTCTCTCTTTCTCTCTCTTTCTCTCGATCTTTCTCTCTCTTTCTCTCTCTCTATTTCTCTCTCTTTCTCTCTCTCTCTTTCTCTATCTCTGTCTATTTTGATAACTACATACTCTCGACTGCAGGATTGAGTTGGCATGATGAGAAAGGAAGAGAAGCAAATGGTTGAATAAAAGAAGAAAGTTGGTGCATTTCAGGCAACACATGCGTTGAGTAAGGCAGAAAGAGATGAAGGCCGAAGCGGTTTAATGCTTCAGTTGAATCAACATAGGTCTTTGGTCGAGGGTGTTGGTGATCTACCTTTGTGTGACTTATTTTCTACATCTGTATTTTCGAGGAAGAAAAACAATTTTTCCCTGCCATGTTTTAGTTCAAGCTGCATGATTTCCTTTCTATAATTTCACTGAAAACATCATGATTTTTTCTTGCTTGCTTTTCAAATTTAATGTTGAAATTAAAGGATTAAGGGAAAAGGTTTATTAGTTAGAAATTTCACTACGTTACTCAAATCATTTTCGTTCCGAAATTTTTGTAAATTATGAATTGCAGTATAAAACACAACTTCCAAGCCCTTTTATTCTAAAGTAGTGAACAAACTATTCTGTCCTACTGAAACTCTAGGTTCTAATTTGCGAACTTGTCTGAATCTCTCTCTATTTAGAATGCATGTTTAACTTGAACGATTAAAAAATTCATGAACTAATTTAAAGACTTTTTCTCGCTACAAGATCGACTATCTAGTAGGGAAAATACTATTTAGTGAAATGAGATAAAGATATCTGAAGAAAGTTAGAAAGTTAGAATATTGCAAAAAGAAACGAAAATAGTGTGAGGAAAACCAAGACAAAAGAATGACAGAGAAATGAGTAGAGATGGAGAACAGAGAAAGGAGTAGAGATGGAGAACAGAGAAAGGAGTAGAGATGGAGAACAGAGAAAGGAGTAGAGATGGAGAACAGAGAAAGGAGTAGAGATGGAGAACAGAGAAAGGAGTAGAGATGGAGAACAGAGAAAGGAGTAGAGATGGAGAACAGAGAAATGAGTAGAGATGGAGAACAGAGAAATGAGTAGAGATGGAGAACAGAGAAATGAGTAGAGATGGAGAACAGAGAAAGGAGTAGAGATGGAGAACAGAGAAAGGAGTAGAGATGGAGAACAGAGAAAGGAGTAGAGATGGAGAACAGAGAAAGGAGTAGAGATGGAGAACAGAGAAAGGAGTAGAGATGGAGAACAGAGAAAGGAGTAGAGATGGAGAACAGAGAAAGGAGTAGAGATGGAGAACAGAGAAAGGAGTAGAGATGGAGAACAGAGAAATGAGTAGAGATGGAGAACAGAGAAAGGAGTAGAGATGGAGAACAGAGAAAGGAGTAGAGATGGAGAACAGAGAAAGGAGTAGAGATGGAGAACAGAGAAAGGAGTAGAGATGGAGAACAGAGAAATGAGTAGAGATGGAGAACAGAGAAATGAGTAGAGATGGAGAACAGAGAAATGAGTAGAGATGGAGAACAGAGAAAGGAGTAGAGATGGAGAACAGAGAAAGGAGTAGAGATGGAGAACAGAGAAATGAGTAGAGATGGAGAACAGAGAAATGAGTAGAGATGGAGAACAGAGAAAGGAGTAGAGATGGAGAACAGAGAAAGGAGTAGAGATGGAGAACAGAGAAAGGAGTAGAGATGGAGAACAGAGAAAGGAGTAGAGATGGAGAACAGAGAAATGAGTAGAGATGGAGAACAGAGAAATGAGTAGAGATGGAGAACAGAGAAATGAGTAGAGATGGAGAACAGAGAAAGGAGTAGAGATGGAGAACAGAGAAAGGAGTAGAGATGGAGAACAGAGAAAGGAGTAGAGATGGAGAACAGAGAAAGGAGTAGAGATGGAGAACAGAGAAAGGAGTAGAGATGGAGAACAGAGAAAGGAGTAGAGATGGAGAACAGAGAAATGAGTAGAGATGGAGAACAGAGAAAGGAGTAGAGATGGAGAACAGAGAAAGGAGTAGAGATGGAGAACAGAGAAAGGAGTAGAGATGGAGAACAGAGAAAGGAGTAGAGATGGAGAACAGAGAAAGGAGTAGAGATGGAGAACAGAGAAAGGAGTAGAGATGGAGAACAGAGAAAGGAGTAGAGATGGAGAACAGAGAAAGGAGTAGAGATGGAGAACAGAGAAAGGAGTAGAGATGGAGAACAGAGAAAGGAGTAGAGATGGAGAACAGAGAAAGGAGTAGAGATGGAGAACAGAGAAAGGAGTAGAGATGGAGAACAGAGAAAGGAGTAGAGATGGAGAACAGAGAAAGGAGTAGAGATGGAGAACAGAGAAAGGAGTAGAGATGGAGAACAGAGAAAGGAGTAGAGATGGAGAACAGAGAAATGAGTAGAGATGGAGAACAGAGAAAGGAGTAGAGATGGAGAACAGAGAGAGGAGTAGAGATGGAGAACAGAGAAAGGAGTAGAGATGGAGAACAGAGAAATGAGTAGAGATGGAGAACAGAGAAAGGAGTAGAGATGGAGAACAGAGAAATGAGTAGAGATGGAGAACAGAGAGAGGAGTAGAGATGGAGAACAGAGAAAGGAGTAGAGATGGAGAACAGAGAAAGGAGTAGAGATGGAGAACAGAGAAATGAGTAGAGATGGAGAACAGAGAAAGGAGTAGAGATGGAGAACAGAGAAAGGAGTAGAGATGGAGAACAGAGAAAGGAGTAGAGATGGAGAACAGAGAAAGGAGTAGAGATGGAGAACAGAGAGAGGAGTAGAGATGGAGAACAGAGAAAGGAGTAGAGATGGAGAACAGAGAAATGAGTAGAGATGGAGAACAGAGAAAGGAGTAGAGATGGAGAACAGAGAGAGGAGTAGAGATGGAGAACAGAGAAAGGAGTAGAGATGGAGAACAGAGAAATGAGTAGAGATGGAGAACAGAGAAAGGAGTAGAGATGGAGAACAGAGAAATGAGTAGAGATGGAGAACAGAGAGAGGAGTAGAGATGGAGAACAGAGAAAGGAGTAGAGATGGAGAACAGAGAAAGGAGTAGAGATGGAGAACAGAGAAATGAGTAGAGATGGAGAACAGAGAAAGGAGTAGAGATGGAGAACAGAGAAAGGAGTAGAGATGGAGAACAGAGAGAGGAGTAGAGATGGAGAACAGAGAGAGGAGTAGAGATGGAGAACAGAGAGAGGAGTAGAGATGGAGAACAGAGAAAGGAGTAGAGATGGAGAACAGAGAAATGAGTAGAGATGGAGAACAGAGAAAGGAGTAGAGATGGAGAACAGAGAAAGGAGTAGAGATGGAGAACAGAGAAAGGAGTAGAGATGGAGAACAGAGAAAGGAGTAGAGATGGAGAACAGAGAAAGGAGTAGAGATGGAGAACAGAGAAAGGAGTAGAGATGGAGAACAGAGAAAGGAGTAGAGATGGAGAACAGAGAAAGGAGTAGAGATGGAGAACAGAGAAAGGAGTAGAGATGGAGAACAGAGAAAGGAGTAGAGATGGAGAACAGAGAAAGGAGTAGAGATGGAGAACAGAGAAAGGAGTAGAGATGGAGAACAGAGAGAGGAGTAGAGATGGAGAACAGAGAGAGGAGTAGAGATGGAGAACAGAGAGAGGAGTAGAGATGGAGAACAGAGAGAGGAGTAGAGATGGAGAACAGAGAGAGGAGTAGAGATGGAGAACAGAGAAAGGAGTAGAGATGGAGAACAGAGAAATGAGTAGAGATGGAGAACAGAGAAAGGAGTAGAGATGGAGAACAGAGAAAGGAGTAGAGATGGAGAACAGAGAAAGGAGTAGAGATGGAGAACAGAGAAAGGAGTAGAGATGGAGAACAGAGAAAGGAGTAGAGATGGAGAACAGAGAAAGGAGTAGAGATGGAGAACAGAGAAAGGAGTAGAGATGGAGAACAGAGAAAGGAGTAGAGATGGAGAACAGAGAAAGGAGTAGAGATGGAGAACAGAGAAAGGAGTAGAGATGGAGAACAGAGAAAGGAGTAGAGATGGAGAACAGAGAAAGGAGTAGAGATGGAGAACAGAGAAAGGAGTAGAGATGGAGAACAGAGAAAGGAGTAGAGATGGAGAACAGAGAAAGGAGTAGAGATGGAGAACAGAGAAAGGATTAGAGATGGAGAACAGAGAAAGGAGTAGAGATGGAGAACAGAGAAAGGAGTAGAGATGGAGAACAGAGAAAGGAGTAGAGATGGAGAACAGAGAAAGTAGTAGAGATGGAGAGCGAAAGTAGAGCGTAAAGAGCTGAAAGATTTAGAAAGAATACGAAAAGATAGAGGAAACCAGTAAAAAAGGGTGAGAGATAAGAAAAGAGACGAGAAGAAAGACTAATGCATATCTTACGGAATACAACGACACTGTCAGCTGCCTAGTTGCAAACACTTAGGAAGCACCAAGTAGGGGAATGTATGATGATATGTTAGAAAAGAGAGGTCAGAACCATGCATTAACAATAAGTGATCAAGGGAAGAAGTTGAAGCTATTTCATCGTTGAAGGCTCCGGAAGATACAAAGCTCACATCACGCACATCTGGCGATGGACGAAACAGATAAGGCTCAAGGATCGAAGAGAAAAAGCTCGTAAATGAATGCAACACAAATATTGGGGTCATCATTAATCTTCGGTCCCTTTTTTCTCTTTTCATACATGTCTCTATTGATGCACCTCGCATAATCTATTGATGCACCTCGCATAATCTCTCTCTCAGTCTTTTTATTTTCAGATATTTTTTCAAATCATATTCAAGATTGACAATTCTATTGCAACGAGCTACCATAAGCTAACTGGAACGAAAGCATTTTTTCACTTACGACAATTAGGCTTTTTTATCACTTGTTACACAAATAATGCATTCTTGTTCTGTATGCATTGAAATTAAGACAGGAAAAAGCTCTTATTCTTAATTTGCTATAATACTTGACCTATTTTGATCTCCTTACATCAAAGATGTTTACAAGTAATACTTCCTCACACGTACATTTCGATGGGATTGAATAGAAAGACTATAACTTCTCCTTGCAACATCAATTCAAGTCAAAAAACCATTTTTTTAAACTTTCAAGTTAATTTCTACTAAAAAGCTAAAATCACCACTTATCTATTGAAAAAAGAAGCGTTCATTATTGTGGGCCTAGTTCTTGAGAGTAAATCAATATAAAATGGATTCTCTCGTCTCCAGCCTACCCGTGATATTGTCGGAGAGTATCCGTGAGGTGATGATTTGCCCGAAGGGATGAAAAAGTGCCTCCATCTCCCGCTGGGTCATGGATTTCGGAAGGCCGCTCACATACAGATTCGCGCCTTTGATGAACTCATTTGACGGTCGAGCGAATGAAACCTGTGAAGCATAGGAGTTATTGACAATAATAATTAGTTAAACCGAGGTATTATTTACCATCCCATTGGTCACGAATTAGTCCTCGGTAGTTTCTAGGCTTCAAGCTTGCTCCCCGTTAGGGAGAGAACACTAACTTCGATCTTCCCCCGTGGAGTACCTTTTTCAGTGCGATATTATGATATTAGTTGGTATTTGTGTCTGGATAAAATGTTATACAAATTATACAGACACGAAGACTAACTGGCTAAATCATACTTTTTCATTGACTTTCAAAAAATATGGATAAAAGTTAACATAGACAAAGAAAGGGCACGTTCATCTTGGTAACTTCAGAGTCATCGATTTGTTTTCTCTCAAGTAATTTCGATGGTGTTAGTGATAATGGTAGCCAATGAAGCAACACATTACATGGAATGATGCAGTACTTTCCAGACACATTCACAATGTTATTGCTAATCTGTACATGCGTGATTTTGTGAAATTTAGTATTCATGCTTTATTCATATATATAAATATATATATATATATTCATATTTACGTACCTTAGTTTTCATTTTATCGCTCTCTTTGATTTTGAGGTTTTGCTTGAATGCTCACTTGGTTTTGAAATAAATACTCAATTTATTAGAATCAGTTGCTGCTCCCTGGCTTCAAGCTGGGGTTTCATACCAGAAAGAAGAGTAAGCCACTTGCAAAAACTACCAGTTCATAAAATTAATTTAATTGGTTCGGGTGAACTTTTCTCAGTCAAAAAAAACGCCGAAACATTAATTAATTTACTCAAAAGCATATTTAGACTGATACAGTACAACTTACACTGAAATGTATGTTTTGTAATTAGATAACTGTTGGTTTCTTCAAAACCTTTTGAAGCTGTATTTTTAATGGGTAGGAAGCGTTGAATAGGAAATTGGTTTGGTTGATGATATTGTTGTTAAGTCTCTGCTTGCGTTTATAGGAACACACTTGGCACGAAAATAACAACAACAAAAAATAAACAACTTAAAAACACATAAGTTTTATATATGAGTTCTTCCAGGCGCAGAAACTATTGAGTTTACTTGATATGATATTTGATGAGAATTATTCGTACAGAAGCAGATGATAATTTTCTTGTCAAACCATATTCCTAGAGCTACCGAAGAGTCCTAATCTTGATTGTTTTTAAAGTCAATTATTTCTTCTCTGGCTCTATTCGTCTGATTTTGAAAATTGGAGAACTCCTTCTATTGCGGAAAACCCGCATGTTCAATTTTTCGTTGCTCTCACATTAAATTTCAAAATCAACTTCTCACTACAGTACATAGAACGCATTACGTCATCGCCAACACATCTGACCTTATATGTTCACGATCAGGTTTATTGTTAGAGCTCCGTTGAAGTGTACGTATTATTTTTGTAACTCATAAACTGATTAATGAGCTAAGGTTTTTAACACTATAGGACCCCCGGTCTTTTCAGAGTAATACGTCTAAACAGGTCATCTTCCCTGTGTACATCTTGATGATAAAAGTCAGAAATAATTAAACGCTGTGTTCACTCTATGTCTTGAAAGAACTTGCTTTCTTAGCGCTGAAAACGTTTTCTGTCTGAAAGTTTCTTGACCTCCATTTGAAAAGAGCTAACTCAAGGCCACTCTCTTGACCTGCTAATGATGTTTTGAACTGCTCTGTGATGATGAAATTCAATTGTAAAAGGGTCTTTGTTTTTGTTCAGCATTTTCCTTTTTAGAGACCTTTTGGTTCTCTTCTGCCTGCTAATGAGAGCAAGAAGATTCATCAACTGAGAACATTTATGTGCTAGATGGCGACCGAGTAAATTCAAGAGAAGAAATTCACTTCCTGGCCATTTCTATCTTCAATTGGCCACATTTGTTCCCGAAATCCGAGGGGGAAGAGCTAGGATTTCAGATTTCATTTCAAGGCAACCATAGCAAGTCGGAAACAAGACGAAGAAAAAAATGGCCTAAAGTAAAAAAAAATTCGAGAAAATAGTTTAAATGATAGAGAAAAGAAAGATTGAAAGATGAATATGAGAAAGAGCAGTTAAGTCAAAAAAAGTTGGAGAAACTGGGAGAAAGGAAGAGAGAGAGAGAGAGAGAGAGAGAGAGAGAGAGAGAGAGAGAGAGAGAGAGAGAGAGAGAGAGAGAGAGAGAGAGAGATGGAGGACCACGAAGGAAAATAAAGGTCTTTATATATGAGGACCAAGCAGAGTCAAGAGTCCTGCTCTTCGAACAAGGTGCTTTCGAAAAAGCAAAAAAGGAGTGTTTCCGATACATGGTATAGATCCTGCGTTTTAGAGAGAGCAGCTTGAAGAGGCCAAAAATCCGAAATCGCTTTTGCTAATGTGGACTAGTGAATTTGCATCCGCCATAAGAAGGAGGAAGAAAGCGGCTGGATGAGAGCGGAAGGAGATTGAGAGGAGCAAGAGAAGACTCGTCTAATTAGCCTAATTCAGAGATTCTGAGAGAGAGATAGGAAGAGAGAGAGAGAGAAAGAGAGGGAGAGAGAGAGAGAGAGAAAGAGAGAAAGGTTCGTTAGTATCCCTTGAAGAACATCCTATCAGGCACAAGGCCAACTTTAACACAGCAAAGTCGCATCTGAACTATGCCATGAACTCACAATGGAAGCTCAACTAAGCCCAGTTCAGGATCACTCTCCTACAACCAATTAAATGAGAAAGAGATTCTAAACACATGGGCATTGAGAACCCTTTTCATGAACCACAGTAAAATTAATTTGTTGTTTGACAAATGTACGAATTCCTACATTACTTTTTCTCTCTATCTCCCTTTCTGTCTTTTTCTCTCACTTTGTCACATTCTCTCCCTCTTTTCTTTCGCTTTCTCTCTACCTCTCTTTTTCTTTCCAAAGTTTATTCTTCTTAATACTCTCTGTTAAATTTTTTTAAAATATAGATACTCTTCTTGCATTTTAAAAGTTATCAGATGTAAAATAAAATTGTATTTCATTTCAAAGTAACACACTTTCTTTCGTTTTAGAGGGTTTTTCAAAAAGTCAGACCATTTCATGAAAACAGCTATAAAACGCGCGCTCTGGGATTTTAAAAACAAACAGTTTTCATGAGTTTCATGAAAAAAGTTACCGGATACATTAAATGCCGGGTAGAGGAAATAAACAAATAATAATAACCAAACTCTTACTTTAATTTTTTTTTGTTATTTTAATGGTCTTTATGGATTGATGTGAAGAATGATTTTATGCAGTGTTTTCGCATTTCTGTTTCGTACACTATCGTTCTCAGAGATTATTCTCCTCAAATAAAGGTAGACAATACGATTATTTTAAAAAAGAAGAAACAACCAAGAAAAAGAGTGAGAGTTAGAGGAAAAAGTTACTTTACAGCTCGATAGAATTTCATAAGTTCTCGCCAGAAGCCCTTTTCATATACAATAGATAGCTTCATCGTAGATTATCAGCCAGGAAGAGAAGAGGGGGAGAGAGAAAGGGGATTACCCCGGGTTTAGGAGACACATCTCTCAAGACTTCAGTCTATCCCTAATTCTCTCCGCTCGCCTCATATCTACTCTTCTGTTTATGTCTAAAGCAAGGCTTCTCCGAAAATTGACCCTTTCCTTTCCTCAGAACAACCCCATAGCCTTGGGAGTCACTCAACCATGGCGCCTCTTCACATTTAAAATAAACAAGAAGAACAAAAGCTTCTACACTGTTGCTAACATTGAACATTTTTCAATTTACTTCCAGGATCTCAGAGAACTTTTATAACTATATCAGCCGAGTAAATAATGCTATATATGACTTCTTGCATAATTTAAGATATCTTAGTGATTCAGCAAGGCTTTTATAAAACTTAAATTTTTCAATAATTGTTAGTTGAGTTGACTCAATATTTCGGCATGTAGCTTTATATTCTTCTGTTGCTTAAAATCTTTTTCTGCAACTGGAGATCAGCACACAAAGATTGTTAATGGAAATTACGAAGTAAATCTAAAGTCGCTAGCGCAGTCACCATTGTGCTCTTTCAAGAATGCGAAACAAAGTATGAACCAAAAAGCAGAACACGTACGATTCAGTCTGCTATTCAATCGGAAATGGTGCGAGAGAGGGGAGATCCAGTGAAGCTTTCCAACCGAAGGCCTTCCTCTCATTCTTTGCCTCGTGAATGTGGACACCAATCGGGATTCTCCACCCTCTACCAACCTTTATCGTCTTATTCTGAAGGCGCAGTCCATTGAATGAGGCGACTGCGCGGCTCGCATCATCATCTTTGACGTAGTTAACAAAACCATAACCAAGGGATTGGCCTGTAAAAAAAGAAGGAAAAGAGCGATGAATGAGAACAGACAGACGTCTCTATTCGGTTTCCTCTTCGGTTAAGAGAAGAAAAATAGGTTGAGATGAAAAGTTGACACAAAATTAAGAAACAACTTATGTGAGTGTTCACCGAAATCAAAGAAGATAACAAAATCCAGCATACTAACAGCAAAACGTGCACTCACTAATTTACCGAACACTTTTGGAAGACGGACCAAAAGTAGGCCGTGTTTTATGAGAAAATGTATAAAATAAGAACTTTTATGGAAGGAATGCACAAATTATGTGCGTTAGGAAAGGAAAGGAATTTTCAAATTATTAATTGAAAAAAGAGCGAAAGTATTTCAAGGAAACAATAAGGAGGAGTTCTTGCTGTTTCAAGATACAAAAAATAACAGAACTCAGCATTTATGAAGCCATTAAGCAGTTGGGAGGTTTGTTTTCGCCAAGTTGAACCAAAATTTAAAACAAACTCGATACAGAAATCATATTGTATGAATAGATCAGTGAGAAAAAGGTGAAGCGGATCATGAAAGCGTACTTGTTTTTGTTACAAAAGTTGAACGAATTCTAATAGAACTCCAAAGAAGTCAACTAATCGAGCGCGGAATGAGGTGGATAGAGAAAGCATTTTGTCTACAACGCGCTGATACAATATGCTGGCCGTTATGTAGCTCGAACCTGAAAGCTTGTCTCGGACGAGCTTGCAGGACTCGATTTCTCCGATGGACGAGAATAAGGAACGCACTTCTTCCTGCATGAATAGGAAGGTGGTCCGAGATTATGCTTCATGTTGTGTTCATTACTTCGTTACCACGTTTTCGGTAACAAAAGCATGTACTAAGAATCTTTCATTGCAAAAGTTTACGTTTTTTTTTCTTCTTCAGATTGAACATACCTGATTCATGGTTTGCGGAAGGTAGTTGATGATCAGATTGGTCTTTGACTCTCCTATGTCCAATTTGGGCGAAGTTGACACCTGTTAACAGAAAATGTGAGATGCGGAGGACATTAGAGAAGAAAGTTTCTGTGAGAGTTTCATGCAATATCAAGAAGAACGATTTTCACAAGAAAAGATGTGACTTTTAATTACTAATCACGATAATTTAGCGTTCAATTTTTTTAATAGAATCTCTCACAAGATATATTTGATCTCCGTAAAATCCATTATTTCATAAAGCTGTAGCTCTTTGCCTCCACGTGCTGAAAACATAGAACAAAAATTCATAAGCAGTTGTTAGAAGATTTTCTTTCGAGTTTTATAAACGGCATTGGTTATATGGGAAGCCCGTTCGCTTGAGCCGAAAACAAAACATATCTATCAAGCAGCTGACACTATACTATGGAAACTATGGAATAGTGTTTTAGTGACATGCATTTTTTGAAATCATTAATCTAAAAAAATGCTGCAAACAAATGTATCGGAGTCATACAAACAAAAGCCTACTCAATTAACCAACGATAGTCATTTGATAGTCATAGCCAACGATAGTGATAAGCTCCACATAAGCATCTCTGTTATCGCAAAGTATTCTTGTTTCATCTCTCTTTCGGAAGTCAACTTGAACGATACACTCGGAAAAGTTTACAACTATGGTATTGCATAATCATTTTGCTTATCAATCTTCTCACTTTTGAGTAAAGAGGGTACTCCCTTCCTTTCAGAAGTTAAATGTTAGAGGAGGCCGCTTTTGATTGGTCAGAACATCACGGCTACTCTGAACTCACAATTTTCCGCTCTTTATTATGTATATATGCTAAATTACACTGAAGACTCAAAAAGTAACCCTAGAGAGGAAGTTAGCGGAGGAAGCCATTGGAGAAGTGGACGCTACGGATGAGATGGATGACGTCGATGAAGACGCTGCGGAAGAGATGGATGCGTACTGCAACAGAATCATTCACTATGAAAAGCGGAAAGAAATATTTTACCACTGTCATGATTTGCTTAAAATTGTGAAAACAAAAACACTGTAGATCGAGTAATTTCGAGCGGTTATCGATTCATTCATAGTTTTGAATTGAATGGAAAAAAGTCCAATTTAGTTCAAAACATGGAAAAGACAAGACGAATTTTCAGCTCCATATGAGAAGCTTCTACTCGAAAGACTGAAACTTAATGAAGAGCAACTGAGCATATACCGTATTATGAAGAAGGGGAGGTGAGAGAGAGGACAGGGTTGCAGTTTGCTCACTCTGACTCCCTATCGAACTCTCTCTCTTTCTTTCTCTTTCTATTTATCTTTGTTCTCCTGCCTCTCTCTCTCCTTCTCTTTTTCTCTCTCATTCTCTTTTCCTTTCTCCTCCTCTCTAAAAGCCTGCAAAAACCTCCAACTCTCTTCTTACACTTTCTCTTCGCATTCCGACGCTATCTATGTAGCAATAAGAGGAACTTTATCCAGCGGATCTTCTTTCATCAACAAACATAATTCCATTTGATGAAGAGAAAGTCGAAGAAGACAGTGAGAAGCAATCGGCATACATTGCATCTGCTCGTCATTCCTTTTTATTTGATCCCCCACCTACCACTACCGATTCCATAACACTCAAACATCCTACCTTTCCCAATATCCTTCTCTTGAACAACATAACTTCTCTCTCTCTCTCTTTCTCTCTCTCTCTCTCTCTCTCTCGTTTTCTTCTCTTTGGCTCTTTCTCTCTCACTACCTCTCACTCTTTCTCTGTAACTTTCTTTCTCTCATTATTGCTCTCTCTTTACCTCTCTTTATATATCTTCTCCTCTCTCAACCATATCGGTTTCTTATCCCTTCCGAGTCCCTCACATTGTCTTTTCTGCGATCAGTATGCCATGCGACCACTGCTTCTTCGATGTACATACATATGTATTACAAATTGTTCACATGCATACACTCCGGTCGCTTCCTCAACCTAAGGCATGAGGCGCCCGAAAGCAGGCCTTCTGCTAAAACATTTACTATTTTCTCGTTTGCTCTCTCACGCTTCTCTCTTTTTCCTTGTCTCCCTCTCTTTATTTCCTTCCCCCTCTCTCTTTTGACAAAACTTATCTGCCAAACCACAGAGCCTCAAAGCGCTAAACTTTATCTACTATTTTTTATATACTTTCATCTTATATACGACCCTGTTTTGCATCCACATTCCACAAAGAACGCACACAGAAAAAAATCAGTGAAGAATTGTGAAAGATAAAAGCCTAACCATAAGAACTGCATTGGTTCTCAAGAACATTTTAGTTAAAAAAACATCATTACATTCAAAAAGTTAAGATAACAAAAAGAGCGAACAAGCTCTCATTGAGTAGTAAAATCACAATCCAACCAAGAAGTTACTAAAAGAAATAACCTAAATCGGAGTTTTTCACGAATTCCATTTAAGAAACAGAAACTGAAAAACCTTCAGTTCAGAATTTTTTGAGTTGTAGATTTTTTTTTAATTAATGCAGAATGCAGGCGGTTGAAAACAGTATTGCATTCAATGCCGATTTGCCATCGCAATATATCAAGGTAGTGATAAATTGAAAGCGTAAAACAATGAAGAATTGAACGGAGAGAAAACCACCAGACGAAGAGCATGAGAATGGAATGAGCGAGTGGGATTCTACTGAATGAAGAGGGCGAAAAAAGAAAAAGTGATGTAGAGAGAAAAAAAGGAAGACTGTTTCAGCAGTGGATGATTCTCACTCTTTCAACCACTTTTCTTGTCTCAAGACTTCTCGACCATGGGAAGGGGACACGCCCCTTTTCGTTCCATTACGAGAGTGAGAAAAGAGTGAACTGAGGTTCTCATCTCGTACATTTTCTATGTTTCTTCCTCTCTCTCGGGCACTCTTTTGCTCTGTTTCTGTTTTTTCACTCGATCTAACTATTTTGTCTTCTATTTTTGTATAGCTCTTTTTCAGATTATATATAACTCGATCTATCTTTGCTTCTTTCTGTTTGCTCTTTTCTTGGAACTACTTTTTACACTTTTATTTGAAAAGATACAGTGCCATAATGTCCTGTGACAAAAGCTGCTGTACGTAGATATTATGTAGATATTTGGCTAGATCAAAAAGAGAATAGTTTTCAAACAGTAATGAGGAAAAACAAGTTAGGAAAGTATGTGAGAAAATGATAGAGCGAAAAAGAGGTAAAAAAGAGCGAGCATGTAAAGTAAGAGAAACTCAATCAGATACCAGATCAAAAATCACTGATGCAGTTCTGAATATTCTTTTAAGGAGGCCCAGACAAATTTGGTGCGCATTGAGAGAAGAACCATGGAAAAGCACGAACTACATAGTAGGAAAAATTTTTCATTTAAAAATTAGTGAACGCAAAATTTTTCGTGTTGCGACCGTTCGCTCTTCTCTTCAACTCAGGACTTAAATTCTTTTTTTTTCCACGGTGAAGAAGTAGTTTGTTTTCATATCATCCTCTAATATTTTTTTTGTTCAATTTGCAGAATTTTTTGCTGCTAGCAAATCTTGTAAATCCGGAGGCCGCATTTCCTAACCATAATCATTTTCATTGCATCTACGTTTATAATCTGGATACTCACACTTCTACTGAGAACTTGAAAGCTGCATGCAAAGACGATAGAGCAGAGCTAGTATCTAGAAGATTGTGAGCTCTTCGTTCTGTAGAGGCCAAAAAGATTATTCGGTAAATAATATCCTCTTCTTGGAACGATTCAAGTGTCTATAACTAGTGGAGCTAAATCAAGTGAACGAGCTAAGGCATTCTTACTTGAAACTGAATCCAAGACTTGAATAGCTCAGATCGGGTTGATTTTCATTCAAGCCAGTTTTGAAATTTTAGTGTTCCCAGAGATAAAAGAACCACATACATTTTTTTGAGTGATTGAAAGTAAAATATCATTAGTTTATTTCGTAAGAGGAGGGGGAATTTAACTATTAAGGTTCTACAAAAGCTCTCAAACACAGAAATTGGCTGACCTAAATCAGCGCCCAGCAATATTTAACTTTATTATCCCATCTAGTAGTATTTCTAAAGTAAAAAGTTGAGTTACATAAGCTTCCTGCCCGTTTGTATTTCAACCCAGCTATTTTGAGAATCCACTCATCTTCAACTTTTATAGCCCAAGTCAAAGCACTCATTTCATATAATAATCAACTCTTGTGGGAAAAAAGAAAAAGAAATCACAAATTGAAAAGATGAAGAAAAATTTAGTCTACGGAAACATCAATGAGCCCTGGCTATAGTGTTTCTTTGTTTCTTTATCGTGGCAGAGGTGAGGTCAAGACAACGATGCGGCATTCTAGAACAACTGCGTTGAAGCGATAAATGATATTGTATAACATTAATAACTTCAATTCAATCGTAAAAGCTAAAGTATAATTTGACTCTGGGATGGTAATTGAGATCAATGAATAGCAGAGGACTCGTCAAAATTTGAGGATAGAAATACAGATGAGTTCATATGTAAACACATTTTTCTTATCTTTTTTTTTTAAATTACGCATCCGCGTTAACCATCTATGTACTATATCACCATATATGCAGGAACAAAGAAATAATAAATGAATGAATGAATATAAGTATTAACAAACTGATCAACATTAACTGCGTACTTTCTGGAATGGTGAACCTGCTTCTTGGTGCTTCCCGTTTCTTACACCTCTTCATTTGCACTTTTTTTTTAGTTTCGCTCTCTCTGTATTACCTGTGCTTTTTATCTTATTTGCTTACACTCTCACTGTATTCATTCCTCTCAGTATTTCTCTTTCCCTCAGTCTCTATGCACACCTCGGCATTCTCCTGGCTTGCCTAAGGCAGTTTCATCCTTTCCTTGTCAACCATACCAGGCATCTAAAGGGGAGCCGGAAACAGGGAGAGAGAGAGAGAGAGAGAGAGAGAGAGAGAGAGAGAGAGAGAGAGAGAGAGAGAGAGAGAGAGAGAGAGAGAGAGAGAGAGAGAGAGAGAGGAAAAGAGAAAAAAGAGCGAAAGGAAGATAGTTTTAAAATGAAAAGTAGAGAGAGAGAGACAGAAAAACTAGAAGAGAGACATAAATAGTGAGATGGAAAACAGTTGGAGATAAAAGAAAGAGAGAGAGGTAGGGAGGAATAGAGTAAGAGAGAAAGAGAAAAGAGAGGGTGAGAGAGAGATAGAGAGAAATTAGAAGAGAAAGTATTAAAAACGGAAAAGAATGAAGAAGCTTTAGTGAAGCAGCTCGACAATTGACTTTGTTTGGCGATCCTTAACTTTCTCTCCTCTCTTTTTTCTCTACATTTCCACCGCTTATCGGCCTGTCTGAATCTGTTCTTTATTCTTCTACTTTTTTTCTCTCTATCTCTCTTTCTATCTCCCTTTCATCACCATTTTCCGAAAACATCCACTAAAAGATGTCTTGCATAGAGACAGATTTCAATGGCAAGTCCTTTCATCTCTTCCTTTTTTTTCCTTTTCTCCTTTTCTATCTTCATCCTATACCCAGTTTCCTAAATTTATTTTTTTCATTCATTCTGCACATTTCTCTCTCTCTCTCTCTCTCTCTCTCTCTCTCTCTCTCTCTCTCTCTTTCTCTCTCTCTTTCTCTCTCTCTCTCTTTATTTCTGTTATATGTCTTCTCTCACATTTTTGTTATTCTTTGCCCAAATCCGCTCTCTAGCCAAGCAAGGAGAAAGCTTCAAAAGATCTTTATTTCTCCAATTTGCTTTTTGTTATTGTTTCATGTATCTTCTGTGATCTTTCCTGAAAAGCATACCCTCGCCTATTTTTCATCTATCTCCTTGCACTTCTCTTTCTCTGCCTTAAACTCCCTCCCCTTTCTCGCTCTCTATCAGTTTCTTTTTTTTCCGTAACTGTTTCTAGAATGCTTCCTTTCTCAAATTCTCCCTTTTCACTCTCATTTTTTTTAACTTAAAATATTTCAACCATTACTTGTTTTCATTACTCTCATCCGCTTCCGCGATTGAGAGTTATCCATGCTAATCCTTCACGCTAAATAAATCCGCAAAAGAATTTGTATGAGCGACTGCTATAAAGATATCTATGACGTGAAAATTTCAAAAAAATATCAGAACCTTCTCAATCTTTCAGTGTTTCTCTGCTCTTATGAAGCATATGATTCGAGTTGAAAAAAATGTGAATAAAATATTTATTATACATTTATCAAAAAGAATATCAAATTTTGGCACTTTTTGCGTTTAACCACCCCCTTCCCACCAGAGGTTCATTGGGTCATACGTCTGACTTATTTACATTTACAAAAAAATATTTTCATATCAAAAATTGTTTTTACATTAAAAAATTGATTTTACATTAAAAAACGCTTAGGCTTAGTGAAAGTTTACGCGAACCAGGCCATAAGGCTTAGGCTAACGAGACCATATAAAAAATGCCACTCTCATCTGACCCATTGAACCTCTGGTAGATGGGGGGTGGTTAAACGCAAAAAAGTTCCCCTATTTTCCAACTGTTTTTTTTCTAAAGAATCAAAACGTTAGTTATTACGTTTTATACTCATAAACAAATTCTCATAATTTAAAAATGCTCAGTATTCGAAGGTTTGTACTTGCCAAGAAAAGCCAGTAAGACTGTTTTTGGTTAACATTACAAAGAAAACCAGCCCAAAAAGTTTACCGTTTTAAGTTGTATTCTCAAATGGATAGAATTACGCGACTCATCAGTAATTTCAATTATTTTTTCACACCAAGTTAAGTTAACAAGGGCGTCGAGAGAACTTTAACAACAACCAATTTTATTTAGAGAATGCCGGATACAAGTAAATATTTCAAGCGAGAGATGAGGAGTTATTTCTTTGGCATTGACTTTCTCTTTCTTCATTCGTCTTTCCTTTCCTGTTCCTCTCTTCCTTTTTCATGATCTTTTCATCCTTGATTCAACTTTTTCTGCTTAATTTTCTTCACTTACCTCAGTTTCTATTCCTCTCGTTTTTTTCTTCTTCCAAGTTTCTCTCCTAATTTTCCTCTCGTCTTGGTGAAGAAAAGAGTATGAATGAATGAACGAATGAATGACATGCGAGATTTGCTCAACTTAGTTCCATTTCCATCTCTGTGACTCCTCAATTCATGAAGTCCCTTTAGGATTCAGAGTTTTTGCCAAGAGTTACGTATGTGCTTTTGAATCTTTCTCTCTCTTTATTTCTGTGACTAAGTCTCCGGGTGTCTCGTTCTCTCATTGTTTCTTTTGGTTTGACGTTTTTTTTCTCGCTCTATCTTTCTCTTCTCTCTCTCTCTCTCTCTCTCTCTCTCTCTCTCTCTCTCTCTCTCTGTTTACCTCTTTCTCTTTCTACCTTCATCTATTTTTCTGTCTCTTCTTTTCACTGCCATTCACTTGTATACATTTCCACCATTTCTATTATTTTCTGTGCTTATAACTTTTCTCTGTATAATAGCACAGGAAAAGGTGCATACAAGGAGGAAGCACAGCAACAGGTTGGCTAGAACAGAACAGCCTAAAACGGCGTCAGGACCAAGAATCAGAGAAATTGAAAAAGGCTTTTGATATAGAAATTTATCGAGAAACAAAAAAGAGAAAAAGAGGAAAAGAGATATAGAAAGATAAAAAGAAAGAGAAAGACGGGGAAAGGAAAAGAAAAGTGATATAGACAAAGAAAAAGGAGGAAAAGAGATATGAACTGCGAGTACTGAGTAACGCGCATCGAGAAGATGAGAAAGATTTCATGAACAGAAAGAAAGACCGAGATCTAGTGTGTTTTCAAAGGGTAGTCTCAAATTGAGCTAAGAGTGGAGGTTTGGAAGATCTAGAGAAAAAAGAGAGAAGTGATGAGATTGAGATAATAAGGAAGAAGAAGTTAGACAGCGAAAAAACGTTGTGATGTGCACGAAACCAGTAAATATACCTGCAGCTTCGGAGAAAGTTACAACACTCTCTTCTCAGCTTTCCCATTTTTAAATATAGTCTTCGAAAAAAATTGTTTGATAGTTCTAAGTCGTGCCTGGGGCGGTTATGAGCAGAGTAACGAACGTATTAAGACCCTAAGCTAGAAGAGGAAACGTCCTAAGCATGACTCAGAAAAGCGCTCAATAATGAATTTCAGCAAAGTATATCAATCTTCAATCTATTAAACTATAAAACTAGTAACATGCATAGCCTATATACAGTATCGCCTGATTGAGTTAAATATGGAAAATTGGATAAGAAAAATTTGAATCACTTGGCGGGGATCAAACACAGGAATCTCTATCATACCGTGTACAAGCGCTTAAACTCGATATTTCCGACCGTGCATTGTTATTGAATGTCGTTCGGTTTTGCTTGAAAAGGAGAATGGCTCAGTTTTTATTCATGTATCAAAACATTGCTTACGGTCTGAATATTTAAAAAAAATCATCTCGAGCTCTACAGTAGAGCGGAAAAGGTAACAATCAAACAACGATTTTTGCTCTTAAAAACCCATTCCAATTCTCGATCGATTAATATGAATGGTTCTGTATTCTGCCCTTACAGTGTCAACTTAGATCGCAACACATTTACTGTAAGGTTGGTTATACGCAAAACCGAATTTCAAAGCCAAAGAATCGTGCGATTGCATTTAAAAAAAGCTTGTGGTAGGGCACTGAAAAAAGCTATTAAAAATAGAATCGAACCTACCGTCTCTCTCACCAAGAGTCAATGCGTGATACTAACTGAATAAAAAAATCTGCAAACGTGCCTGCTTTATAGAGCATATAAAGAATTGATTCTTCTTTCTTCGCGGACTGTTCAGTAGTTTATGAATTTGCATGTAGTGATAGGATTGATTATTCAGAGCAAAAGAAGCCTGGAGTTCGATTGCAGCATTTTGAACAGAAAAAATTAAGAGGTAAAGTTGGATTATTGAAGGAGCTTTGAAAAAAATGATAGACGGATTTCCAGATAACGGATTTATGAGAGAATAAGGATTATGGTTGAAGGATTGAGCCTATAAATGTCCTCAAACGATTTTTCCTCTCTATTTTTCACGTTCATGAACAGCATAGCAAAAGCTTATTCAGAAGTGCTTTATGGAGCGAAGAAATCGATTGCTCCAATACCGCATTCGGAGATGAAAAGCTATGTGAATCACATGGATCTCATTTTGAATAATAAGCAAGCTCTCTCTCTTTCTTTAAAGAAACTTCAAAACAGGTAGTTTCATCGGAAAAGGTCCCTTCGTGATATTGACGAATGGATGGGGAGAGAAGTGATATAATAAATCCCACTAAGCTATTTCAGGCATACAAGAGGACAAAACAAACTTAATTTAATCTAGTAAGGTATAAGAAAAAGGAAGCCCCTTCCAAGGCATCGTGGTTATATATAAAAGAAAGACATATTCGGGTGTCGAGGGGATGGGATGTGAATACTCATTCGATGTAAATACTCATTCGATGTGAATACTCATTCGGAATCGAGAAACAGATGAAGTCACTTGGAATAGCGGATCATGGCCATAGAGAGAAGAAAAGCGGCTTATACATCTCCATAACTTACTCTCTCCATTCCAGGCGCTTCTCCCGGTTCTATTATTTCTGCCGGTAACTCAACACCAGCATGTCTCTCTGCGGAGAAACCAACGAGGGAGTTGAGGAGAGATAGAGAGTGAGAGAGAAATGAAAAAAGGAAAGAGGAAGAGAACAAGATAGAGAAATGAAAACAAAAAGACCAAGAGTAAAAAAAAGAACTAGAGAGATAAAAGAAAAAGAGAAAACAAAGATAAAAAGAAAGAGCGAGACTAATTCTACGAAAAAGAAATATATATAAAAAAGAGATTAAGACATAAGAGATAAAAATATCTAATATGAAGAAAGAAAGACAATGAGACTTTCAGATAGGTACAAAAGAGAGAGAAACATTAAAAAGAGAGAGTATTCGAGGAAGTGAGAGGAAAAGGAGGTGAAAGAATGCCAGGAGAGAGGAAGACGATGAAAAAGTTAGAAAGAGAGTCTAAACTAGAGAGGACAGGGAAGACACGTAATCCATTTAAGGCTTCAACAGTCCCCAAATATAAAGATATGTGTCGGTCTTCCACAGCTTCTAGATGTCAGCATAAACATCAAAGGAGGAGAGTCGAAGCAGTAAAATGTCTTCTAAGATTTCAGTGACTTGTCACTCCCTACTCTTGACAAACTCTTCCGTTTGAACAAGAATCACCAGCATGTCAACAACAAGCGACGGAGAACGAAAAGTGACGAGACAACAAATATGTAGCAGAGAGAGAGAAAAGGATCGAATTACATCTTATGTTTTATATGTATTCGAGCGGAATAGTTTTTCTTACTGAATTCAGTGTTAAACCTCGATGAACTGTATGCATGAAACTGTTTGTTAACATACCTGATTACTGTTGAGAGCAGGAATGAAGAGTGCTGAATTGGTAGACTGCACCACAGCACCAGTGTTCATGTCGAGAGAGAGCACGACAAGAGACCAGCAGAAGACCAGCTTTATTCCACCCACAAGTAGACTCGAGATCACTGCGACCGTGGAGAGAGAGAAGAAGAAGAGTTAGCGAGAGAATATGTGGTGAATTGAGGAGGCAGTCAGTCAGTGGCGACGAGAGACTGTGCGACGTGCGGAGGGGAGTCTGGAGGGCGGAGCCTTCTCAATTGGTCCTACTTTTGGTGCTTCGGGAGAGCACGCGATGAATCCTGTCGAGAGAGAGAGAGAGAGGGATTATGGAAAATCATAACAAAACTCATCGAAACTGCGATTATCCAGCGGACAAAAAGATTATTCATTAAATGAGAAGACTGAACGTGAAATAGGGAAAGAGCAAAATGGAACTGCCCGGTGGAAAGATGAATTACAGGGAAAATACATGGAATATTGATAGGAAAAAATGAAAAGAGAGTTTGAAAGAGCAAAAGAAAAAGATTCAGATAAATAAAAAAAGAAGAAATAATGAGAAGTAAAGAGAGTGAAAGAAGCAAAAGATGAAAAAAAAAGATTTATCCTGTGAAATACAAAACTAATGTTTGATGAATCGAAAAAAATTGATGTTATAACTTGAAAAACATAAAAAAAGGTTTCAATAACAATCACAAATTTATGTGCTGAAAATTCAAAAGCTCTCTCATAAAAATTTTTTTTGGAAATTTTATTCACTTCCTGTTTTTTTTTTGCCATATCTCAATCCGAGATTTCCCTAATCTCGCAAATATAATTTTTTCTCTATAACCATATTAAAATTTCTATTGCGTCATAGGAGCGCTATTGTGTTTTCAAAAAGAGTAAAATGGCTCTTTATCACAACAAAATCTGAATTAACAAAAAAATGGGATAAATAAATATTTATTGAACGCGAAAGTAAGTGATTAGATGATAAGTGATTGAACTATCACACAGAAAAAAAGCTAGTCTACCGGACGGGATCGAACCCAGCCAACTCGTGAATTCTGGAGTTACGCTCCATTCATGACGCAGTAGCGTAATAAGCATGCATGAATAAGAGAACAAGGCATATGCGCCTTTCATAGTATAATATCCTCGGAATAGCAATGTGTCCAAATGGTGTAATGGTAACGCGCGCTTCCAGTTTGAGACGAGATGGCTGGGTTCGATTCCGCCCGGTGGACTAACTTTGACATTTCTACTAAAGAATTCACTAAACATACAGAATTTGAACAGGTTCCGACAGCCAAGTATTTACATATTATTTTAAAGTTCAAAACTGCGATTTTGATCATATTTCATTCAAGTGAATTTCTATTCTCACGATGAGCCTCTGAAATTCTTTTTGATTTTTTGAGTGAATGTTTTGTCAATTGGAAAGAATTGTATGATTTCAATTAGTATATAAAATATCGTAAACATTGAATTAAGGAAACAGGGAATCTTCCAAAAAAGAGAGCTGTAGGACTAATTAAGAAAGGGAAGGGGTGAGAGAGAAAGATTGAGAAAAAGGAATAAAGAGTTCGATTGATGTATAGAAAAAAGAAAGGAAGAAAAAGAAAAGAGGGGTTTAGAAGGAAGAAAAAAAGAGAACGAAAGAGAAAACAATGAAAAAGTTCAGGACCTTATATATGTATGTATGTACGTTGTTTTCATAAAGTTATTGCAGTTTTATGGAACAGGATTGGATCAGGAGGTCTTTTTCTCGTGTACATAGAATTCTCAATTAAAATAATGTTCTCCTTGTATTCGATTCAATGCTTATTATGGAATAATCCATCTCTGCTTGACTGCATTCTGAATTGAAGTTATGAAAACATACTTTCGCACCTTTTTTTCACAACTTGAAGTGTGCGTATTCATCCAACAGTCAGTCGAATATTGTACAATTACAGTGAAAGAGAGATCGTAAGAGAGAGAGATCGTAAGAGAGAGAGAGAGAGAGAGAGAGAGTAAAATAGAGAAAAAATAGGGAAAGAAAGAAAGAAAGAGAGAAAAAGAAAATTATTAGCGAAGCAAAGAGACACTTTGATGTGAGAAACACAGGAAAAGATGCGAAACAGGAAGCGATGGGGAGAGGGGGGAATCATACATATTGGTGGATAAGTATGGGGGTGGAAAAAGACTAGGCTATGGTAGCACTCTGAGAGGCGCAATGGGAAAATATAATCGGAGAGGGTAAGGAAGAAAAGATGAAACAAATATAATAGAGAGGATGAAGGAGAGATCGACGAGGCGAGAAAGCGAGAACGAATATGTGTAAAAGTGAAAGTGAATTAGGGAGTGCAGAGGTGAACAGAAAAGGACAGAAAAGAGCAGTCAGTCAGATGTAGAAGAAATCGGAGAAAATTGGAAATTGAAAGAGCATCAGAGAAAAGAACACAGTAAGAGAGACGGAGAAAGAAAGAGAGAGAGAGAGAGGAAGAAAGAGTTAAACAGTTAGAGAGAGAGAGAGAGGAAGAAAGAGTTAGATAGTTAGAGAGAGAGAGGAAGAAAGAGTTAGATAGTTAGAGAGAGAGAGGAAGAAAGAGTTAGATAGTTAGAGAGAGAGAGAGAGGAAGAAAGAGTTAGATATTTAGAGAGAGAGAGGAAGAAAGAGTTAGATAGTTATAAAGTAAATAGACATAAAGAGAGAAAGAAAGAGAAAGGGGAGTGAAAAGAAGGAAAAAGAGTAAGACGCCGATGAAACAAACACAGCCGCCTCTCCAGTACATGAACTGTACAGACTTCCTGCGAAAAATTTTATGATGAAAAAACTATCTTAATCACTTCGTTTCTTGGCCAGATTCACTCAAAAAGGTGCACAATCATACTGATATCGTTCAGATGTCTATTCATTTATTCAAAAGTATATTAATTAGTTCCACTAAGCTAATACAATAAATTATAGTCACCATAACTGACCTAATAGTTGCATCATTGGGTCAGTGATTGGTTACGGTAACTTCAAACCAAGAATATTCGTTGTTACTAACTTTATCACGAAAAAAAAATCGTCCAAAAAGCTACGAGAAGTATCAGTCTGACCCTCAAACTGCTTCGCGACAGCGCTGATTAATAAGTGGTTCCACAATAGCGAAATATTTGACCGATTCTTTAGTGTCGCCTGGACTGAAAAATAGATTATTTCAAGTTATTAAATCGTCGAATGTATAATTCTACTTGATTGAACTTTATTGTACAAAACACCAATTCATTTTGTGGAACTTCATATGATAAAAAAAGTTTGTTCACTTCGCTAATTTAAAAGGAGTTGAGAGTATGAAAATAGTAGTTTTCCTGTTATGAGCAACAAAAACAAACTCAAGTTATGTTCAGCTTCTTAGTTCTATGACAAACTCATCAAATTTTCAGCTCATTAAAGAGCACTCTGCACAAAAAAGCAATTCTATTCGGTAATTTTTTAAAATTAAAGTTTCTCTAACTAGGTAAAACTTTATTTTGATCTCGCTAGGAAATATGTATTCATCGGAGGGAGATTTTCTCATTTAAATACGAACCGGCAAGATAATAAAGAAAATATTCGAAGAGAGTCGGGAAATAGATTGAAAACGTCGAATATAAATGCAATATATTTTATTTGTATGTAGTTTACACTTATAAAAACAAGGACAATCTCAAATTCTCATTAAGTGACTTAGATTACTTGAAAATGTTATTTGCGATTAGTAAATAGAGTGAATCGAGGAAGACTGCTTCATAGACGCGTTTATTGTGAAGAATCAAAGTCAAAATTAATTTTTTTAGCGTTTTTTCTTAGTAGCAGTGGAAGTTCATGAGAAAAAACTACCATTTTTGGACAATCAGAAGATAAAAAGTTGTAAATTATAGAGTAGCCTCGGAGTTATGGCATAAAAATCATCGGAGACTGTTCCATGTTTTCTCATTCACGTATTATTCTCAATTAGATGAAGAAAAAACGTATTCATGTACGTATATATTGTTATACCTTATTATTAGATTGTTATAAAAATGGACTGTAGAACGGAAAGACCAAGAATATCGATTCTGGTGCTAAGACAGACTTTCATTGGCTTGTGAAAGTAAAAAAACTCGGAAAAACTACGAGTTGGAGTTCCAGAAAGAATCCAACTGACTCAAGTAAACATTTAGTATATTTTTAAATTAAATATATTCGATTCTTGTTTATAAGAAACCTAGTTTCTAAATTTTTCTCTTCTGTGGCTGAATAACTGCAAAACTCATTTTTTATACAAAGGTTTATATGAATCTAGCTCTCTTTCCACATCTCTGTTTCGTTCCATCTTCCTCGCTTTCTATTTCACTAGTTTCCATTTCTCTCTAACATCCCACTTTCTGCCTTCATGGATGTATTTGTCTTTTTGTTCTGTATTCCTAACCGCTATGTCCAGCTGCCTTTTCTTTCCAATGTCTCGATTTACTTCCGTTTGGTCAATTCATTTTCCCGATTTCTCCTCTCCATTCCCTTCACTCATTTCGTTCTACTCCCGACTTTTCTACAAAACGTACACCCTCCATGAAACATTTGGTTCACCCGTATAATTTAATAGAAGTAGTCCTTTTCCAGTGAGAACTTGAGTTGTTCATCGACTATTCATACTCACTAGTCATACTCACATACCCTCAAACTTTTCTCTTCCTTTGCGTAAGATAGGCTAGTAATTATTCCTAGCTTAAACAGCTCGACTTTAGTTACATATTGATCACCACGTCCCTCAAGAAAAAGTTGAGAATCATTAGTTGTAGGCGATTTTATGGAAAACAAAATCTACATTATTGTGCATGAGCATAAAAACAGTGCTGAGTGTTTCCAGCTTTAGGTCCCCATTCATAATATGCTCTTTCTTTCTCTTTAGCTTTCTCTCTGTCTTCGTCTCTTTCTCTCTGTCTTCATCTCTTTCTCTCTCTTTCTCTTTCTCTCTCTTTCTCTCTCTTTCTCTCTCTCTTTCTCTCTCTTTCTCTCTTTCTCTCTCTCTCTTTCTTTCTCTCTCTCTTTCTCACTCTTTCTCTCTCTCTTTCTCTCTCTGTCTCTCTCTTTCTCTTTTCTCTCTCTCTCTGCACAGCTGCCTAATCTTTCTGAGTTTCGAAATTATATCGGTATACATAGCTGGGTTTTTTTCTCGATTACTAAAGTGAAATTAACATCATATTAAAAATCTGAAAGAATCAGCGTATAACGGTTGATGAATCCGGAAACATCGCGAATCGCGACTAAAACTCCTCTCAAAACTTACAGTAACAACCATCACTCATTTCGGTTCTGAAGTATAAAGTGTTCAATAGGGGAAAGGAGAAGTCTGTCTGTCACTGACCTCAACCGTGAAGTCGATGGAATACATAGATCGTAGGAAGGAGGGAGAACAATTCTTGTTTGTCCTCGAGGCCCAGAGAAGCGAAGAAACAATGGACACGCGACACTCACAGGTGTCCAAATATGGTTGTACTGTTGAGTAGGAGGGTGAAGAGACACTTAACACTCTTCTCTCCTCTTCTCTTCCTCCCTCTCTTGTGTCTTTTCCCTCTCTTCTCCTCGATCTTGATTTATTTCGTGCTTTTTTTTTGTCCCATTCTCTCTTCTTTCTCTTTTCTCTCTTTTCTCACTCTCTCTAACTCTCTTTTTTTTCTCATTATAGATAATGAGTATTTCAACTCTTTTTTCTCTCGTTCTACAACTATTATGTTAGCTCTCTTAACCTCTCTTTCTCTCACTCTTACTCCATTTCCTCTTTTTCTCTTTCCATGTTCCTCAATGCCTCGGTTCTGTGAACACATCCGGCGGGGGTCACACCACACAGAAGGTCGGATAAGTTAATAGAGCAGGCGGGAGTTCACTAACGTCCATGTGCATTGCAAACAGTCCGTAGATGAGTTGCTCATTGTGCCTGCCACGAATGAATGGATATCCATAACCAAGAGACGCATTGATTGATACACCTTTCGAGAAGCTGCAAGGTCTTATAAAAACTAGTGCGGTACCTTTTTAGTAGGTTTCTTGAAAACAGTTGATAAAGAGTAATTTTACACGTGATTTAGTGAAAGGACCACTCAGCCACTCAGTGATTTCTTCCCACCCGCATCATTTTTCTCGAGCGCATAGAATTCCATGATTTAAGAGTTTGGAATTTTTTCTTCAAAACTTTTGGATTTTTCCTAGTAAAAATCGAAAATGTATTCTTTCGAGTCTATAGATTTGAATGTTTTTTTGGATTTTTTGAAGAGCGTATAGATTTTTTCACCCGCACTGTTTGTTAAAGAACCACCCTGATCGTGATATGTTAAATTGTAGATCACATCATCTCTGAATGGAAAAAATAAAATAAATCAGTGTTGAAATAACTTGATTTTGACGATGAGATCGTCTTATGGAGCGTTAAAAATCCGAAAACTACTTTTCTGGTAAAGATAAGCGGACCGCCATTTTCGTACCTGCTTTTTTTTAACGGAGCAATCACTTTAAAGAAATTAAACAATGATAAAACACCGTAATCTGTTCTAATTTCACGGCAATTCGTGGTGAGACTAAAGAGGTACGAATTCGGCAGACTGCTCATCATTCACCAAAAAATACTTTCTTTTTTTATTCTAATGCTGCATTATTCACAACTTTCGCGCCATGTAAACATCAAAGACGTTGTTTCAAATATTTTACATATGAAACTAAACTGCCTTTGAACATTTTTCAGACTAACCCAAAATTATTCTTCTGGCCTCACCCTCTAATCCTTACAAATGATTGAAATATCGCACAGAAAAAAGCTAGTCCACCGGGTGGGATTGAACCCAGCCATCTCGACTCAAACCGGGAGCGCGTGTTACCATTAAACCACGGGACACTTAGCATTGGAAGATTTCTCTAGTCATTACTTCCGGATTCGGTCGTAACACAACATCATTCTCCTGAGCGGCCGTCATGTAACAACTTTCCCCACTTCTCGTAATTTTCTCTTTTGCGTCATTCTGGGTGGCTGGTATGTAATGATTCTTTCCATTCTCGATTTCCTAACTCGAATTGCTCCGTAGGGACTCCCATCGGAAAACACATATGAAACCCTAAATTCCTCTTCTCCCCTTTGCCCCAGAAACCCTCTATCTTCCCTCTGACTTATGCTTTTACACATTGCTGTAACCTTAACATGTCAAACAGAGAAAAATTGATCACTTTTGATACATTTTCTGAACAATATAAAGGGGACGATGTGGTTGATGTCCTTTATATTGTTCAGTCTGTAGTAAAACTCGCCCAAACTCGCCCTAATTCGCAAACTGCGAAACTGTTTACTTGTGGTCAATAATATTGTTCACTTGCAATGTGCAGTATTAAACCTCGCCAATAACTTGCGAGCTATTTCGTTCTTTTTTGCAGAGCCTTTCTTGACTTTTTCTTCCAAGTGGAAAAAATTTTGCGTTTTTATGGAATGTAATGAACACATAAATCAAAAACATTTTTATCAACAAGCATGATGTGATCGTTATCGGAATAACCGAAGGGAAATATTTCATCATGATCTCGACAAACCAAAACAGAAGAGTCAGAGCAGAATTAAAAATTTGCAAGGTTCTCTGTAATAGACTGATTATTTTCGAATTCCATAAACATGATCCGATCATTCTCGGAATAACGAAAGGAAAGGATTCCAAGTCTCCAAAAATCAAAACAGACGAGTCGAAGCAGAATTAAAATATTACAATGTTCTTTGTATTACACTGGTTTGTATGAAATTTATTAAGCATGACAGGTCACAATTTGAAAAAATCCTGCGACAACAGTTTAAGATAAAAGTTTCTTTTCGCAGTTTGAAAAAAAGTTTAAGCCTCCACTTCAACATCAAATGACTGTACTATTTCAGTAATGACCGAATCACACCAAGAAGTAAGTGTGAATGAAACTATTTCAAACTGCGAAAACAAATCATCACAACTTCAAACAACAAACATCATTGGAGAGAGGAGTTTCAGAAGTGTAGAAATCTTCTTCACAAGTAATTTCCTTTCTTTAAAATCTGAAAATTTAACAAAATTCGATTGACTCTTCAAGTGTTAATTGGCTTACAAACTATATTGTAAAAGTGCCAAAAACTAGGAGACAAGCTAACAACTTAGCAATCGGAGAATTTTAAGAAAGAATAAAACCTTCATGGATTGAAGGGTAGCGTAGGATATTGTTCCTCAGGGAACAGGGAATCTTGAAATTTTCGAACTCTTTGGATTTAACTAATTTCGACGATAACTTTCGAAAAAAAGTTTGGAAGTATTAAAAAGATACTATTTCTTATAATTCACAGAGATCAAGCATATAGAAAAAAACAAGCAATGTGACAAGAACAACAAAAAATAAAAAGTTCAAATACTGACTTTACATGAACCCATTGACGTCTTATAATCTAGAGACGTCTCATATATCTGGAAAAAAATATTCGAATTATTTTTTTAAATATCTCATTGAACTATGGATAAATTATCTGATTCAATCATAATGAAATAAAAACAAGAAGCGAAAACACGGAAAAATCCTTGTTACAATTAAAAACGGCTTAGGTAAAACATACTGATAAATATATATTGTTCAGTTCCTGCGCTCTCAGCGCGACCAAAAATGTCCCAAATGTGATCAATATGCGTGGAACCTTATTATTGGTGATCAATTTTTTTCTGTGAGATGTCTCACCTCTACAGGTCTTCTTTATGCCGAGGTTTGAAGTTAACTTTTTGTCTCGAAAACCACATTATTTACAACATGGAAGTTGTGAAAAACAATAACTTTTCCATCTCAACACAATCTGACATTTCACATTAATCTAATTGCGTTTTCACAAAGTCAATTTGAGAACAAAACTAAGAAATCAAGTTTCATTACAACGGAAAAATAGAGGAATGAGCAAAACAAAATCATGAAAAGTAAAGGATAAAATATAAAAACGTATGGTTATAAAGAGAGATGAACGGAGAAAGAAGCAAAGTTGAAAAAGAAACATTAACTATGTGGCTAAGAAAAATGAAATTAACTTAAAAATTTCACAAATTCACTAATAGTTTTCACTAAACGTTTTCAGATTTTTCAGATTCACTAATTGTTCGACGACTCCGTTTTGATTTATTGGTAGTTTTTCGTTTACTTTCTGATGGAGCGGATTTTCAGACATGCAAAAAAGAGCTGAATTTAAGAACTGAAACCAATCTCCGCACTTCAGACCGAACCTCCAAATTAACTCTGATGAACTTTAAACGATAAAATGATCCACATTCTTTCTTTTTTAGAGCAATTGCTCTATGTAATAAAGTTTAAGATAATTTCAAAGAGATTCAAGAGATCGAAGTAATCGGCAAGGCTCTAGAAGAGATCGACCCCTCGAATTTCATAACCCTACCGAACTTTCTGTTGTTGTTGTTGTAGATTGCCCGCCGTAGGTCTCCGACTGGGTAGACGAGGTCTTCTTTGACATGGCTCAGAAAACAATAACCTTACTTATATCATTTATCTAATTACATTATTTCTCTTTCTCTCTCGGGGTTTATTTATTTATTTATTTTTTTTTTTTTTTTTTTTTTTTAATTAATTTATTTTTTTTTTTCTTTTTTTTTTTTTTTTTTTTTTTTTTTTTCCCCTTTTTTTTTTTTTTTTTTTTTTTTTTTTTTTTTTTTTGAGAGAGAGAAAGGAATCACTGGTATAAGAACTTAACAACAGACGTCGGGCTATTCCACAAATCTATACTTCTTAAAAGTGTGTGGTCACAGCGACACGAGAATAAATGACTAGTTGTATGTGGCTCTTCTAAACATTTTGGGCAAAGAGGTGATAGGGCAGCTCCTATTCTGTGTAGGTAGCTGTTAAGGGAACTTGCATAGCCACTACGTAGTTGCGATAATGTTATTTGTTGTTCCCTGGGAAGTTGATTCGTTGATTTATGGATTCTGGGAGGTTTCTTACCTAGAACTGGGTTAGGTGAGCAAGATCTAATGAAATTTCTAACAGTTTCAGTATGTATTCTTTTAAGTGCGGCTTTCTGATCACTGTCTACTAGCATAATTTCTAAGTCCTTGGCATGTTTACGAATAGTTCTAGGTGGTTTGGGTTCCATGCATCGACGATGGGAGGGGTGGTTTGGGAGGAGTCTTGCTCTTGCAACGAATTGCTTGGTAAGCATCGTGTTGTGTTCCTTTATGGGTAACATTTCGCTTTCTAGAGCTAAGTGCTCTGTGCCGGCCATTGCTAGGTTTCCTGTTGCGATCCGAATTGCTCTATTTTGGTTTGCCTGTAGTTTTTTCCAGTTCGTCTCGGCCAATTGAGGGGAGTAAATTGGTGCGGCGTAGTTGAGAACGGATCTGGTCATTGTTTTGTAGGTTGCAAGAAGGGTGTTTTTCTGTTGGCCCCATGTTCTTCCTCCGAGGGCACGTAGTATATTCAGTCTTTTGGCCGTTCTCTGTTTAAGGTATTCTGCATGTTGTCGGAAGGTGCCGAGTTGGTCTAAGACGACACCGAGTATTTTGGGTGTTTTAGTTGTCGGCAGAAGGGTTCCGTGGATTTCTACCTTGGGTTCTTTTTTACATTCGCCTGTATGGGTTGTGAAAAGGGTGACCGTAGTCTTTTCCTTGGATATGATCATTTTACGTTGTTCCAATTCTTCTACGAGTTTCGGTAGGAAGTGGTTGATCTGATCTTCACAGGTTTCAATACAGGGGCTTGAGGAGAGAATTGATATGTCGTCGGCGTAGGCTGTCATCTGCGTGTTTCCTGTGGGTTGCGGGAGGTTGTTTATGTAGAGATTGAATAAGAGGGGGCTGAGCACTGCTCCTTGTGGGACACCAGATCTGCATGTGAGACGTCGACTGCTTTTTCCTTGGAAATCTACCTTGAACTTTCTGTTGTCAACAGCAAGAGTTGACACCAACAAAAATGTATTGTCTTATTCTCCATTTTTCCTTTCCTATTTCTTAATTCCATATAAGCGGTGGCCTTACAAGCTGTCCTATTGTAAAAAAAGAATTTTAATCAATTTCGATCTTAAATATTATTGATAGACTTGGCGTTGTGATACACAAAAACAGGTCACCGAGGTTTTTTAAAAATTACTTTTTAAGTTTCAAATGATTAAGAAGAAACCAAAAAACGCTCGCTAATATGTTTTAGTTAAAAAAACCTCTTTTTGACAAACAAAAGCTTTCTTAACAAAAGAATAGGTCGAGGATTTACATTGTAGACAAAAAAATTCAGATAAGCACAGAAGAAACGAGTAAAATAAAAAGTATATTTAAAGAATTTTTCAAATATTGAGAGCTGAGGAAATATGGTGAGAGAGAGGATTAGGGTGCGAGAAACGAACTTAAAAGATAGAAAGGATTCTGAAAGAAGAAAAAAGTAAGTAATACATAAAAGAAAAACACACTATAGGGATTATCGGGGAAATGAAGATAAAAAAGATTAAAAATATAAAATGAGAGAGGGAGAGACAGAGAGATATTCATAGAAAGGAATAAAAAAGAGAGTTACTCAAAAAACATGCAGAGAAAGAGAGAAAAGGATCATCACCCAAAAGATAGGAAGAAAAGAATAGGCTTAACAGAAGAATAGCATGTGAAGGAAAACATTGAAGGGGGAAAAAGTTGTGTGGCTTTAACGCGATTACTTACACTCAGCCGTTTGAGAGTCCCTACCTAACACAGCGAAGAGACAATTCCAGTGGAAACTGCTTTGGTCACATTCACAAATTAGCCTCGTCTCTTTGAAAGTAAAGTGCAGAAAGAAGTGTTTGTGTAAAACAAAGCTGAAATAATGGCTGACGAATAGTTTAAGATTCACAATGCCTTTTACTGAGCTCAAATGACTCAATCAATAAATCCCTTCTAGTCTGGTATTTGGAGGTTCGATTTTTAAGGTATGTAAGTTGGGTTCACTCTATATCAACTTTTCGTTTTTACCTTCCAGCGTGTTTTGAGCAAAGTTCGATTCTGTTTTATAGTGTTTTTATCAGTCTTTAGCAGCAGCGCCAATCAAACCACGCTCGCCTTTTTAATGTTAATAAGAAAAAGCACCAAAACAAACATGAAATTCAAACGAATTTTTTATCATCATGCTTATTCATTTGTAAACATATACTTTAATAAAATTTCATCAACACCAGAATCCGGGTTTTACAGGGTGATGAGAGGAACCCTGTGAGAGGAAAAAGTGAGGAAGCCGTCATTACAGGGATTTCATCTAAAATGACTACATAAGTAGCTAGTAAGGCTTTTTAATAGAAATTAGGTTTATGGTTCAAATCAATAACGTTTGGCGTTCTATAACTTTCAGGCTGAAGCGTTAGACTGATTCAAAAAGTGAAATGCGGAGGACAATAATGTTTCCGTTGGAAATGTTTGCATATAAAAAGCTGCGCCGTTCAATGAAAAAAATATCTGAAAAAGCATTGCTTCAAGAAACGATAGAACTCATCTATTACAAAAAACGTATCCATTTTTAAAAACATCTTTCGCTGACAAGTTCTAGATTCACTTTCCATCAGCTGCTTTAGTCATAGGACGAAATAAGACAAAATAACTCAATAAAAAAAAGCTTAAATACGCATGTTAAGGTAAATTTTTTGAACGTGTATGGGTCGCGATTGAACCCGGCTGTCTTTTTATTACCCGGAGTGCAAGCGGATTACCAATCGGATTACTAACTGTGTTCAAGAGGACTATGGAGTGTAGAAAAAATTACTTAGTGTTAGTTAAGCGCTATTGATCTTATTTGGAATAGAAAAGGAACAGGGACACAAAGCGCCAGTGAATCAGGAAAACAACGCTCAACATGTTTCTGTTCTTAATAACAAATGTAAGAGTGTCTACTTTATTATGTAATAAATATTTAACACACCTAATCACTCAATAAGTGCTCTGACTGGCATTATGACTTGTTCGCTGCCTTATCAGAAAGAACATGATCAATAGGAAGATTAGTAGCAAAAAGGCGAAAAAACAATAATAAAAACATCGTTTTAAAATGTTTCATTTGTAGAGAGAAAAACTGTTTGGATTATTTTTCGATGCTAATTACCGTATTTTCGGGAATAGGCAAATTTTGAAAATGAGAAAAAAATCGATACAAACAAAAAAAGGAAAAAAGGTTTTTAATTTTTTTGAAGATTTTTGCAAAGTTTCTAAATGAGGCAATTTTAAACGAATCACTTTCGTAAAATAACTAGACTGTTTTCAATCGGACAAGTTGAACCAATTCATAGAAATATTCTAAGGAAAAATTGCCCTTTCCACAGCTCAATCGCAAATATTAAACTACATGCCTTGTATGTGCCTTGCGGAAGAATATTAATCCGTTAATTCTTGGTAAGAAATAGGCTTCTGGTTTAGATCCCGCTCTTGGAAAAGACTTTTGCTGGGTTCATTTAATCATATTTTGTTTCAACTTTTGTTTTCTATATGCACGTTCAAGCACTCATAGAGTTTCTGTCTTAGCCACCATATATATCTATGTATTTAATACAGAAAAATATACACAATACATACATATGCAAATATCTTCAAATGCTCACTTACTAAGTTTTCAAGCAAAAATGTCTGGTTAAGATGAAAATTGATCGAACTGTCAGGTTAGTTTAAGTAACTGTCACACATATATACATACATAACCGGTAATGAATCGATTTGAAGCTTTTCAAAGAAGCAAAAAGAAGCAAGAAAGCAGCAAAAAAGAAACGTGATAGACTGGGAGCTTCTCATTGACCCGGTTTTAAATTCAAACATTTTTGCACATGCGTAAAAACAAGATGATTTGCGGTTCATGTTCTACATAGTAGCATGGATAATGTTTCAAAATAGTCTTGATTCCGAGAATATGCATGAATAGGGCGAGAAAAGGGATGTTCGGGAAACATGTATTCATTACACTGAAGGTGAAAGATGGGTGAGGTTTGAAAAGAGGTGGGGAAAAGGCCCGGCAGAGGCAGTAAGAAACACTTCTAAAAACAAAATGATAAAGGTGAAGAAACACGTAAAATAGAGAAAATCAGTAAAAAGGGAGAAAGAGAGGCATAGAAAAAAGCGGAGAGAGAGAAAAAACAGAGAATAGAGAGAGACGAAAAAAGAGACGGAGAGAGAGCCAGAGAAATAACGAAAAATGTGGAGAGAAGAAATAGTATAGAAATAATGAGAGAAGTATACAGGTCCGTTAGAGAAACATAACGTAGAGAAGAGTGATGGCTAGCATTTGCTTCGGAGGTTGCATGTCGGAATGAGAATGAATCGTAAATTTTCCTAAACGCGAAAAGGTCTTCTTAGGTTGACACGATTCTGATGTCAATCTGATGTAACTCATACTACATTTAATTCTCACATGAATTTTAAGTTTCAATGCACTTCTTCGCTCTTGTTTTGTGATTCTCCCGTGTTTATAAGCTCTGAACCTAGTCAGCCGCATTGTTTCTATCACAGTGATTTACGTTTTAAAAAAACGTCGAAAAAAACGTAGGACAGCAGAATCAAAGAGATCATATTACAATTTTGTCAACATGAAGACTCATTGATTCAGACATCTTGCCTTTGTGGTGTTGACAACTTGAACGTTTAAATGAATATTATCGTACATCCAGTTATAGTATTTTTCGAGAAAAAGAGATAGAGAAAAGCAAAAACAGAGATGAAGAATGATAGAGAGAGTATATGAAAATTGAGACAAAACGTCAATTAGACAAACGATTCATATAAACGGATGAGCAGTTGGTGGAGAGATAAGGAGAGTCATAAAGAGACAAGCTGAGAAGCAAAAACACTGAGGAATGGAAAAAAAGAGTGAGAGAAATCAATAGAGAGACGAATAGACAGTTCCGAAGAAAGAGAGTTATTTATTAATATTAAGAGAGAGAGAAAGAGTGAAAGAGAGAGAGAGAGAGAGAGAAATAGAGAGTAATTTAGAAAGAGATTAGTGCAGCAGCTAATTCTGGAAAGAGATATATCATCAGAAAGAAAAGATAAAGAGAGAAAGAGACAGAAAGAGTAAGAGATAGAGAGATAGAGAGAGAGAAAGAGGGAGAGAGAGAGAGAAAGAAGAGAGAGAAATAGCATGTAAAAAATATTACCTGAGAAGCCGATAAGTGTAAGAAGGGGGGAGGGTGAATGTTGTCAAGAAGTGAGTATCATAAAAACGTTTTATTCGCTTATTCACTCATCGTTTCTCTTCTGGCTCACTGCTGAAATGAAACGACTACGCATTATTGAAACATAAAGAGAACAAATTAATTAGTTGTAAGCACAATTTCTGTTTTTTTCTTAGCTTGCTCAGCTATCATGCGGTTCTGCTTCACAATCCTTTAGTTGATCTCTCTTTTCAAAAGTCTTCAAAAGTTCTATTCGCATCTCTCGAGGTTTTCTGGGAAAGATGACTCTGATAGGTGAAAGATGAGTCTGATAGGTGAAAGATGACTCTGATAGGTGAAAGATGACTCTGATAGGTGAAAGATGACTCTGATAGGTGAAAGATGACTCTGATAGGTGAAAGATGACTCTGATAGGTGAAAGATGACTCTGAAAGGTGAAAGATAGATGAAAGACTCTGATAGTTGAAAGATGACTCTGATAGGTGAAATATGATTCTGATAGGTGAAAGATGACTCTGATAGGTGAAAGATGACTCTGATAGGTGAAAGATGACTCTGATAGGTGAAAGATGACTCTGATAGGTGAAAGATGACTCTGATAGGTGAAAGATGACTCTGATAGGTGAAAGATGACTCTGATAGGTGAAAGATGACTCTGATAGGTGAAAGATGACTCTGATAGGTGAAAGATGATTCTGATAGGTGAAAGATGACTCTGATAGGTGAAAGATGACTCTGATAGGTGAAAGATGACTCTGATAGGTGAAAGATGACTCTGATAGGTGAAAGATGACTCTGATAGGTGAAAGATGACTCTGATAGGTGCAAGATGACTCTGATAGGTGAAAGGGCAGTGTTCTCGGCCCATTACTTTTCATCATTTTCACTTCAGATATTGTTTCTAAAATTTCCTCTTCTTGTAAAATAAAGGTCTTTGCCGACGATATGAAAGTTTATAAGCACTTGTCTTCTAATGACTCTCATACTCCTTTGCAAAACGCTATAGATTCTGTTCTTGATTGGTCAAAAGCTTGGCAATTACCGTTATCTCTTTCCAAATGTAAAGTTTTAAGAATAGGTCCACAACAACCCCCTCGTTATCCTTACTCATTGAACGGCTCCAACCTTGAATATTGTCATGAGATCCGTGATTTAGGTTTCATTGTAGATAATAGATTAACCTTCTCTTCTCATTGCTCTATAATCGCATCGAAAGCCAAACGTAAATGCTATCTCATTCTAAAAATTCTCAAAAGTAAGAGCACGAAAGTGCTCATTGATGCCTATAACATTTATGTTAAATCTATTCTTCAACATTGTACCACTGTCTATTCCCCCCATTTCGTTAAAGATATTAGAAAATTGGAAAACGTCCAAAACTTTTTCACTCGCCGAGTTTTCTATCGCTGCTTTGGTACTGATTACATAAACATGCCAAACAGTCAAATTAGAAACAAAAAAATAGGCCTTCTTTCATTGGAAAGCATGAGAGAATCGAACGATTTGAGTTTACTTTTAAAACTAATAGGGGGAAAAACAACTCTTTCAGACAGAAAACCCCATTTCTATAATTTAAGACAATCCGCGACATGTGGATCTAACTTCAAATTACATTTTCGTGCCCCGAAAACAATTTGTCGTATAAATTCATTCGCAATAAGATCTGCTCGTCTGTTTACTGAACTGAATTAAATTCAAGTTTAAATTCAAGTGTTTAGTATTTATAATATTGTTCCGCTCAATGTGTTCATGTGTTCAGTTGTAATGTTTATGATCTAATGTTTGGTTTGTTCCTTTAATGCTTATTTTCTTCCAACTTGTTGGAATCACTATAACCCACATGATGCTTGTGTACTATCATTGTATATTATATGAACAACATGTAATAAATAAAATAATAAAATAAAAAAAATAAAGATGACTCTGATAGGTCTCGTAATTCTCTGCTTCATTTTATTTATTCCCTGTTGAATGGGGGACTTCAACATTATATCCAATATTTTCTTTCACTTCTCATTTAGCTGAGTTTCTCATTATTGTTAAATTCTACAAAGCGAAAAGTAGTGAAAACTACGAACAAGAAAAATTTATTTTTAAAAAATACCATAAGAAGGAGACGAGGGAACTGGGCGCGGTATTATAATTGAAAAGCAGTGATTGATAGTGTCCCTTAATGTCGAATGCAATTGAAAAAGCAAAGTAGGCACCACATGTGAGTGACGTTGAATGACTTCGAAAAAAACCTTCTCTTTTCCTCTCTTTTCATCTTTCTCTATTTCTCTCTTTCTCTCTCCTTTTTCTCGCTGTATTTATTTATAAATATAAAGATAGTGAGACAGAGATTTGCCTACCATTTTGAGTCGTAAAAGATGAGAACAGAGAAGAAGAAAATTCCTTTAGAAAAGTGAGCTCTTGATCACTCTCATTATGGCCATTCAACTTCATGTTGAATATAACATTTGCCACAATTTACCAACTACTTATATCAATGAGGTAACTTGTTCTTCTTTACCTCAGCAGTCAATTCAGCGTACTCATTCCGTGGAGTAATGTGATTATGAACTATTTGTCTTGAATGCTTGTTTTTCCACGCTCCAGGGGCCTCGAAAGTCTTAAATAGCCATATTTCGAACACAAAGTTGTTTTTTTTCAAAAGCAAAGAACATGTTATGTCTTGAATCTGAGTTTTTAACCAAATCCCTTTAAATACTAATGTTCATCATTCTCTATAACTTACAGCAAATTTATGATATTTGAAGAAAGTAATAAATATAAGTTTTGAAGTTTGAGTTTTCAAAAACTTCAAAGTAATTTTTTAAATAACGTAATCCCTCTGATTGTGGAAATGTTCTGGTTTATGCATCATCATAACTGACATGTGCCTCATGTTTCGTGCGAATAACTGCAGCAGTGTCATATATCAAGTACGATTTTTTCGGTGGTTGATGTGGAAATAGCAAGCGTCGAAAATTTTTCAATAGAACATCAGGCGAAAAACTTCTCTAATCTGAAAATAAATGCCCTCCGATTTGAATAATGTGTAAGACCGTAAAATTATAAGTTTTTTCTTCTAATTAGAATAGTTTCATATGCCTTGAGTTTAAAATTTTTAGCTTATATTTCAAAATTAGCTTATTATCACACGAAATTCATATTATTATTATCATTAAGATTATTTAATTATTATTATCAGTTTTTTTGTTTTCATAAACTAGTTACGGATATTTTATCAATCTATTCACTTATTTTTTTAACTGTATTGTTATATATTCTAAGTGGGTTTCCTAAAATTAGAGAGAAGGCCTGCGATATAGTTGATTGGTCGCCTGAGAACGGATTGTACTCTTTGTTTCTCTTACCCTCTATTTCTCCACTAAACAGTAGCTCTCCGGTGCAGAGAATGACAAATTCACAGGTGGTCGAATATTACAACCGGAACGCATACCGTGCTACTTTTGTAAGTTTTATAACATAAACTAATGATCTGTAATTTTTTAAATTTCTCAGTATTTTTGATTTAGTGTAAGTTAGCTAGATCCTGATAACTTTCAGAAAAATTTGAGAGTGAAAAATACTTGAGTGGAAAAACAGCGAAAGCGAAGAATAAAGTTCAAAAAAATCATTTTGTATTTGGTAAAGAAGAAAATATAAGGAACAATGGCAAGGAGATGGAGAATAGGATTGTACATGAAGAAAAACGGAAGAGGAGAGAGGAATGGTCTCCAACTCTTATGCAGACTCCAAGTGCTAATCCTTCAGGCTAAGCCAGTCACGCTCTACTGGGTACTCCAACACTCAAAATGTTTCTGCTTCCTACTGCTGTGACTCTTCCCTTTTACTCTTACAGAGCTTACAGCCACGAGAAGAAAAAGGCATGTGAACTTTTTGAAGAGGGGAGGATAGAAATACAGAAATGGAAAGATTGAAAGAGAGTGAGACAGTGAGAATGAAGAAGATAATCGGAGTGGAAAAGGGTGGGGAGAGAGAAAGAGTGAGTAGAAGAAAGAAAAGGAAGGGAAAATGAAAAAAATGAAGAGATTGAGAAAGAAAAAAAGAAGAAGAGAATGAAGAGGAGAAATGTAAAAAAAACGAGTAAGATAAATAAAAAAGACGCAAAAAAATTTAGAATGATGAATAGGAAGGAAGTGAGAGGGAGAATGAGAGAAAAACCAGAGATGAAGAGTGCTGAGGTAGTAGATCAGTGAGCGGATCTACTGAGGCTAGTATAAGGGCAGAGGGTGACAACACACAACAAGGAAAAATGAATGAAATAGAAAGAAAAAGAGGAAAGAAATGAGGATTTTTCACTCATCCACTCTGTTCTTTTCGGATATTTTCTCTCTCTCTCTCTCCCTCTCTCTGTTTCTTTCTTTCTTTCTTACTCTTTCAATATTTCCCTCTATGTCTCTATGTGTCTCTTTTTCTATTTCTCTCTTTCTTTTAAAAAAACTTGGATACGAAAGAAAGAACGACTGATCAAGAGAACGTCATGTAATCAAACAGAAATGAAAAACCATTAGAATGAAAAGAAGCAAAAAGTTCATGTTCCATCTGAGTTTTCATATTTCTCATGTATTATTATCTTTAACTCAAATAGTTTTGGCGATAAAAACTTGAAGAATAATGTTAATTTCTTCGTGACGGAAGAATCAAAACAAAACTTGTTACGGATTAAACTATAATAATTAAAAAAATCATGAACCACTATCAGTGGAAGACAAAATACACTTCTTGATCGTTAAGATTTTGTTTTTCGGTCCCTTGTTTTTTCTTCAAAACAGATCTTGGTACGTTACTATCATCTTTTTTGTTAGTCCGAGTGTGGCAAAATTAAAAAAACTTTTTGTTAGTCCGAAAACAAAATCGCAGACAGTGGTGTAGATTGAGCTGGACTTTCAAGAGAGGCTCGTCCTTAAAAGTAGCCAGTCATCAGAGTAACACATTACACGGCCTAGTCGTCACGAAAATAAATCAGAAAATCTTTTGGCAAGTTACATTAAACTTCCGTGAAGAAAGTGTATGCTTGTAGTGTTCGTGTTGAACAACTCATGGTAGAATGTGATTGAATTACGAGAGAAGTGGAGCGGAGACAATACGAGGTAATTAGTTAGAGCACAGCACACGAAAAGGCGTGCGATTCGACGCGAGGAATTATTCATAGGACAAGAAACTGCGAGTTTGAGAATGAGAGAGAGATAAAGAGAGTGACTGAGAGCAACTGAATAAGATATAAATACTGAGACAGAAAGCGAGAGAGACATAAAAAAGGAAAAAAAAGAGAGAGAGAGAGAGAGAGAGAGAGAGAGAGAGAGAGAAACAGATTGGGAAAAGAAAACGCGAGAAGTATTTAGAGATAAGAAAAAACGGAGAGATCAAGAAAACGAACATAGTTGTCCTAGTTGAATAATTGCTAAAGTTGACTCAATTAAACTTATTCAATTTGATACAAATAGCTGCTAAAATCATCGGAAACACTTTAAAACCATTCGACAGTTGCTTCTCTTTCTTATGTAGACATTATCAAGAGAATGACATGGACTTCTCTTTCTTATGTAGCCATTATCAAGAGAATGACATGGACTTCTCTTTCTTATGTAGCCATTATCAAGAGAATGACATGGACTTCTCTTTCTTATGTAGCCATTATCAAGAGAATGACATGGACTTCTCTTTCTTATGTAGACATTATCAAGAGAATGACATGGACTTCTCTTTCTTATGTAGCCATTATCAAGAGAATGACATGGACTTCTCTTTCTTATGTAGCCATTATCAAGAGAATGACATGGACTTCTCTTTCTTATGTAGCCATTATCAAGAGAATGACATGGACTTCTCTTTCTTATGTAGACATTATCAAGAGAATGACATGGACTTCTCTTTCTTATGTAGACATTATCAAGAGAATGACATGGACTTCTCTTTCTTATGTAGCCATTATCAAGAGAATGACATGGACTTCTCTTTCTTATGTAGACATTATCAAGAGAATGACATGGACTTCTCTTTCTTATGTAGACATTATCAAGAGAATGACATGGACTTCTCTTTCTTATGTAGCCATTATCAAGAGAATGACATGGACTTCTCTTTCTTATGTAGCCATTATCAAGAGAATGACATGGACTTCTCTTTCTTATGTAGCCATTATCAAGAGAATGACATGGACTTCTCTTTCTTATGTAGACATTATCAAGAGAATGACATGGACTTCTCTTTCTTATGTAGACATTATCAAGAGAATGACATGGACTTCTCTTTCTTATGTAGCCATTATCAAGAGAATGACATGGACTTCTCTTTCTTATGTAGCCATTATCAAGAGAATGACATGGACTTCTCTTTCTTATGTAGACATTATCAAGAGAATGACATGGACTTCTCTTTCTTATGTAGACATTATCAAGAGAATGACATGGACTTCTCTTTCTTATGTAGCCATTATCAAGAGAATGACATGGACTTCTCTTTCTTATGTAGACATTATCAAGAGAATGACATGGACTTCTCTTTCTTATGTAGCCATTATCAAGAGAATGACATGGACTAAAAATATTCAACGGGCGGAAATGGAACCCATACGTCTTTCTTTTACCAAGAATTTTACCAAAACAATTCTAATGTACATATTTCGCAATATTTGAAAGGTCAAATGGCACTGTTCTTTAAGCTTTTCTAGTAATGAACTACCATGAATCAGGCGAAAATTCTCCTCAGCTGGATTCGGGAGAGTATCAGAAGAAAGATCGCATGCTTCAAGAGGAGTCCTCTTAAGAGAGGAATCTAAAGCCTAAGCTCGAAACTTGTAAAAGGGTCTTTTTTGGTAATGTATTGTCGCATTGAACTTAGTTCAAAAGTGTAATTAAACAAATAATCCTATCTTCATGAATGCCCACTTACCTATTTCCCACTCTAAAAGAATATTCAAACTGTATACTGAAGAATTGGTATGGAACAGCTCAAGCCAGTTTTCACGATTCTCTGTTTTTTGAAAGAAGAAACAGAGAATCGTGAAGGAATAAACATGAAAGCCAAGCAGAATCCCATGAACTTCAGCCACATTATATTTCTAAACTTAGGATGAAACATTCGAAATGAAAAAAAAAGAAAATATTTATAGAGCGACAGAGAGAAAAGGTTAGACATTTAAATAAAAGAAGACCATTCCCTGCATGAAGAAAGAATACGTTCTCCCGGCATTCAATCTCTACCGCACCTTATTGGAATATTCCTCCCCTTTTCTCCTCTCTCTCTCTCTCTCTCTCTCTCTCTCTCTCTCTCTCCACTTTCTGTTCTTCTCTGTTTCTCTCTCTTTCTCTTTTTTCTCTGTTTTTCTCTCTCTGTATCTCTCAATCCATTTGTTTTCCTCCCCTCACTATCTCTTTCTCTCTCGCTATCTCTTCTTTGCTTTCTTTAGCTCTCTCTTTCACTCACACATACTCTCCGACAACTTCTTCTCTCCCCAATTAATTTTACCACGAACCCCGATTCATACAGCAGAGAAGGCTAAACAACAAAAAAGTGGATCGGCGGAATTCTGCCTCTCTCGAGACAAGGTCAGAGGCACCGGAAAGTACGAGGGCAAAATTTCCACAGAAATTACAAAGAGAGACGGAGAGAGACAGAGAGAGAGAGACAGAGAGAGAGAGAGCGAGTGAGACTAAGAAAGAGGGGGAAGAAAAAGAGACGAAGATACAGAGAATGCGTGAGTTATATGGAAATAAAAACTGGAGCTGAGTTTTTAAAACTTATAAACTTGAATTAGATGAATAAACAAATAATTGAAACGAAGGATGCTTTAAATATTCAGGATTTGAGACATTGACCTAATTAAGTTTTCTAGTACATGAAATCATCTTTAAGATGACTCATGTTAAAATATTTTTAAACAAGTCAGATAGTTTTAGAAAGTTGACTTGCAAGGTCTAGACTACGCACAGACTGCGTTTGAGGTCGAGAAAAATCACCAAAAAACATTGGAAGAACCACTACTACGTGTGAATTGATAGAATATGAATTTTGGAAAGTACCCAGATTTTTTAAGCAAATTCGAGGGAAAAAACAAAAAAGATTCATTCTATATTTTCAGGAGTGTTAATTTGAGTTTTAGAATTCCGCAAAAGAATCACATATGTGTAGAGAATAGAAAACTTTGTTTTAGGAAAACAATAAATTGATTCCAATTTGTGCCCATGGAGAAAATGCAAGATTGAAATGAATGTGTCTGATGTGGGCCGCTCTATTCGACTCTTTTTCCGAACGGGGCTCTTATTCTATTCTGCTCTTCTTTCGTTTGTTATTCTAGCTTTGTTACTCTTTCTCTCAATGTCTTTCACTCCTTTCCTCTTCTTACCCCCCTCTCTCTCTCTCTCTCTCTCTCTCTCTCTCTCTCTCTCTCTCTCTCTCTCTCTCTCTCTCTCTCTCTCTCTTTCTGGCTTTTATGGTGTGTAATCAACCACTGACAACGCAATTTCGACCTTTTAGCCCTTTAGGAAAAGCGGAGAAGTATAGATAAAAAATTCGTGTGTATACCGATCACCTTCGTTATGTACAATACATATAAAGTTGTTTTTTTTAAATTCAGAAATTGATTATATTTTATGTATACTTTATCGCAATTGGTTAAGTTTGGGTGTAAGGGGATATTGGATTCAGGTTGAAGGTGTCCCTTTGAAAATTAAAGTTAGAAAAATAAAACGAAGCACACACCATGATGATCACGAGCCTTTTTGTCTGCGCTGAACAGTACACTCGAGCAGTAAACTTGTCAAATATCATTTGAGACTTTAGTGAGCGTACTATCACTGCGTTTTGACAAATTTTGAATATTTATTTTACAATTGTTACGATGATTGGTTTTTTTAATTATAAAACAGCTATATATTAACTAGATTGCAATTCAGTCAAATCTGTTTTCTGAACAAATGGAGTGATTCTGTTTTGAGCAAATCGATACTTAGATTATTTCACGCTTCACAAACTCTTACCGGCAACATATTAGAGTGAGAAACAGTATTCAGACGCGGGTAATTTAGTGCCCAACTATGAAACCTAGTACTGTAATGGTGCGCTCGTACTGTAATAGTACTGTAATAAGTACTATACTAACAAAATAATGTACTGTAATAACAATATACTGTAAAAACCTAGTACTGTAGTAACAATATCAATACTTTTCAATGAAAACTTTTTTTTAAATTGGGTATCATGAGTTTATATGCAGATATGTATGTGTATGTACTGTGTGTTTTCTTTGCAGCAAACTTAACTATATAATTTTATATAACATTGAGTTCTTATTATAACATGACATGCGACAAAAATCTTAAACAACTCGTACTTTCTCCCACTAGACTTCAAAATACACTCGATTGCCTGCTCTGTAATTCAAATATCTTAAAAGACTGTAATGTCAGGCCTCCCTTCTCCACCAGCGATCATGCCTCAATATACTTTGAAATCAGAGATAGAGCCAAGCGTATTATCACAAGCACCAGCTCATCGTTAGACTGGAAAAAGGCAGATTGGGAAATAATCAACTCAGACCTCTTTAGCATCGACTGGACTTACATGCTCTCAAACCTAACTATTGACGAAAGTGTCGATAAATTAACCAACATCATCCAATTCATAATGGATAATAGGATTCCAAAAAATAAGAATGTCAAAACACATTTGAAATATCCCCCCAAGATAAGAAGATTATACAGCTTCCTACAGAGAAGTAACAAACGCAACCCTCTCTCCATTACGTCATTACGCACATCCAAGAAACTTCACAAAGAACTAGTCAAATTCGAGATTCTTAGGGAAGACAAGCTTAAGTTCCCGAGAAACTATAAGGTATTCTTCAGAACTATATCCAACCGCGTTAAAAGCAACACATCTATTCCTGCTCTCATAGGGAACAATAAACCAACTACTATCCCCTTCGAACAAGCAACTCACTTCGCCGAGTATTTTGATAAGTTACAACCCTTACCAATCAGTGGACCCCTTCAGATCTCTCGCCCGAATTTTCACCTCGACCACATTAATGACATCTCCCCTTTTGAGGTGAACTCCATTCTGAAACGAATAGCTCCGAAACTGAACTCTTCCCCTGACTTTATTCCAAGTAGACTACTCAAAAATTGTCTGGACTCACTGGCCATACCTCTCTCCATCATTTTCACCAACTCATAACCTTAGGGCACTACCCTCTGGCCTGGAAAAAAAAGAATAATCAAACCAGTTCATAAAAAAGGGCCCCGCTCTCAGATCGAAAATTATCGTCCTATCACTATGGTGTGCTCTATGTCAAAGGTATTCGAGAGACTGATCTTCAATATAACTTATCAATATCTGGAAACCAATGGCATACTACATCCCAAACAACATGGTTTCCGTCGGAGACGGTCCACGGTAACATCCCTGGTAGAGGCTCATTCCATTTACCTCACGCTTCAGAATAAAAAAATAGACTTTGACATCTGTCTAGTTGACTTTTCACGGGCTTTCGACTATGTAAACATAAGATTTCTTGTTCACAAACTTGAAAAAGTGGGAATAACGGGCAACCTCCTCTATCTTATCCGTTCTTTTCTCACGAGCAGGTCCTCGAAAGTCTCAATCGGAGATACATTATCAGGCCCTAAAGTATACAACAGTGGTGTTCCCCAGGGGAGTTGCCTTGGACCCCTCCTCTTTTCAATATTTATAAATGATATCATGGAGCACATAGAGCCAGATGTCCATGGTTTTCTATATGCCGATGACCTCAAAATTTTTTCCAAAAACAGAGACTCTCTTCAGAAAAGTCTGGATTCCATTTCCGATTACTCACTGACCTGGGGACTTGTGATATCAACTCAAAAATGCTTTATCATGCACTGTGGTCCTAGGAATCCAAAAGTAACATATAACCTAGAAGACAATATCATACCAACTACTTCATTAATGAAAGATCTTGGCATTACATTTCAGGAAGATATCACATTCTCTAAACATATTGAACTAACCTCCCTAAAGTCCCAAAAATGTATAAACATGATCTTCAGAGCCTTTAAAACCAAATCAATTAAAGTTCTGCTCAGAATATACACCACATACATAAGACCCCTTATTGAATATGGGAGTGAGGTATGGTCCCCAGTAACTATCGGTCTCGTTAACTGCATAGAAAAAGTGCAAAGATCATTTACACGAAGGTTACTACAAAGGGCCGGATTACCCAAAATGAGTTATGTTGCTAGACTGAATTTTCTTTCCATCTCCTCGCTTGAATATAGAAGAAATGTGGCCGATCTTGTGTTAATCCATAAATGTCTGCACGGAAATATTCAAATAGATTACTCAAATATGTTTAAACTTCGCCCATCGCCTTATTCGCTGAGAGAATCGAATAACTACAGAATATGCTTGCCGTGTAAATATCAAGCAGAACAAGCACTTGTGCCTCAAGAATGATTAATGTCTACCTTGTTCTTTGGTTTCTACAAGCTCTTCTAGCATTTTTAGAAATGAACTTATCAAGCTTGATTGTGAGACCATTGTCACCAACTCTAGAATACATTTTTAATTCAAGTGCTTTGTTTCTTCAAATGTTTTGTTTCTGTTTCTCCTCTTTTTCCCATTATATTTGTGTTCTCGGTTAGCTCTCGAATGATAAAGAGTGAGTTGAATTTTTGGAATTTCAAGTTTTTATTGCGGATGAATAGTAGTTCTTAATTATATATATATATTTTATCGACATTTTGCAATGCAAAGTTATGGTGAGAGACATTGTAAATAATATTCAAGTATGGCGACAAGTAAGGCAAATATTTAAAGTAAGGCAAATATCTAAAAGTAAGGCAAATATCTAAAAGTAAGGCAAATATCTAAAGTAAGGCAAATATCTAAAAGTAAGGCAAGTATCTAAAAGTAAGGCAAATATCTAAATGCTATTAGTTATTATCCAGGTCACATATCACATTCTCGTTACGGAGACGATTTATAAACTGCTCTACTGTTCTTGAATTCAGTATTTCACTCGGGATTACGTAAAACATTCTTGAAACACGTAAACCGAAACAATTGAATCTAGACGTCAAAGAAGTACATTCAATAGCAATACCATTCATATTAGTGCGAGTAGAGGAGGTGCTCTTGAAAATGCGTGCTTTTTCGATAATAGACTTGTCATTGAAGATCTTCCAACCCATTTTAAGGTCGGCAATCACCCTTCTTTCGGCTAAAGTACTTAGGCCGATTAGATTCAGACGATCTCTGTAACATGGAAGGCTGAGAGGATAATCAGGCTGTGGGAAACATCGATAAAAGAGTATTCTAGAGAAAGATCTCAAAACCTTTTCTAGGAGATCAGAATCCTTCCGGTATATTGGATTCCATAGACAAGAGGCAAATTCTAGATGAGGTAGAACATATGTATTGAAACACTTAACAAGTACTTGGGAATCATTGATGCTTATAGAGCGGAGCATAGCATACATCGCTTTAGTAGCCTTCATAGTTCGTTCCAGAATCGCGTCATGTCTGCGAAGAGATGGTACTAGTTGGACTCCAAGGTCTCTCACTTGAGTAGATACTTTTAAAACACAGTTATTTAGGTGATAATTGAAAGGAGGAGAAGTTTTGCCTAAGCGTAGATGATAGGTCTTATTCGAAGATAAAGAAAGATGGTTGGCTACGCACCAATTATACACATTATCTAGACAATTCTGCATTTCGATAGTTCGTTCAGTTATATTGTGAGCACTGTGAGATACATATAACTTAATGTCATCAGCGTATGCTTGATAGCGTATATTCGGATAAGGGCTAAGCACATAATTCAATTCGCTAATGTATAGAGAAAACAGAAGTGGTCCTAATACGGAACCCTGTGGCACGCCAGATGTCACAGGTTGAGGAGCAGATATTGTCTTGCCCATTCGTACAGAAAAAATTCGACCGTCAAGAAAAGATTCTAGCCAAGACATCAAAGATAGGGACAAACCGAAACGTGCAAGTTTTGTCAATAACTTAGGTATACTTATCGTATCGAAAGCTTTGGTAAAGTCTAGATAAATCACATCGATAGATAAGCCTTTACTCATATCTTGTGTCCAGTCGTCTTCACAGACTAAAAGATTAGTAACAACAGAAGCACGGGAGCGAAAACCATGTTGATTTTGAGGTAACAATTCGAATTTCGCTAAATGTTCATCGATGATAGCTCTTATCAAACGTTCCATGACTTTAGAAGCAGGGGAGAGAATGGATATTGGTCTATACGAGGACGGTAGGGAAGAGTCTTTCGCTGACTTAGGGATAGCAGTAATCAGAGAATGTTTCCATACGGAAGGTGTCTTACCAAGCCATAAAGAGAAATTGAAAATGTGAGTGAGCGGAAGAGCGAGTGATTTGGCACACTTTTTGAAAACTATTTGAGGAATTCCATCCGCACCGACGCTACCAGTAGGTTTGAGCTTGGAGAGAACTCGGTAAACATTACATGGCAAGAACAAATGATCATCTGGTTGGGGAGGAATAGAATCACCGTAGATTGGAGGAGGAAAGCCATCGTCTTTAGTGAAAGAAGATGCAAACTCGGAAGCTAATAAATCACATTTTGAGAGAGAATCAACAACAGTACAACCAGTAGCAGTTTTCAAACAGCGTGGGGGAGCTGATTTAGGTTTAGTGAGGGAAGCAATATGGCGATAGAGGTCAGCTGCTCTCTTCAGTTTTTTCCTCTCACAATACTTATTCCATTTCTTAACTTGTTTGAGAAGGTCTGAACTAGCTTTCATATAAATAGTGCGAATGAAGGGTATTGTAATATCAAGAAAAAGTGAATTTCTGTATTTGATGAGTCTATGTATATAGGAAGGATAAGAGGCAAATGGAGAACGAGGGAGTCGTCTCGGTACATGTAATTCTATCGCATCATGCACTATTTTACAGAAACGATTATACAAATCATCAATATCATGAAAATAGTCAAAACGATTCTCCCATTCTATACTTGAAAAATATTCATTCAGTGCTTCAAAATCAGCTCTAGCGAAATCAAGAATAACATCGCTTTCAGGAAGTGCAAAGGAAAATTGCAAGGTGAACTGAATTCCAGAATGATCACACGAATGAAACGGTGGAATGATGCAAGGGCTAGATACAATATTCTTCTCAGTTGTCAAAAGCCAGTCTATACATTTGGTATGGCGAGTCGGATCATTAAGCATAAGATTATAGCCAGCAGTATCTACGAAAGACCGTAAAATCGTATCAGAAACAGTTGACGGATTAGTTAAAAAGTCGCTGTTGAAGTCTCCTACTACGATAGCTGGGAAGTTACAAGATGCTGTTAAGTCTACTAACAAATCGCATAATGTAGTAGTTAGTTCAGCATTGTAATTTGGAGAACGGTAGCAAACTATTATACGACAGAATGAGTTTGCTAAGAACAAATCAACCGCAACAACTTCACATGTATCACAAAATGATTGTCTAGCGAAAGTTAAATGATCCCGCATTATGAGAGCCACACCTCCTCCTCTAGAGTCTCTATCATTTCTAATAACATTGTAAGGAAGAAGACCGGTAATTTCTGAATCAGCTACTCTAGAGTTAAGCCAAGTTTCACTAAGAGCTACTACATCTGGTTGCTCTATTTCAAGAAAGGAACGGAACAATGAAAGTTTATTTTTAATTGAACGAATATTGAAATAGAAAGCTTTCAGACCGGTACATGATTGCTGATGAATAGTTCACAACTGAAGATACAAGCTTTGCTTTCTTTGCTTTTTTTGTGTGCTTTCCTATTTTCCTAAAATGAAATGTTCCTCATTGTTCTTGTCATATTTAGATCTCACTTTTCATAACCTTCACTGAATTCACTTTTCTTGTGACAGTGTTATCTGTTTCGTCACTTAACATTATGTTTTGTTTCAAGCGGAATAAAGAATTGAAGAATTATTAACATCTAGAAATATCTTCAAAACAACATATCAATACTTTTCTTTAATGTAGCTCATTTCTGCTTCGCGACAGAGCACGCACCCCTCAGATGAAATACAGATAGCAGCTTCAATCAGAACTGACCAAAGAAACTCATTTGAGGTCATCAATAATTATTTACTGGGTTGGGATTAAAACCATTTCTCTAACCCGCACTATGGGTAAAATCTATGCGCTATTCAAAAAGGCTAGTGATTGAACCGGGGGCTGCTCGCTGTCTCTTTTAGTATTATTTATTATTGCAGCAATGTATAAACTCAATTCGTGCATTTACTAAAATCAATCGATCCTTCCAGTTTAAGTTTATACGTACATATGTCGTGAGGGTTGAACTCGAAGCCCCTAATACGATGGTAGCGCACACTTTAACTATTTTTCAGACCCGGAATCTAATATTAATAAAAGTAAACACAATTGTTTTCTTGTTTTTGTATTGGAACTTTTTGTGTTAAGTTTATTGAGAGAAAAAAACCGCGGCGGAGACTTAAAAAGTGAAAAAAACAAAATGTGCTTCATTTTTTCAGGTTATTGAATGAGGAATGTAAGTTTTTGTATAAGAAATTAAATCAAGAAACGCAACGGAAAAATAATAATGCGAGCCAACAAGATTTTTAATTTCTGACTTGGACACAATCAACGAGCCATGCCAAAGTAAGCATTCACAGAAAGCAAAGAAGATCAGAGCCTAGCCAAAGTAAGATACGAGCCAAAGTAAGCATTCACAGAAAGCAAAGAAGATCAGAAGAAGTAAAGAGAAAAGGAATGGAGTTGACACCGAATTTTTTATCCACTAGAGGTAGAAATTTTTTTTCCTATGAAAGGTTGAAAGATCGAAAAAAAGAGGGAAAGTAGGGAAACGATTTGAAGAGCAAGAGAAAAGAAAGTCTACAAAGACATTTAAAAACCTAATTTAACTCACGAGTTGAAAACTCATGCGTGAGTCACAAAAAATAATCGGGGAGAATTCGAAATTTGAAAAGTTACAAATCTGATTTCGGAAACTTGCAAGAACCATAAAGTTCTTCTAGGAACTAACATTCACAAGATTCGTGTGTACTCTATGAAAACCATATGTTATATTAAACAGTTTTATAGCATCTTGTTGCTAAAACATTTGTACCGAAACAAGTCATTAGCCAATTTGCTGATCTTCCTGGAAAGACGTTATTGAAGCTATGAGAAAACACTTCATTCATGTATTTTAGTGCATACCTATGACTGCTCTCCATGTTTATCTCATCTTTACTTTAATACCAGCTTGGGACGCTTATCCTACACTATTTCTATTCTATTCTTTCTCACCGCCGAGCTTTTCACGATCTTTTTCCTCTTTCATACAGTTTCCTCTCTTTTTCTTTCTATCTTTCCTTCACTCCTAAATTTTTTTTGTTAAAAAATACAATTTTGCTGTGCGTGAAGCTTAGATATTCCATTATGCTTTCAATATTGTACACGACTCCGGGCAAACTTGGTCTCTCAAAGTCTCTGTTTCTAAATGTGCTGTGATGCATTGTGGCCCCAGCAATTCTTTCAACTCATTCCACATAAGCAATTCACCTCTTCCTTCTGTTGGCACTTTAAAAGATCTTGGTATTGTATTTGATTGTTCTCTTTTATTTTCTTGTCTTGTAGATTCTACTGTACTGAAAGCCACTAGAGCTATTAATGTTATTCATCGTTCGTTCGAAACCTCTTCTATCCCAGTACTCGTACATGCCTATAAAACTTATATTCTCCCTCTTCTTGAATATGGTAGCGAAATCTGGTCCCCATTAGCCATTGGTCATATAAACAATCTCGAGCGAGTTCAGAGAACTTTCACTAGACGTATTTTCGCCCGTGCCGGTCTCCCGGTTACTAACTACCTCTCCCGTTTGAATACGCTGTCTCTTTCAACTCTTAAATATCGCCGTCAAATTATCGATATTTTTTATATCGAACTTTGTGTTGTATACAAGATGATTCATGGTAACACATCTCTCGATCATTCTTACTTGCTTAAGATTTTCCCCTCTCCGTACTCACATCGTATTTCTCACTCAATAACAATCATTCTCCCTTTCAAACTTCCTAATTCTCATAGTACATGTGTTTCCCGGTCCATCAAATGGAATTCATTACCATATCACATTGTTTCGTTATCTTCTTCTTTGCATTTCAAAAGTGCCCTATTACTACTTCCTCAAGAAATTATTGTGTCAAATTCCAAAATAAATCACCTATAACTTCGCTACTTGTTGTTATTTTTCTTCTTTTTGATTCCTGAAATCACATAAGTGAAAACCATCCAATGTACTACATATATGCAATTATATGCAAGAAATAAAGAATGAATGAATAAATAATTCTTTTTTATAAGAAACAAGATATCTTTTTTTTATTACATTCGGAAATAAGCCAATTAGGTTGTTCCAAGAAAAAAGGTTAGATCAAGTTGAGAAACTGATTAAAAATTTTGCGGAAAAGACTTTCATTCATTTTATTCCTTTGCACATGGTTGATGTACAATGGATAACTGTCACAGGGTGATTCAGTTCGAGGCAATAAGATAATACACATGTACATTAACCGTAATTTTTGCATTTAAATTAGAATTGATCTTTGGGACTGATACCGAAATATAAATTTATCTGAAGACGCATGTAAATTTAGTAACCCTTAGTTTTTTCGTTGCTTGAATTGAATTCACTTTCTCATTGAACTTATTGGTTTTTTTTAGCCCGTTGCTTTTTCAGTTCCACCTATTTGAATTTAACTACCTTTATTTCCAATGGTTGATGATCTTTTTGGGGTTGCTAGATTTACCTTTGATTATACAAGAGAATAAACACATGATCCTGGTTTTCAATGTATAGATAATTAGAGAACGAAGGTTGTATGCAGTTTGAAAAATCATTCATGATACGGTAGACGATAGCAGCATCATTCATGATACGGTAGACGATAGCAGCATCATTCATGATACGGTAGACGATAGCAGCATCATTCATGATACGGTAGACGATAGCAGCATCATTCATGATACGGTAGACGATAGCAGCATCATTCATGATACGGTAGACGATAGCAGCATCATTCATGATACGGTAGACGATAGCAGCATCCGAATTGAAGAGATGTGGTTGCTGCTTTCTGGATTAATTTGGAGAAACATTGACCACTTGAATTAGTTGCGCTAATGTTTGAACTTCTTCGAGATATCTTTTTGCCAACTTCTATTCTCTTCTTCTTTCTCAGTCGATCCTTCTTCTTCTTAGCGTTGTTCCGCGCCGGCCGAGGTCGGAGTAGGGTCCGTTGTACGGCTTCTAGCTCTCCAGAAACATCTGTCCGTTGCGTCTTCCGAGTGGAGTCTTGCAAGGCGCAGGTCTTGGTTGAGCGTATCCATATATCTTGTCTTCGGTTTGCCTCGCGGGCGTTTGCCTGGTACTTCCATGTCAAGGGCGTGTCTTGCGATGTTGGTCGCGTCTCTTCACATCACGTGTCCATACCATCTAACTCTCCCTTCTCGCATCTTGTCTTGTATTGGGGCCACACCGAGTCTCCCTCTCACAAACGTGTTACGCACACAATCTAGGCGAGTCAGTCGTAGTGTCCAGCGTAACATATTCATCTCATTCGTGTGGATAATGTTCTCGGTTACACGCGTTGTAGGCCAGGTCTCCGTCGAATAGAGAAGCACGGGACGGATCGCAGTTTTATACATCTTTCCGCGTATGCCAGCTGTGATATTCCTATCACAGAGGACACCTGTAGCTTCTCTCCATTTCATCCAAGCTGCATTTACTCTTTTGCGTGCCGCTGCATTTGTTGACGTGTCTGAGGAGATGACAGAACCAAGGTACTTGAATTCGGAGGTCTTCGGGAGCAGTTCACCGCTGATGTAAACCTTTCCGTAGTTTGCACTCCGATTTCCTGGTACTCGGTCTTCTTGATGTTGAGGCGTAAGCCATGTCTACTAAGAGCGTCATTCCATTCTTGGGTGCGTTTCTCGACTTCGGCACGTGTAGGAGCAGCAAGAACCATTGAATCTTGTCTCGTCGATTATTTTACCTCGTTAATGTTATTCCATGTTTTTTTCTTTGGTTTTTATCTTTTGTCCTCTATAAATTATATTGATTTTGTGTTCTTGATGGATTTTGTAAAATTTGTTCATTCAAGTGTAAGATTTCAAATAAGAAGTTGAATGAGAATTTATTTGAATACTGTTTTCTGTTTTTTTTTTGTTGTAGTTGTTTTTTTTTTTTTTTGTTGAATGTTGCCCCTTTGTTCTAAATCCTTATGAATATAAATGGGACTAGCCACCCCACAGATGCCGAATTTATTTACCAAATAACTTTCCCTTCTCATTACTATGATTTATCGATGAAGGGACTCTCCACCCCTTGAGAGAGTGAAGAATACTGAGAAGATCAAGGGACTCGCCACCCCCTAATCGTACCAATACAGTGAATACTAAATGTCGGGTTCTTCGAATGAATTGAATCGATTGTTTCTCCTCGTTTGTATGATCTTCTGTTTTCATGGTTCTGTATTTTTCTGTTTTTATTGTTCTGCGTTTTCAATAACGTATAAAGCATATATAAGGAGAATGTCGTCGGCGTATGCGATGGTTGACGGAGCCGGAGTCAGTAGAGGACGCGTGACGGTATCCATAACCAAAATGAAGAGAATGGGAGACAAAGCACTCCCTTGGTGCACTCCAACGTTTACTGCGAATGGCTCTGTGATGCCGACCGGAGTTCTGACGGTACTCTTTGAATCATCGTACATCGCCATTGTCCATCGAATGTACTCTTCAGGAACCTGATGGTCGCGCAATGCATATGAAATAAGATCATGAGGGACTCTGTCGAACGCCTTTTCCAAATCGAGGTAGGTCAGATGAAGAGGTGATCTTTTCTCTGCGTGATTTTCGACGAGTAAACGGAGTGCAAATATTGCATCTGGTGTGCCTCTTCCGTTCACGAACCCGCATTGCTGAGCTGGAATATCGACGATATCTCGTATGCGTGAATCCAGTATCCTCTCAAATATCTTCATAGTGTGGTTGAGAAGACGTATTGGACGGTAGTTGCTGCACACTCTGGCATCACCTTTTCTTTTGAAGACTGGAACGGTCGTGGAGTAGCGCCAGTTATGTGGGAATTGGCCTTGCTTTACGATGGTGTTGAACAAGTGCACGAGATGTGCTAGTCCAACATCACCCGCAAGTTTCCAGGCTTCGGTGGCTATGTCGTCCGGTCCAGCCGCTTTCCCAATCTTCATCTTAGAGAGTGCCTTCTTCACTTCCTGTGAAGAAGGCACTCTCTAAGATGATCGGGGGGTTGGCACGGGTCCTTTCGTACGGCGTGGGAAGTCGGGATGGGAGGGTGCTCAAACTCTTGGCCACTCATTTCTTCGAAATGTTCGCGCCACCTGTTTCTGACTTTTAAAGAGTCAGTGACGAGCTTTCCTTGTTTGTCCCTTGTCGTGGCTGCTCTCTGGATGTCCAAGGTGTTGCGGTGTCGAGCCTTGGCAAGCCGATAGATGGCTTTATCGCCTCCTGGTTGGTTCATCTTCTCATAGAGATCGCGGAAATAGGAGGCTTTTGAAATTCCGACAGCTCTTTTGGCGGCTTTCTTGGCTGAGCTGTATGCAGCGCGGTCGTCAGCCTCATTTGACGTCCTCCATCTCTTGTACGCATTCTTTTTCGCCTTGATCGCATCCTGAACTTCGGAGGTGAAAAACCAAGTGTCTTTCTCGATTCTTGGCTTTCCGGGTTTCGTCTTTCCGAGGATGCTTGCGGCGGGTGCTCTGTCTTGAAGAAGCTTCCAGTGTTCATTTATGTCCTCTGGTAACTGCTTGTAGAGTGCAGGAGGGAGTAGATTGCGATGGATGATGTGCATGAGAGAGAGACGTTCTGCTTTCCCAGTCGAGCGCCACCATTTGACACGTGTGCATTCAGGATTACGAGAAGGCTGTTTCTTCGACTTCAATACGCTGTAGTCCATAAAGAGAGGGTGGTGCTGAGATGCAACATGGTCTGATGGAATGACCTTTGTATCTTTCGCGTTCCGCAGCTTTGCTCTCAGGATTAACCAAAAGTCAATTTGACTCTGATTTCTTCCGCTCTCGTATGTGAGTCCGTGAGATCGTCTCTTTTTGAAAAAGGAGTTCACGACTGCTAGATCGCATCGAGCACAGAAGTCAAGTAGCCGTTGACCCTCAAATATTGATCGTTCCGATTCCATGTCCTCCATGTTCTCTCTCACGACCTTGTCGGTCTGAACCGATGTGAGCGTTAAAATCTCCGCTGATTAAGATGTCTTCATGAGACTCTCGGAGTTTGATAACTTCCTCTAGATAGTCGTAGAAGTCCTCCTTATCAGCGTCGCTACATCCTTGTTGAGGTGCATATGCTGAGACGACAAGGAAGTGATTGTTGGTCGAAAAAATTCGGACGGCCATGACTCGATCTGTAGAGCGAATGACTTCGGTTACATCATCAGCAATTTTCGAGGAGAGGATAATGCCAACACAATTTCTTGTTGATGACGTGCCATGGTATATCAACTTGTATCCGTCTCCTATCGGCTTCGACTTGCTTCCTCTCCATTTCTTTTCCTGTACAGCAGCAATGTCGACCCTTCTTGCTCCTAGCATTGCAGCCAGCTCTCTACTGCGTTCCGTCAGTGTTCCAACATTTAATGTAACGAGGCGAATTTGGGCTGTAAGCCGCGCAGACAAACCCTGCCCATGGGTAGCTGCCTGTCCTCGCATATTTGACGGTCCTAGCGGACAAGGTAAGACCGCGTTGCTTCCGGGGGACGCCCTAGCTTTGGTGATATATCTTGAAGAACTTGAAGCCATGGTTTACAACCCCTTGTTGTAAACCATGGCTTATCCATGCGATCGGCCTGTTCAGTGGATGGTCAATCCAGCCTGGCATCGCGGAACGTGCTTGTCGGGAGTTCCTGCTAATCCTTGACCGTAGAAAAGCACAAGATTAATCGAAAAGACGCCTCGACTCCATAATTCCATAAAAGAATACATTCGTGTTCTGAATTTGATTCTTCCAGACTATTCATTGTTAAACCACTTCTTAAGAATATTAGAAATGCTCACAAGTTGAGAATCGCAATGCCTTTCGCTATAAACAGCTCCCGATTCTCTACATGTGCATCAAGAATTATCTCTATATGGAACTGCCTACCTTCTGAAATAGTATGCATTCATTCTGATATGATGTTTCTGACGAAACTGAAAGAACTTCCTAAACATACTATTTTACCTAGCCCTATTGTTTCTGACTAATGGCTTTAATACACTGCCACTGTATTACCTCACCTTCTTCTTTTTCATTTCTTAATTTTATCATATATAAAAATCCATGTTAAATTGTTTTTATATTTCGATTCCACGTTAAACATACGTTAAACGTACATGGAAATAAAGAATGAATGAATGAATGACTCGTGTGGCCTGGACTAACCCCTCTCCGCCTGGTTATCTGACGGATAGTACCACTGCCGGAAGTTGACTCATCCAAAGGGGGTCCAATTTTAGCCTCACTCAGAACGTCATGATTCCGGCAATCATGGTAGTAGGGCTGAGTGAGTTTACACCTTCCCACCGACTTTGAGGTATTGGGGCTAGAGAAGGTATTGGGGCTAGGGAATGGATGAAGCTTCACTCCGCAAAGTAATTTTCTCTAGCCTTACAGTAGGATTAAAACCAAAAACAATTGTAATATGAAGTTATAATTCGAGTAATCCTTTCTTTAAAAACTCCAACATACAAAGATGATATTTTGTACCGGTGTTTTGCAAGCGCTTTGTATGCCCATCAACGGAACTGAAACTTCAAATTTCCAAGTCAACTCCTCATTATCGGTATCAAGTGACATGGTTCCCTAAGTTCACAGAACACTTTTTCAATTTTGTTTTCTAAAGCTCAGATTGTAGACACACAAATTGATCCTTCGTGTCTATTTGCTGGACTTTGGTTTATCGAAGTATCAGAAAACTTGTTCAAAGCAATTCAATCCATTACTTTTCGTATTCAGCTTATATCGGTTCATCAAATGCTTCGAGGCCAAGAGTAGTCTCTCTAAGTTCCTCTGCATCATACATGCTTCAGATAGTGATTTATCTGCTCTTCCATCTGAAAATACAAGGCATAATAGTGATTTCCGTGAGCTAAACAGATAATAAAAAGTCTTAACAAAAAGCATTCTCGCATTTCATTCACTTTGACTCATTTACCGATCGTTTGAGTTCTCCGCTTTTGGAAAATATCTATTACCTAAGCCCTTACTTTATATTCCATCAACAAAATTACATGTTTTCTTAAAACAATAAAAAGTTTTTCTGTCAATATTCTGCTTCACCTAACCTATAACTTTGTTGAATTTCATAGATGGGCTTTCAAAATGTGAATTCAGAGGGGCTGATGTCTTGCATGGAATTATTAAGACTATTAATGACTAAGAAAAAAATCGAAACAGACGAATGAAATTTTTAAAAAAAACGAATTGAACTGAAAACAAAATTATCATGAAGAAAAATCCTAATGGGTGAGCTGAGTTACCAGTATTTTTGATTGGACGGCTAAACTTTCATTGGACGGCTAAACATTTTTTATGGACGGCTAAACTTTCATTGGACGGCTAAACTTTCATTGGACGGCTAAACTTTCATTGGGCGGCTAGACATTTTTTATGGACGGCTAAACTTTCTTAGGACGGCTAAACTTTTTTTGGCCCGCTAAACTTTCTTTGGACGGCTAAAATTTATTTAGACGACTAAACTTTCTTTGGACGGCTAATCTTTCATTGGACGGCTAAACATTTTTTATGGACGGCTAAACTTTCATTGGACGGCTAAACTTTCATTGGGCGGCTAAACTTTCTTAGGACGGCTAAACTTTCTTTGGACGGCTAAACTTTCTTTAGACGGCTAAACTTTCTTTGGACGGCTAAACTTTCTTAGGACGGCTAAACTTTCTTTGGACGGCTAAACTTTCTTAGGACGGCTAAACTTTCTTTGGACGGCTAAACTTTCTTTAGACGGCTAAACTTTCTTTGGACGGCTAAACTTTCTTAGGACGGCTAAACTTTCTTTGGACGGCTAAAATTTCTTTGGACGGCTAAAATTTCTTAGGACGGCTAAACTTTCTTTGGACGGATAAACTTTCTTAGGACGGCTAAACTTTCTTTGGACGGCTAAACTTTCTTAGGACGGCTAAACTTTCTTAGGACGGCTAAACTTTCTTAGGACGGCTAAACTTTCTTAGGACGGCTAAAATTTCTTTGGACGGCTAAAATTTCTTTAGACGGCTAAACTTTCTTTGGACGGCTAAACTTTCTTTGGACGGCTAAACTTTCTTAGGACGGCTAAACTTTCTTAGGACGGCTAAACTTTCTTAGGACGGCTAAACTTTCTTTGGACGGCTAAAATTTCTTTAGACGGCTAAACTTTCTTTAGACTGCTAAACTTTCTTCGGACGGCTAAACTTTCTTTGGACGGCTAAACTTTCTTTAGACGGCTAAACTTTCTTTGGACGGCTAAACTTTCTTAGGACGGCTAAACTTTCTTTGGACGGCTAAAATTTCTTTAGACGGCTAAACTTTCATTGGACGGCTAAAGTAGATTAGAGAAAAAAATTCTTAAATTGTAACTCTGACTCTTTCAAAAATTAAAGAAATTTCTAGCTGTGCGTACTACTCCGTCCCCAAACTCTTCGTATTGCCTTTACATTGGCATTACTCCTCCTTGCGCCTCAATCGAATCCTTAATGTATGACGCCATTCCTTCTCTAGATTGCCACCGTCCTCTCAACTGTACTTCCTCCCATGAAGCACCTTCCTCCAACGCTGCCGACACCCCTCCTCCTCTCAACTGTACTTCCTCCCATGAAGCATCTTCCTCCAACGCTGCCGACACCCCTCCTCCTCTCAACTGTACTTCCTCCCATGAAGCACCTTCCTCCAACGCTGCCGACACCCCTCCTCCTCTCAACTGTACTTCCTCCCATGAAGCACCTTCCTCCAACGCTGCCGACACCCCTCCTCCTCTCAACTGTACTTCCTCCCATGAAGCACCTTCCTCCAACGTTGATATTCTTGTTGTACATCGACTTTGTTAAAGAAGCTATCCCCGATTCTATCAAATTTTGCTTATTCGCCGATGATATAAAGATAATGGGATGCGCTACCTCTTGTAATTATATCCAACTAGCTTTGAATCGTATAACCGATTGGTGCCTAGAGTGGAATTTGTCCCTATCCATATCTAAGTGTAATGTACTTCATCTCGGATCATCCAATTCTCGCAGCGTCTATTACATGAACAGTCAACCTCTAGTAGTTGGTAGAGTTGCCAAAGATCTTGGTGTAATCATATGTGATCGTTTCTCTTATCGTAATCATGTTGAAGACAAATGTAAAAAAGGCTCTACTCTTGTTAACATGATGTTAAAAGCCTTCAAGTCACCATGTCCGCCTCTTTTAACTTCAGCTTTTAAAATTTATGTCAGACCTGTTCTTGAATACGCTAGTGAGTTATGGAATCCCTCATCCTCCGGCTTAGTAAAATCTATTGAAAAAGTTCAGCGGTCGTTTACGAGAAGAATCCTAGCAAGATCTGGCCATTCCAGACTTCCCTATATATTTTATCTGCATCCGAGAATGCGCATTGGTAATCAAACATCATAGACAATAAATTTGTTTGAAGAAAAAAAAAAGACAATTGAGAGATATGGCATATGAAGGCTAGATACTTCATTAAATGCGAAACACTATTCTATTTACAGACAATTTTTTACGGAAAGCTTTGAGAGACTTTTCCCGAAGAAGATCAATAGGTAACTTGCTAAATATTCGAGAAACTCGCAAAGAGAAGCTGTAGTACCTAGCAGTGTTACGAGTTTTTTCAACTTGAATACCACTAGGATTAGTTCTTGTACAACGTCCTTCTTTAAATATGCGGTTTTTATCAATTATGGACTGGTTCTGCATAATCTTCCAACCCATGACAACGTCGTTTTGATATCTCCTATCGGCCAATTTTGTTAGGCCTAGACATCTTAGCCTAGTTTCATAAGACGGAAGAGCCTGAGGGTACATTTTGTTCGGAAAACAACGATAATATACAATGCGTGTAAAAATTCTCTGAACATTTTCTACCGTTGTCGAATCTTTCGAGTAGTGAGGATTCCAAAGCGTCGAAGCAAAGTCTAGGTGAGGCATTACATAAATTTTAAAACATTTGACCAATATAGATGAATCGTGGACAGAGATGGCTCTAAGAAATGAGAACATAGCCTTTCGAGCTTTGGCCACCCTATCAAGTACAGTGTCATTACGACGTAGGGATGCGGCCAATTGGATGCCCAAATCACGCACTTGTGGTACTCTGTCGATCGATATCTGATTGATGACATATGTAGTAGACGGATTACTGGAACCAATATGTAAATGGAAGGACTTAGACGGTGAAAGAGTCAACTGATTGGAAAGGCACCAGTTATGAACACAGTCAAGAGCTTCTTGTAGTTCTTCTTTTTTCTTGTTCATATCTCCCTTGTTATAAGAGACATATAATTTAATATCATCGGCATAAGCCTGGTACTTCACATTCGGAAAACAATCGAGAACATCATTAATGTCGGCGATATATAAAGTAAACAGAAAAGGACCTAGTACAGAGCCTTGAGGAACTCCGGAGTTCACTGGCAGTGATTTCGAAAACGATTTACCTATTCGAACCGAAAAACTACGCTCCGTCAGAAATGATTGTAACCAGGAAAGCAATGGATCGTTGATGCCGTAATATTTGCATTTGTGGAGGAGTTTCGGAATACTTATGGAATCGAATGCCCTAGAAAAGTCTAAATAAATAACATCCGTACACTGGCCGATTGATAAAGCATTAGTCCAATCATCGTCACAAACTAAGAGATTAGTGACAACAGATGCACCTACTCTGAATCCATGTTGGTTACTAGGGATTATGTTGTTTTTCGTGCAATGATCAACAAGAATGTCTCGAACTAGGCGTTCCATAGTTTTAGAGGCTGGAGAAAGAATGGAAATGGGACGATAAGATGAAGAAAAACTAGGATCTTTACCAGGTTTCGGAATTGCAGAAATGAATTAATGCTTCCATATTTTGGGAGTAGATTGGAGCATGATGCACATGTTATAAATGTGCGTCACAGTGATGAGGCACATTTCTTAAACATTATCTGAGGAATATCATCACTACCTGTACTACCAGTAGATTTAAGTTTCATAAGTTGCCTAAGAACAACATGCGGTAAGAAAACTTCTAAATTCGAAAGAGGAGGGAAAGGCCTATCAAGGAAAGAAAGAGTAACTGTGTCAGCCGTTATGAAAGAAGAGGCAAATTTACTTGCAAGCATATCACACTTTTCAATTGTATCCGTTACCATAGTACCAGTAATATCGGTTAAAAATCTCGGTGGTCTTGGCTTCGGTTTAGTGAGAGATGAAATATGTCTATAAAGATCACGAGATCGCTTCAATTTGGTTTTTTCGGAACACTGTTTCCATCTACGCATCTTATGAAGGAGTTTCACACTTGCCTTTTTATAAAGAGCCAGAGATGCTGGTTTATCTATCTTACCGAACAGTCTAGTTCTATAAGCAATCAATTTCATGATATGCAGAGGATAAGAACAATGAAAATCTCGTAGGGTGCGTAAAGGAACGAAACGAGATATAGCACTGGTAACAATAGTCGTGAAACGGGAGTATAAATCATCACAAGAGGTAAAACTATCGAACTCGTACTCCCAGTTGATGGTACTGAAAAATCGATTTATGAGGTCGTAGTTTGCTCTTGAATAATCACGAATGGGTGTAGAGATTGGTGACGAAGCGGATGTAGCTATATGGAAAGAAATACCACTATGGTCACAAGAGGGAAATGCAGGAATTATTTTCACATTTGTGAACATTTCTGGTGAAGAACTAAAAATCCAGTCTAAACAGCGACCAGCACGAGTTGGCTCACGACATAGAAACACTAAATCAAAAGCGGAAATTATTTCATGAGTCTTCTTGTGATTAAATGAGTTGTCAACCACTAAGGCATCGCAGTTCATATCACCTATCACAAGCAGTGGATGATCATTGAAAGAAAATATATCCGAGAGTGAGTCACAGAAAGATTCTGTTTGAGCAGTGCTGTAATCGGGAGGGCGATAGAAAAGAACTAGACGAACTATTGATTTGGTGACTAGGAGATCAATAAATAATATCTCGTTCGGATGAAAGGAGATGCTAGATTCAATGAAGGAAAGGTGATCACGTATAATTAAGGCAACACCACCTCCTCTACTATTACGATCACAACGAACTATTACATATGGTAATATGCCTATTATTTCATGATCGGGAATACTTTTCTTCAACCAAGTTTCCGTTAGCAAGACTATATCAGGTTTTTCATTCTCTAAATACATTCGAAAAACAGAAAGTTTATTGCATAGAGAACGAATATTATAATACGATACTTTCATGAAAATATCAGTGGAGTGAAAATTACGAGTACGGACAGAACTAGGATTCGAATATATAGAACGGTGTGATGAAACATGACCTGGACATTTCGCTAGTTTGACGGCAAGGCTGCGTGGACTGTCGGATGAATAGATTGTCGAGGAACGGTGACTTCTGACGAGCGGAGGACTTGGACGTTTCTTGCTGATGACCCAGTCGACTTCGTTAATCTCACAGTGATGTTCTGACTTCCTTGGAACGTTCGTTGATGGGAAGAGGGTCGATTGGTATATGATTGACGAAGAGCGTCGACCTCGCGACGGGGCATAAGTCGGCCATTGTATATAACAACATCTTGACCCGCAGCTACCAGCTTTCTTTTCTCCTGACGAAGTTGATATTCCTGTTCGCGTTGAAACTTCGTTAAGCTCGGGCATACGAATATATTCCTCAAGAGAGGGTTCTGGCGGAGAGAGCTCGATTTAGCGAGAAACTGTCTCTGATGCGTTTTAGTCGGGAAGGTGAGCTTGAGAACACGTGCATCGTTTGAATCATTCTTCCTAATTCCCATGCGGTAGTGAGCGACTCCTGCGACCGGTAGATCAAAAGCGTCGAGTAGAGTATGAATGATGCCTGAATCGTGGGCTATTTGAGCTGAAGCTGAAGCTTTCTTGTCGGCAATTTCTGGTGCGCGTTCTATTACCACTGAACGTAGCCTTTTTTCTTCCTCCATTTCATTCTTCACAGTTTCAATGACATTGCAGTTGTTTGTAGATTCCGAAATCATCTGCTTCATTACTAAAGAACATGTCTTCAGCAAAAGAAGTATGTGATTCGGAATATTGGGATTCGTCGCCTCCTCTTCTTTGATGATACATTCGTCGAGAGAATTGAGAAGAGCTTCGCTAGCTAGAGACATTGGTCGGTGAGACGGTTGATAAGGTGTACTGATAAATCAATATGGGAGCGATGAGTAAGCGTACCACTCTCTTCAAGAGCAGAGAGAACCAATGCACAAAGAATCTCCATGTTAGGCCTAGAAACTCTTGAATATCGTCGTGCTATATCTGACCTTTTATTTATTCATAAATGTGTCCACAAAAAATGTGAACTTGAAACTATGAACTTGTTTCAGTTGTCTGCAGTACAGAGATTTTCTCGCCATTCTCATGAGCTCAGGCTGAAAACACCTCATAATATTAGCAAATGTTCTATTTCTACATGTGTTTCTCGCCAGCTATCAGTATGGAATTCATTACCTTTTGAGATCGTCAGTACACCTAATACTGCTAGTTTCAAAAAACAATTATTATCTCTGCCTACTGAAAAGATATTACCTAAACCTTTCGTTCATGACTAATATAATTGTCGATTTTAAGTATATCACCCTCCCCCCTTTTTTCTTCATCTATACCGCAACCCCTAAACACCGCCACTTAGAAGAAAGTCCATGCATTTAACTTTGTTTTTGCTTGTGTTTTCATGATATCTCATGTGCTTGGAATAAAGAAATGAAATGAACTGTACTTCCTCCCATTAAGCACCTTCCTTCAACGCTGCCGAGACCCCTCCTCCTCTCAACTGGTGCGGCGTGAGCTTTTCCACACCCGCTTCTTCACAGGCTCTCTTCAACTCTTTTCGCAAATGATCGATAGATAATGGGTTTGCCCGTAGAAGAAGATGGGAACAAAGGCGAGTACTTTCCGCTTGGGATCGACTCCGTGTACTTTTCCCACAGCTGTCTTCCTTCGGAGCCTGGCGCCAGCCCTGTGAAAGTAGCCCTACATTCTCCCTGTTGCTCGTTTTTTTGCTCTTCTGACTCTCACTTTCACTGTTTTCCCTCCATCGACGACATCTCCCCTCCATAACTGTTCGCCTATAAAATTCTTAACGGCTTATTGGATATTCCAATAAGTAAGATGTATACTCTTAAACCATGTCATGGTCGTACTTCCAGATACGCTTTCCACATTCCTCGCTCACGTAGGCTACCACTGTTTAATTCGTTTGCATTATATTGCGAGATATTATGGCAAGCTACCGTCTAATATACTATCCGCCCCTAATGTTCTCACTGTCAAAGATAGGCTAAGCTCTGTTGATGTTCTTAGTTTGCTCGATATAAATGTAACTGATCTTTGATTTCCTTTTTTTGTTTTTTGTTCTTCTCTACATATACTTTAGCATGAATTTGTTCTGATTATTGATTGGATTCTTTGATAGCTCGGTTTCCTTCCCTCCGTTTCTTTGTCATGTGTTATGTGGCAAGTTGATGTTTACTATGTATATACCATGTGTTGTCACATTTTGAATAATGTTTGAATAAATAAATAAATAACGCTACTGTCTCTGAACTTTTTAACAATGCGGAGAACATCAAGGCCACCGCCACGCCTATCCTTCAATCTTCTCTATCAGCTTCCTTTCTCAACGCCCACCTAATTATCGTTTTGACTGCCTCTTTTCCCGCATGCTTATGATGCTTCACTTTCCTAATTATCGACATCGTCGCTTTGGTGGCACTTATGATACTCCTCTGTGCATTGTTTTCCTGCTCCATGCCCGTCGCGAAGCGACATCACTCAAACTCTGCGGCAGCATAGCTTTAACTTCTTCCAGTCTTCTATTTTCTCCTGCAACCACACTCAAGATATTTTTCAGGGCAGGTGGGTGGGCTTTCCATTGAAACTTTGAACGCTCTCCTTAGGCACACAAAACGTAGACTGACTATCCTCCTTCTCTAAGAAACTTCTCGCGTGCTACCGCAAAGCGACCGTTACGCACCTACCATCTCTAAGGCCCGTATTCGAACACCAATTCCACTAACCATCTGCGATCTAATGTTTTCACGTCTTACTCTTAACATACTAGAAAAGCGAACAAAAAAATTACAAAGAATACATGATGACTTTCAAGGTTGCTTTTACATTATTTAAGGAATAAAGGATCTATGACCACACTTTCTCCTCATAACTTTTATAAGTTTTTTTTCATAAAATTTTCCTCTCCATCTCAAATGCCCTCTTCCTCTCCCGGAGAATTGTAAGACTTTTAAGAAAAGTGGGAAAGGATTTATTAACATACAAGATCATTAGGACAGTCCACGGGTCTGACGCCGACCACTTTGGCGACCTACTAAAGTGCATGGAGATCATTAAAACAATTTACGGTTTCTTTCGGTCTGGACCCTGCGGCAATGAGCGCTTTGACTGTATAGGCCCCATGAAAGAGAAAGGTAGGTCGGTGTCGACGATGATAATGACCGCTGCAGTGGCCCGCAACTTCCGAGAAGAATAGGGAGACTTAGGCGGAATATTAAACTGCATCCACGAAAGCGCAATAAGAGACAATACAGTCAAACATCATCCGAAGGTTTCGAGGGAAGTTGTAAATGCCCTGCTGGCTACAGCGTTGAGCATCGGAGACCCCGAATCCATCAGAACGGCTCGCGTAGCCTCCCTGGCGTTTTGCAGCCCCCTTCGAGTAGTTGAACTTGAGCAATTTGCTGGGAATATATTGAAACTAAAGAGGGTAGTCTATAATTTCTCGTAAAAAATCTAAAAATGACGTCGGCGGATCCGGCAAAATCACATTCGTTAGCTTGGCAAGCGGCTCGCTAGGTGAGAAAGTCTGTGACGCTTCCAAGCAGTGGCCGTGGACAAAACCACGGGACCCAGTGATGCAATACGTGAAAACCGGTAGCCGAATATCGGAATACCGCTTTCGGAAAGATGTCAAGCAGCTGGCTAGAAAAGCGAGAATCCAGTACCGGGTTGCCCCACACGTTCTCAGAGGTGGAGTGGCATCTCCCTCGGTCGCTTCATGGGCTTCTTTGCTAGAAGTACAGCGTCGCGGAAGATGAGCTAGTGCTTGGGTAATGGGTACTACACCCGGTGAAAGCCCAGGGGGGTGCTTAGAACTTTGAATTGAAGCTCTAGGTTCCATTGATGATTACCAGCTATTTATTTATTGTTTATTTATTGAAATACATTTTGCCTATGAAATAAGTTTAGTTCTTATTTGATACAGAATGATGTTCTACATCTCCTACTTTAAGCAAAACAAGCCTTAAATGTTATCTATTCATTTTCATTGCTGAAGCATTGCTAATCACTATAGATTAGCCGATATAAGCCTAAGCCAAGGGCCAGCAACAAACTAAACCTAAGTGGTCCGGGTTCCACCTGCACTCGCTAACTGCGACTAAACATTAGTTGCTTTCAAATTAGCGGGTGAATTTTCTGATTGAAGTCGACCTTTCCCAATTTATACATATCTCTCGCTCTTAACATGTAGTGAGTCATTATTTTTCTCACTAGATTGCTTCTGTGTAGTTTTTAATAATTTTATGTGTTAAATATTTCAAAATTGGTTTATTTACCCAAATTTGAGGATGCCTCAAACCACTCTCCCATCTCTCGTTCCCACAACTTCCGATCTCGCTCTCTTCCTTCGGATATTGAAGAAATATTGGATTGTTGTGAATGCGTGAATGGAGTAATTTTTTGAAATCCGTAAGTCGTGGCAGGCAAGAAATAATTTAACAGTTTGAAACTGAATAAAGTTCTGATAAAGTTGCAAACGGCAACCACGTGGTCATTATTTCTTATAAAACTTTTTATTTTGGATATAAATAATGACTTTTGGATAAAATTAGGATAAAATTTTGGATTAAAAGGTATATAAATTCTAATGTTTAAATCTCCCACTATGCATTGAGAGGTGGTATTCGATTGTTGAAAGTTTGCTGCTACAGCGAAACTGAAATTAAACAAAAAATAACATTTAGAACAAACGTCCTGAAATACAGAATGAGTCTATAGAGTTCCGCTCTGAAGATGAACTCATTTAAAAAGCTTTAGTCAATGTCAAAGACATTAAAAACCAAATTTCAAACATATCTAGGTGTTCGGATTGAGAGAGTTAGATATAATTAGATATATTTGGCCGATGCGGTTCCAAGGTGTCCAATTTCCGCTGAAAGCCAGATTCTAACTTGTCGATGAGAATAAAAGGGAGAAAATAGATTACTATGGAATTCTTATTTTTTATTTTATCTTCAATTAAAATAATAGAAAAAGTTCAAAGTCAATGGAGCGGTCAGCGTTTATTTTCATGATCTTGTGAAACTTGTTATCGCTCCAGCACTTTTCATCACCAATATATCGTCAAACTTAAACTTTATTAGAAAAAAATCATATTCTTTATTATTACTTTTTTAACCAAGTACTATATAGTGCTCATTTTAAGATCTGGAGAAGTAACGAAGAAGCATTCATGATTGGAAACGGTAGTGACGGACCCTTCCATAAAAGCTGAAATGTTTTCTTCTCAGTTCTCATCAACTTTCTCTGAACCGTCTCAGAATGTTCTTCCTGTCCCTATTTTAGCTCCCTTCGATCAACACTTTTCTCTTGAAATAATTGATGATCAAATGATAATCGAGGCTGTTTCTAAGTTAGAGAATAAATGTAATACCTCACCCGATTCCATTCCGAACATTTTTATCAAAAAATGTAAATTTGCGTTGTTAAAACCTCTGCGTATTTTATTCAACAACTGTTTAATGACTGGAATCGTACCCGATATGTGGAAGTTTGCTATTGTAAAGCCTCTGCTCAAAAACAAAGGACCTCCTATCTTATCAAATTACAGACCCATTTCTTTAACCTGCTCGATTTCTAAAGTAATGGAAAAAGTTATTGTTAATTCTATTTCAAAGTATCTTGAAGAGCGTTCATTGCTCTCCCCTTTTCAAGCCGGTTTTCGACCTAATCGATCGACAATCACTTCTTTAGCCGAATCATATTCCTTCATAACCCACTCTCTGAGTTCAAGTATTGATATTGATGTAATTTTCCTAGACATCTCAAAAGCCTTTGATACTGTAGATATTCGATTTCTATTGTTTAAATTGAATTCACTTGGTATTGTAGGGCCAGCACTTAAATTTATCTCTTCTTTCCTCAACTCCCGTAAACAATCAGTGATCATCGATGGTATCAACTCAGTACCAGCTTCAGTTTTAAGTGGTGTTCCTCAAGGTTCTTCAATAGGCCCGTTGTTGTTTTTACTGTTCATTGACGACATCAAGAAAGTTATCCCTGCTACTATTCGCTTCAGTATTTTTGCCGATGATGTTAAGCTGCTAGCTCAAGTACCCTTATATTCAGATGACTTACAAACAGCAGTCAACAATATATTTGAGTGGTGCACTCAGTGGAACCTTACTCTATCAACTTCTAAATGTACTGTTCTTCATATAGGCAAGCAATCGGTGTTTCACCCCTACTCTATCAACCATATTCCATTGATTGTTACCAACCAGGTTAAAGATTTAGGGATTTTGTTAACTCATGATTTCCGTTTCAATTCTCATATTGAGAAGATTTGTAAAAAAGCCTCTTCTACTGCAAACCTTATTCTGAAGGCTTTCAAGACCAAATCATGCGAAATGCTCATGCTTGCTTTTAATGTATACGTTAGACCGATTCTCGAATACGGGACTGAAATGTGGTCCCCTACCACGAAATACCTCATCAATGATTTAGAATATGTTCAACGTAATTGTACTAGAAGGCTATTATATAGATGTGGTAATGTAAGCCTGCCTTATTCTCAGAGATTGAAACTGCTCAAAACTGAGTCATTAGAATATCGTCGAGCATTCAGAGATCTATGTTTTTTGCACAAATGTTTACATAACAAATGCTCTCTCGATTTTTCCTTTCTATACATTTTATCTCCCCCCAAGTATAATACAAGACAAGCGCACTCTCTCAGAATTCGTCTGCCTATCGTTTACCCGGCTAGGTTGTCTACGTTTGTCTCTAGATCAATAGCAATATGGAACTCCCTTCCGGAAGATATCGTTGTAATCGAAAGTTCTTCAAGTTTTGCGACAAGACTAAAAAAAATTCCATTTGAAGTTGTGCTTCCTTGTCCGAGTGTAACAGATTGACGATTATTTGTATTTACATACATATGTATAGGACACAATCTTCTGATTATAAATAACTATAGACGCTATTTCATATCATTTTTTTTCTTAGATGATATTTGGATTAGTTGAATGCCATTCAGCACTTTTGAATGAATGATTGTTTTTTTTTCTTTGTCTCCCTATCCTACGCGTCCATGCTAATTGGAACTACCATTCATAATTGTATTACAAGTTGTTGTTCTTGCATGGAATAAATGAATTGAATGAAAATTGAATTGAATTACTTTTTGTACGGCAAGAGGGCTAATCGAGGAATGACTCCAAACTACAAGATGAAAGTACGCGCGTTAATATAAATATGAAAAAGTGGCCTGTGAATAGTATTATATATTCTTCTATAACAAAAAAATTTCAAAAAAGTGAAACTTCAAATTAAGTCCTGATTATTCCTTCAAATTGTAAAAAAAAGAATTTCAAAAGTATGATCTCAAACAAAACAAGGCAGTTCAAATTCGTTTTATGTGAACACGTCACAAAACAATCTAAACTTGTTTATGGTAGCCAAATTTCGTATTTTTAAACTTCAACAAAAAAATTTCATAAACTTGAGGACGAAGCTACTGAATGGGACTTAGTTCCTATGTGGATTCGTTAATCAAAAATATATCATCAAAACTGGGGCTGCCAAATGCCTGCTTTCCGCTCTTTCTCTAAGCCGCTTAGGATCGCCCCTTCCAACTGTGACTTGGGTAGAGCTTCAGGCGAAGGAGTTTTCGACCTTCGGCAAGGGGAGTCGCAAGTGGGAACACTGAAAAATGAAGACTCAGCGAAACTTATGAGAAAAATCTATCTTATGGATTAAGAGAATATGTTCTCAGTGGTGTACTGGCAACTCGTGGTAGATAAAATAAATAATGACGGCTGAATTCAATTCTTCCCTGTGGACTAGCTGCAGTCGGTGACATAGTTTGATCATCGATATTTCTTATTCTTCTCGAGAAACTTCGTCTCCGCCCTCGTAGGAGGGAGAGCGCTTCACCAATTTAAACCACAATTCTGACCGTATTTAGCGTGTGGCAGCTTAACAAATTACTGCTGATGTTCAGCAAGTTGTAAGGGGGAGGGTGAAATGGTAAAAAAAATTGAAATTGAATAAAAAAAATTGTTCAATTCTCTAATTTGGTCGAATCTGTCTTGAGATCCACAGCACAATACTCAGACTCACTATCATTGCACCCCTTCGCCCAACTTTTTGATGAACGTTTTAATAAAGTTTGTATTGGATAAGTCTAGAAATTTTTTAATACAAAAAATTCCAATCTCTACCTGATAGATGCATTCGAAGCCATCGAATGATTGTCGATTGAGTCATCTGGAAAGTTCATTTCATTCAGGATCAGTTTTGTTATATTGGTTTTGAACACCTAAAAAAGGGAACTTTTTGTAGTGTTTTACCGGCACATAATTGTATTGTTCAGTTCAATATGTTAAAAAATCTTTTTTTATAGTTTTTTTTTTGTAAGAAAACCATTTTTATGGCTATCTTGCGCAAAATACTCAGAATTTTTAATATGATTTTAGTTTTTTTGAGAATTACAGCTCGTATCTACAGTACATTTACAGCTGATTTACAACAAAGTACGCCTATTCCGCAAGCCCAATAAGCTTACAATGCCTGACAGCTGGTTGACATTCGCGGTGGAGTTGTGCTATGACTCGGCCGGCTTCCTCGATCACTTCGACTTTGTCCAGCTTCGCACTTAAGTTATTCATGTTTTGGTTATTCTTTCGGAAAATTTAAATTCTGAATCCATTTTTTAAACATTCAGATTTATGTTAGAACAACGAAAGCTCCAGGATTACGAAAACATAAATTTTTTTAGGTGTTTAAAACAAATAAAAAAAATATATAGTTCAATTTTTTGCAAAGAAAAATTACCAGAATGAAAATTTCTCGTTATGATAGAGAAATCACTTTCTGCAAAAGTTTCGGAAGTAAGAGAAATTTGAAAAGTTAATTTTCTTCACAGTTAGTTCTAATTAACTACAAAAACTTTTTATTTTGTTCATTTCTATACTTTGAAGGATTTTTTTCTAAGTTTAATAATCATTTTCATCTTTTTAAAATTTCTAAAACCACCATCAAAAACAAGTCGACAATACTCTGTGTTGGGTCCATTGCTTTTCTTGCTTTATGTAAATGATTTAGCCAGTGCTTTACCGAAAGATGTTTATTGCACGTTGTATGCTGACGACGCTAAGCTTTTCACACTTAACAATTTCGGTCTACTGCATATATCTTAAATGTAAATAAATTAAACTTTATCAACTCTTTCACCTTTTTCTATAATAATAATACAGCTTTGGATTAAGTATCTCAGTGGTCTGATGAATGAGGACTTACTATATCGAGCAGTAAGACAATTGCTATGCAAATAGGAAGGGATCATCCAGATGTCAACTTTAATCTCAATTCCTCACCGATTTCGTTCACTTCATCATTTCGTGATTTAGGAGTAACTATCTCCAACGATCTCTATTTTATGGAACATGTGAATCATATGGCAATTACCGAAAGGAGGCAAGAAGCCGGGAGGCATGAGGACGCCTTGAGTGAGGCCGCCTCGATAGCTAAGCCGTACAGGCCGTAAGCCGTACGGCCTCGTTAGCTAAGCCGTACGGCCTCGTTATCGTAAACTTTTACTAAGCCTAAGCGTTTTTTAATGTAAAAAGATGTTTTAATGTAAAAATAAAACGCGCGGCCTCACTCAAGGCGTCCTCATGCCTCTCGGCTTCTTGCCTCCTTTCGGTAATTGCCGAATCATATCTGTAATAAGGCCTTTTCTATTTCTTATCTCATTCTGAGATCTTTTCGTACAAAAAATGTTGCAATTCTCATGAACCTATTTTGTACTTACGTTAGACCTATCCTGGAGTACTCCAGTGAAGTCTGGAATACTATTGACTTAACGCTAAGTAAGAAAGTAGAGTCTGTCCAAAGAAGATTTACTAAGCGTATTTTTAATAGAGCAGGAATTAGTTCATCTTACGAAGGAAGACTGAATTGGCTTGGCTGTGAAAGTCTTGAAAGACGCAGACTTATTAACGATGTGTTCACTTTGCATAGAATAGTATTTAAAAGATTAGATATCACTTGCACAGATTTCTTACCAATGTCTCACTGTACTAGGACTAGAGGACATCATTGGAAGCCTTTGTTGCCTTTGTGCCGCACAAACCGATACAAGAAATTCTTCTCAAATAGAGTTGTGAATGATTGGAATTCTCTTCCTTCTCATTTTTTCAATATGAATGCATTGTCAGCTAAGAAGTTCCTATTCAAGTACTTAAATTAGAATCCTGATCATTTATTGGCTGTTGTTCATTTTAAAATATTGATTACCATGTTGTAATCTCTCACCATCCGTTGTATGTCTGAACCATTACAACTGGAATAAAGAATACTAAAGAATACTTACTATCTGCCAGGATCAATTTCCAGAAGAACTTCGCGTATATCCTTTACAAGGTTCCGCTCTCGTATACGCCGATCCTTCTCCCCTCCGGGCTTTACAGCCGCTTGTGAAAGCGAGGGAGACGACATTTGACGGCTTCAAGAGAAGGCTTTCCAATCCGGCAAGACGTTTCGAGAAGAGATGACGTCACTTTCCAAAAAGATAATAGCAGATTGGACTACGCAGCTGCTTTCGAAAGGTTCACAAAGATGAAGGGCCTAAGTTTCAATCCATGTTGAGTGCTCCTCTCATAGGATTGATTCCACTGCTGACCCCTCCCCTTTCCCATGTCGACAGTCCCTCCCCTTTCCCACGGTACCGGATCAAACTTCAGCAGCTCTACATTTTGTTGTTTTACAAAGACCGTTCTTAGTCTAATTATTGTACAAGGGAAGTTCTCATAATTTTCAGCATTAGCTCTCTCACGAGTTCTTCTAATTCTCTTGTCCATAGAGCGTTTTAATAGTGATCCCTCTTTCCCCGCTCATGTTCCTACCAGCCACCAGCGTCAGTTCTCAGATCTTTCTCAGATCCGTGCGGAGTGAGAGGATGAAGAGGTGCGTTCTTTGAGAATCGCACCTCAGGGTATTCTCTCTGCCCACTTTGCTCTCTAACGCTCTCAACCTACTGATCATTGACTATCTTCTTCTTATCTATCTCTCTTAATCCCCTATTTCGCGCTCTCTCGCGCCCTCTCTCTCTCTTTTTCTCTCTCTCTCGCTCTTTATCTTTCTCTTTCGTTTTCTATCGCTCGCTCTCTCTCTCTCATTCGCTCTCTGTCTTTCTCTTTCGCTCACTTTCTCTCTCTCTCTCTTTCGCTCTCTAACTTTCTCTTTCGTTGTCTAGTGAGAGTGAGAGAGAGCATCTCACTCTCACTCATATCTCTCGTGTAATATAGCGGGGCAACCTGTAGCATTCATTCTCACTACTCGCAGCTCATTTCCTTGAAAAAAGCGTGGGAATGTTGCGAAGAAGCATTTGTTATGTGACCCATTCGAAAAAATAAGCTGTTGTTTTTCGGGTCTTTGAACTACTCTGATGAAAGAGCAGCAGATGGTTTAGAGTGTTTTACGATAGTCGAGAAAATAATATAAATGAGCAAAGTCATGGAGTAGAAGGGAGAATAGTAAGTGAAGACAATAAGAGGGAAGTCATGATTAGCAATTGTGCACGTCATATAAAAAAGTCTTATCCGGAGAAAAGAGGACCACAGTGTTACGACGAGCAACAATAGGGGTATAATTTTTTAAAATAATATGTTTAAATACTCAGAATCCCTGAATTAGATTTTTAATTTTTAGCTTAGGGCTCATATTAGGGGTTAATACATGTTAAACTTGATTTGCAGAGCAAACAATGTCGCATAGTTTGATTGTTTTATTTCACTCAACGAGAATAACATTTAAGAGCGAGAAGTATATGAGACTGAGGAAACAGAAAATTAGGGAGATTAAGAGGATTGTTAAGACATAGAACTAAAACGCGGAAGGAATTGCGAAAGATTCTCCTCATTTGTTAACTCCGTTCTCGTGGATGGATCGCTGCTTCGGATCCACATGATGAACGACGATCTCATCAAGTTGGAGCTGAATTCAAATTTTGAATTTGATTTTCAAGTTCATAGCTCGGGCCCACACGGCATGAACATGCGGTTCGAAATGGATTCGGAAAACTCGGTGCTGTTTTCAATTCTCAGTTGAGAAGCTGGCAAAGAAAATAAGTTTGTGCAAACTTGTGCGTTACGCGGGAAACGAACCCGCGAATTCGCTATGAAGACACTGTTTTTCGCTCAGAGCTAATAATGCGCACAATCCCCGGTTCTTTGACATGATACAATCGGAAACGCGTCCTAGTGCACATTTTGAACCGATTTCAACTTCACCTGAGACATAATATGGCTTTGCTCTTGTGTTGCGGTTTGTAATAAAGCGTTTGTTTTGCCGTATCCAAAAGCATGCCGAATACCTGAGGGTAGTATTTGGCATGCTAACTTCGCTCCTCCATCGCTTTTTGAGCTGTTTTTTTTGCAAGCGTGTGGCCAGAAAACAGCCACTCTATATAGAGGGAATGTGAAATTATGAGCAAAGTCAAAACAGTTCTGAACTTATTAAGACTAACTTTATGTGTAAGAATGCAAGTTAGTGAATGAAAGAAACATAATATAAGAAAAACACGTGAAAAATCATGTACTTACACCGATGACGGCTAGCTTGTAGAGATCGCCCATGTAGTTTGTCTTGCGGAACTGGAGACGGCGCTGATCGTCAATCAATACATTCAGATGATGCTTCTCCACGCTTTAACGCAATTTTTTTGTGCAAGATCTCTAACAAATTATCCTCTTCATCTCAACAAGGGCACTTTATTCCTCCCAGAAACGGCTTCACAAGTTATTACAAGAGACTTACAAGAGGGTCACTAAGTTTTTTACCGTCAATGGATTTAATCATAGTTATTTTTCATTCATTTACTAACTTGCATTCTTGCTTGGTCTAATGGCGCTCCTATCTCGCGAACTCTTAGACATGAGGTTGACACGCTCATCGGTCGAGAAATGTCCTTCAGTGGCTTATTCCTCTTCAAGTTTGTTTAATACTAATTCTCTCATTGTGAACCATGGTTCTTAAACTGTTTTACTTTGTCCATAAAGCAATCAATCAACTTACGCTATTCGAATATTTGGCGAACTTCCTTTTTGAAGGGGTTGGACAACAAGAGACTCCACTGTTTCTTCACTGCCATCATTCTGGAATCATTTTATCAAACTTGATACCCTTTTATATAACTAAAATTTCTACCTAATCTTTTTTCTTCAAGTTTATCATCTGGGTGCTTTGTCTCTAATACTATGTATCTAGATGCAATCATGCCAGAACAGTTAAAATTTCCTTTCCAGTTTTCGACATTCTTGATTTGAAAATTCAATAAAAAAACTAACTTCGAAGATCGCGCATGTAGTCGCCTTTGAATTTCTGAGCAGATAAATTCAAGGATAAATCCTTTTCTCTCTACTTGTGAAATTGCCACGCGGGACTTTAATGACCTTTACTTCACAGAAACAAACAAACAAATGAAGAAAATAAATGGAGAATGATAAATTACTAAAGTAATATAATTACTGAATTAGAATGCCAGAATAGAAAGCTAGATAAATGAACTGGGAGTCACAATTTACTGGAAAACTCCTTTCCCAACTCTCCCGCCCCTACTCTATTCAAACCCGGACTTCAGCCGTCGATCTGCTTGTGGTCTGCTTGGCGTCGCCGCGTTGGATGGAGTCGCGTAGAGAGACGCTTGTGGGGAGGGGTTGACCTTGGATGGGATTGCCCGTGGGAGAGAGTGTCCGCCCACTCAAACTTGGGTAATTAAACCCTTTGGTTTAATTAACACAAAACAAACACGCACGGAACGCGCCTAGCCAAACACTAGCTAGATGAAAGAGATCGGAGAAGAGGCCCGAAGGCGAGAACATTAATGATTAGAATCTTCAATGGGCTATCAAAAATGTTCTAACTCCATAAACTTGGAGAAAATGCTCCTTGAGCACTCAAAACACACTAGTGCACTAGATCAAGCTAGGCGAAAATAATATTATATAGTAACATAAGTAAATATAGAATATAAAGAATATATTACTATAAATTAGAATTCTATAAATTCTAAAATGAAAAAGCGTAGCTTATGAAGATAAGGGCATAGATGAAGGCGATGATTAAATGAATCATCACGAAAGATCTAGTGCGCGAGGCGAGCTTTTACCGTAACTCTTTAGCTAGAACAACACTAAAAATGGGTCATTAAAACACGGATTTAATGACATTGGGGCCCCGGGGCAGAAGTAGGGATTTAGGGTCGAGGGCAGAAGATTGGATTGAGGGCGCACGTCGCCAGATGATGAGCACCGGAGCGTCGCGAAGATCGTGCCGAGTCGTCCTTGGCCGGCTTCATTTCTCTCCCTGGTCGCGGTACTTCAACTCGAGAACAGCATCTTAGTCATTTGATCCAGAGCTTCCATTTCTAAATAAATGAAGCTCATTCTTCGCGCATTTCCTCTCTATTCCAAATTCTAGACCATTCCACTTATAATTCTTCAAAGATTCTCGAATTGCATTCTTATTGAAATCTCTTCATGATTATCATTATAACTGGTCACTGGGTGAGACTGGGGCCCGGGCGGCCTGATTATTCATTTCCGAACAAGTTGCCAATACGCGGGGTAACCTTGCAAGCGATTCACAACCTCTAATAGGTCTCAAATTCGTGCTTTCTGGAGTCATTACGTGAATTCCTTCGCCAGAGGTCTCAGCTATCCGCCACAATCTTTCGTCCATTCTTCGGCCCTTGGGAAGTTCCATCCATGGTCGATTCTTTATCATGTCTGTCGGCCCGCTGCCAGGGTCGTACTCTTGGTACCTTTTCCTTTCGCGATGGTCGTAAGTCACGTGGCGTCTCTGACGGTCTAACGCTTCGCGACTCATAGACAGCTTGTTGAGGGCTCTACCCTCCGTGCGGCATTTCGCACCTATTTCGTCTTTCTTGCCGTGAACGAGGTCACGCAAGTAGGGAACGGCTTCGGATGAGCATCTCAAAGAAGCTCTAGTTTCCTTTCCGTTGGCGCGATAATTGACTTTCGGGTGGTTTTGGAGAGTGTTGTTCACTTCTTTCCGGACCGTATCTCTGTCAATTGGAGCAACGATTATTGAGGATTTAGGCTCAACCTTTGACCCTGTGGCTATCCACCCGAGAATCGAAGGTAGAAGTATGTGGCCACTCGGAAGCTTAATTCTGCGCTCATCGACATCAGTAACCTTCAAGTAATCTTCATTGCCAATCAGCAGCTGCGGCTTCATGATACTCATCCTGTCACATTTATCGGCCATTCTCAACTTCCGACGTCGAATTTCATCCACATCTGCTTGTGGGAGCGGTGAGAATTTTAGTGAACCCAATAATGGTTCAGAAAATCCCAGGGCTTCAATTGTCATCCGTTCCCCGGTGACACTTTGGAGCATAACTTCGTAGATGGGATAGGTTTTCAGACCTTCCGTCTTATCTCCCAGTCCGCATAGAGAAGACTCGCAGTCTCGTAACTTCCGCAGTGAGAGTTTCTCAGCCAGGACCCTTGATATTAGGCTCATACTGGCCCCGGTGTCCATTAAAAAGGCTACTCTCTTGCTTTTTCCATGTGCAGTTCCTCGTGCAGTTACCCGACCGGCTTGTAGTCGCGGCGAGAAGGTGCCAAACTTCTCACGGCTTTGGTTTAATAATACCCTCTGACGTTCCTGTTGCCTCAATTCTGCCTCTTGTCTCTGAATATGTTCCGTCCTACCGTCTTTTCCTCGACGGTTTAGTTCCTTCCGACGTTCAATTTCATATTCTTTGTGAGACTGCTTCCTAGTTGCCCATTGCATGCATACAGATATGTCGTGCTCCTCGTCACAATTCGGACACTTGACGTCACATCTGTGCGCGGTACTATGCGGCTTGAGGCAGGCAATGCAGACGCCACGTTGTTTGAGAAATCGGATTCTGTCCGTAACCCGGCGCAAAGTGTAACAATCCCTTGATATTCTATGCCTCCCACAGTAGACGCAGCTTTGTTTTTCGGTTGGTCTCTGAATTTTCCTTGTGGCGTTTGGATGGCTTTCAGTCGGATCTCTCACGAAATTTCTGATTTGCCTCTGACCATTTGGTATGGCCCTTCCAACTGCAACATTCATTGGCGAAACGAAGGGCTTCTCTGCTCTATTTACTGTCAGGACGTTTATGCATTCATTTGAATAACTCACTGTCCCCCTCGCAGCCGGGTCGTTCATCGATGCGACGAACATTTCTTCTCTTATTAGGCTTTCAGCTTTATCCAGAATCGACTTCACTGTGATGTTCTCCGCTTGGTATGTGAAACGGTGCAATTTGTCTTTCAGCTGCGGTTGGAACTTCCTGGTTATCATTTCTTGTAGTGTGATGTCCTTCTGGATGCTCTCGCGAGTTCTTGCCATCCGTGCTACTAAAGCTTTCAGGGTCAACGTTAGACAGAGCTGGTCGTTCCATGAGTAGCTAGCTGTTGTCAATGTCTCAATTTGTACTGCCAGCGTTCTCTCGTCGCTCTGCATCATTCCAAAACTTTCCTTCAGAAGATCCATGGCTGACGTATAACCGCTTGCAGTAATTGGAAACTGAGTAATTGCAATCCTCGCAGTTCCCTGGACACAACTCAGAAGGTAACTCATTTTTTCCGCGTCCGAAACGTCTGCTCTCGAGTGCACAGTTTCATTAAACCTTTCGAACCATTCTGGAAATTCCAAGCAGTTCCCATCAAACACTGGCAAAGGTAGCGGAGGTAAGCGAGGTAGTCGTGACAGTGCTGCTGTCTTTTGCTGGAACCGCCGCTCTTCTATTGCGCTACTTGCATTGTGGGCTGAATTCTCTCCAGCAAGTCTATCGGCAGCGTTTGCAGAACCTTGCTGTGATACTGCGATTTGCGCTTCCGTTCCCAATTCGGAACGTAGGAACTCCAGATCCAGAAGTGCGACTTCTACGTTTGACTCAACCGTAGCTAGGAATCTCTCTGCATCTTCTTTTATCCAAGAATCAAACGCTGTTGTATAGCCGATTTTCTCTGCTGCGTTCTTGACCTTAGACAAGGTTTTAGTCAAGTCTTCGTATGCCTTCTTGTAGTGGTCTCTGCTCATGCCAAGCCTCCTTATGAGGACTTTTTTTTCTCGGAGCAGCGACGCGTTTTCTCTCAGTCGGGACGAGCGGTTCTCCAGATTCGTATTCAGATTCAGATTCGGATTCAGATTCATATTCAGATTCATATTCAGATTCTCCAATCGTTCCTTCTGCTGGAAGTGCGACTCGAGGATCTTGTACTGTCGAGCGAGGTGGCTTTGCTGAGGCAGGCAATCGATGTCGATCTCCTCTTCTTCGGCCATTTTCGCTTCAGTGTTGTCCGATTCCGAAGACCTTGGGCCCGTATGCACCATGTAGTCGCCTTTGAATTTCTGAGCAGATAAATTCAAGGATAAATCCTTTTCTCTCTACTTGTGAAATTGCCACGCGGGACTTTAATGACCTTTACTTCACAGAAACAAACAAACAAATGAAGAAAATAAATGGAGAATGATAAATTACTTAAGTAATATAATTACTGAATTAGAATGCCAGAATAGAAAGCTAGATAAAATAGATAAATGGGAGTCACAATTTACTGGAAAACTCCTTTCCCAACTCTCCCGCCCCTACTCTATTCAAACCCGGACTTCAGCCGTCGATCTGCTTGTGGTCTTCTTGGCGTCGCCGCGTTGGATGGAGTCGCGTAGAGAGACGCTTGTGGGGAGGGGTTGACCTTGGATGGGATTGCCCGTGGGAGAGAGTGTCCGCCCACTCAAACTTGGGTAATTAAACCCTTTGGTTTAATTAACACAAAACAAACACGCACGGAACGCGCCTAGCCAAACACTAGCTAGATGAAAGAGATCGGAGAAGAGGCCCGAAGGCGAGAACATTAATGATTAGAATCTTCAATGGGCTATCAAAAATGTTCTAACTCCATAAACTTGGAGAAAATGCTCCTTGAGCACTCAAAACACACTAGTGCACTAGATCAGGCTAGGCGAAAATAATATTATATAGTAACATAAGTAAATATAGAATATAAAGAATATATTACTATAAATTAGAATTCTATAAATTCTAAAATGAAAAAGCGTAGCTTATGAAGATAAGGGCATAGATGAAGGCGATGATTAAATGAATCATCACGAAAGATCTAGTGCGCGAGGCGAGCTTTTACCGTAACTCTTTAGCTAGAACAACACTAAAAATGGGTCACTAAAACACGGATTTAATGACAATGAAATAGAAAAAAATTTAATGATAAATTTCGCCAATTTTTAAAAAAGCTTTGTCTCAGAACGGAAGACAAAAAACCGCTATATATGTATGTAGTACAATAGTTTCTAGTTGTAGGTTGCGAAAATATGGAAAATGAAAACATCATTTCTGACTGTTTTGAAGCGGTCTATTTTTTTCTCTGCTCTGCTTCTCTCCATTTCACAATGTTTTCTAGAAATTTCGTCATTTTCGGCAAGAATTCTTCTTTCTTCTGTTTCAAATTACCTATTTGTGGCTGATTGAACAGTAAAGTGCTATGGAAGTTATCTTCTGAGCATTTACATAGCTTTGCCTTTATACAAAATGTTGATAATCGCATCCAAGAACTTCATGAATATCAGTTACTACATATTTTGATAATGTTGAAGCTGGTCAAGTCTAAGTTGTTCCAGCTCTATGGTTTCAGTCCACTTTCGGGATATTTTTCCCTCCATGCTGATGAAGTGACATTTATAGAAGAATAAACCCCCGCCAAGGCAAAAGATTGTACCCGGTGCAAAATCAAACCCAACCGAGTATTTTACGTTATCACTACACTACCTAGGAAGATTGCTCATCTGTGCAATAGTGCTGTATAAGTATGAAACACTCAATGAAATTCCATGTCACATACTTTTTTCACTCCCGTTAACTCGATTCGACAATATTCCATTATACTTAAAACAGCCTTTGTCTGAGTGCTTTCTAATTGAATGTTAAAGCAATGAAATTGGTTGAATGCCTTTAAATGCAATTGAAACGACCCACCATACGCCTCGTGTGTCGCAGAACTGAGTTGTCATTCTCGAAGGTCAATCCCATGATGACGCCGCTGTAGCCCTCGAACTTTATCCGAAAGCTGAAGGTGTCTTGAACGTTGAACATGATCAAAAGTGGAATAACCATAAATCTCTGTTTAACAGTTGAATAAACTATTGGACGGGCAAAAACATGCCCATGAAGCGAACTCCGTCAAATTTTTATTTAAATCTGACCGGGAGTAGAGCTAGTTACCACTAAACAAACTGAGGACTCATGGCTAATTTTTGAGATCCTTATTCATGAATGATTAGAATGGCCTAGCATTGAACATACGCATATTACGTGTGAAAGCATAATGACATTAAAATACAAACAGTGAATAGTAGGTCAGTATTCACCTCATGCCCTCAAGCATCAGAGAAAGTTAGGCGATGAAGTCAATTTATAGGAAAAAAATTAATCGAATTTCCTAAATAATGGCAAGACTTGGACCTTTTCTGATACTATTCTGTGTAATAGGTCAGTACTCCCTAAAACCCGTACTAACAAAAGTTATTCAACTTTTAAAGGTCTCTTCTTAGGAAGATCTATAATATGAGTATGATAGATTAAAGACAGCTCGTTTTCTTACTCTTCTTCTTCTTCTTCTTCCTAGCGTTGTCCCGCGATGGCAGGGTCCGCTTTGTGGATCTTCTTTCTCCACTTGTCCCGATCGAGGGCATCTTTCGGGCTTAGATGACTGGCTTTCAAGTCCGCATTGATGGTGTCTTGCCATCGCTGCTTCGGTCGCCCTCTCGGTCGCCGGCCGTCCACTTCGAGATTGTAGGCTGTGCTGGCTACAGTTTCCGGTGATGCTCTGGTGAGATGGCCGAACCATCTCAGCCGATTTTCGGGCATCTTCTCATCGATGGGGTTGACGCCAAATCTTCTCCTTATGGTCTCATTTGGTAGGTGCTCGCGGAGAGAGATTCCCACGATCCAACGGATCATGCGCAATTCCATAGTTTGTAGACGTCGCTCAACTGTTCTCGTAGTTGACCAGCACTCGGTTCCATACAAAGCTACGGGGCGCACTACTGTCCGATATATCTTTGACTTGAGGCGCAGAGGCATCTTTCGGTCGCATAGTACGCCTGTGAGATCTCTCCATTTCATCCATGCTCCGTTGAGACGTGACAGCACGTCAGAGTTGATGCCTCCGCTGGTCTGGATGTTCGATCCAAGGTAGCAGAAGCAGGTGGACTTCGTCAATTCTTCGCCGTTTACCTTGATGATGTCTTCGGATGGTATACCTATACTGTTTATTCCTTGCAAATACATATTGAATATTCACAAAAGATTTCTGAGTTGATTTGATGGGAGTTTGTAAGCCGACATGAGTTCATAACAAATGGGAGAGTGTAGCAGAAGGACGAGAATTCAAGATAATTTGAGAAGATTCTTTTTATAAGTGTAGTGATGAGTTGGGGTGGAGAGGAGTGATGATTTCAATGAAGAGGTAGAGAGGAGCAGATGCAACCATCTCTAGGGAAGGGAAAGGAAAGAATGATATTGTTCCCAAGTACTCCGACTTTGAGGTATTCAGACGTAGTCCAAACTGACTGAGTCGGGTGCTCCAAGCCTGCACTTTTTGCTGAAGCTCCTCTCTCGTTTTAGCTGCCAGGAACACGTCATCCGCGTACAGGATGGTCCATGCAAGGTCACCCTGTAGGTCACGAGTAATAGTGTCCATGACAAGAATGAAGAGGAATGGCGATAGCGCTGATCCTTGATGTACGTCCACACTCACTGGAAAACTATCCGAGATTCCGACTGGACACCTAACGTTGCTCGTGGCATCTACGTAGAGTAGCCGGACCCAATCAATTAGAAGTTGAGGCACTTCGTGGTCCCGAAAGGCGTACATGATGAGCTCGTGTGGTACACGGTCAAATGCTTTCTCTAGATCGAGAAAAGAGAGATGGAGTGGTTGCTGCTTCTCCTTGTGTTTCTCCATCAGCTGGCAAGCAGTGAAAACAGCTCGTTTTCTTACTCTATCAAACAAAAATAATAAAAAACAGCAAAGAAAAGTTATTAAGATTCATTCTTAATATTCAATTCATGCTTACCTTTGGCCTTCAAACTTAGCTCCCTTCAATTGAATACTGTCCCCGAGGTTTAACTGTTCTCTCTCTCCACCGTGCTTCTTCAAAGAACACATCACTCGATGTTTTGAAAAAGAACTTAGCTGTGAAAAGTTTGCCAAAATATTGCAATCATGTTGAATCCCTCGATTAAACCATGTGCTAGCATTGATGAATAAGAGGATAAAACGGAAGATGGATGAGCGAAATGAAAGTATCAATCAGCTACATGCGCGGAAATACAGACATACCTATCAGCCTTCACAATCTTATAGAGTTTATAGACCCTTTGACGCAATGCTGGGAGATTTCGAATTTCTACAAGATATTTAAGTTTGATGGTAACTTCAGAAGTTCATACCAGAAATAACTTCTTCGATATCAGTCAAAGGTACGATATCCGTCAGAGGAACGAGGAGTCATGTGATACCAGGTACAAATCATGTCATGTCAGGAATCAATATTTGTTACCGGGAACGAGTCCTATAAAGTTTAATTCGTAATTTCGAAGAGCTGCAAAAAGAAAACTCACTTTAAAAAAGTATTGGCTCATGAAAACGTTTCCTCTGGCATTCTGTACAGCTATCTGAAGCATCAACGTATACTTTCTGAGTTTTCTCCTTCTTCTAATGACGATAAATTTAGAAAAAAAGAAAACATTTACTTTTGATGCGAAAAAAAGAATCTATGAATAACTTCAAGTGGTCAGAGTTACATCTCGTCAATGCATAAAGTTCCAATACGATGAAAAACTGACGAGAATCAAGGAGAAGAAGAAGACGCGACCATGCATTCTGCAAAACCCTTTTGTGATCGAACAAGTGTGTATTGCCTTTAGCGCTCGGCAACTCTATATTTTCGCACGCTGTAGTGACTAATTTCCCCATCAAAAAAAAAACATAAAAATGTATTCATGGTTGTTTTATGAGCATTTTTTCTCCATCTTATTTTCCCTATTTTTAATGATGGAATGACCTTTGTGATAATCCCTGGATAGTACAAGTTGTTTTTGTTAAACCAGTCCGTCGTGTGATTCGAGAAAACAAATAAGTATATTGTTTACTGATACTCAAAAATTTGTTTTTTTCAGCACAAATATGTTATCAAAAATATTTTTCTCAAGCGATTTTCGACAAGTAACAAATTCAAAATTTAGACTATTACCTGAATAGAACTTCACTCTAAAAAAAGAAAAGTCGTGAACAGCGAGCAAACAAAGAGGGTTCACGTAAGAGGGGTGCACAACAACTCTCCTTACTCAAGAGGGGTGCACAACAACTCTCCTTACTCAAGAAAGGTGCACAACAACTCTCGTTACTCAAGAGGGGTGCACAACAACTCTCGTTACTCAAGAGGGGTGCACAACAACTCTCGTTACTCAAGAGGGGTGCACAACAACTCTCGTTACTCAAGAGGGGTGCACAACAACTCTCCTTACTCAAGAGGGGTGCAAAACAACTCTCCTTACTCAAGAGGGGTGCACAACAACTCTCGTTACTCAAGAGGGGTGCACAACAACTCTCGTTACTCAAGAGGGGTGCACAACAACTCTCGTTACTCAAGAGGGGTGCACAACAACTCTCGTTACTCAAGAGGGGTGCACAACAACTCTCGTTACTCAAGAGGGGTGCACAACAACTCTCGTTACTCAAGAGGGGTGCACAACAACTCTCGTTACTCAAGAGGGGTGCACAACAACTCTCGTTACTCAAGAGGGGTGCACAACAACTCTCGTTACTCAAGAGGGGTGCACAACAACTCTCGTTACTCAAGAGGGGTGCACAACAACTCTCGTTACTCAAGAGGGGTGCACAACAACTCTCGTTACTCAAGAGGGGTGCACAACAACTCTCGTTACTCAAGAGGGGTGCACAACAACTCTCGTTACTCAAGAGGGGTGCACAACAACTCTCGTTACTCAAGAGGGGTGCACAAAAACTCTCGTTACTCAAGAGGGGTGCACAACAACTCTCGTTACTCAAGAGGGGTGCACAACAACTCTCGTTACTCAAGAGGGGTGCACAACAACTCTCGTTACTTTTTTTCAATTGTAAGTGTGTAAGAGTAGAGTCTTTAGGAGAGAAATTGGCAAATACTTTGATGTCATCCGCAAACAAGTTGACAGAAAAGAGATGGAAATTTTTGAGCCTATATGACAGGCTAGCGATATATAGAGAGAATAGAATCGGGCCTAAGACATAGCCCTGGGGCACATCTGAACTTATTGGAAAACTATCAGAAAGGGTGTTGTTAACACGAACACGCGAGGTACGGCCTTTCAGAAAGCACTCGAATCAGCAAAACAAATTGCCTCGAAAACCTACACTTTCAAGAATATGTAACAGCTTATCATGTGAAACTGTATCAAAAGCTTTCGCTAAATCGTAATAAACAGGGTGTACAGAAAGTCCAGGTGTCTGACTTTGTCACTTTGTATCTTTTTTGTTTGGTGTAGCGGTACTGTGATTTTTTGCGTGTATCTCAGGCATAACGTTAACATCACACCCTGAAAAAATCAGAGTGATGTCTCTTTTCGTTCTTAGATATGGTCTCTGACATTGACCGAGGGTGTATTCTGCGCTCTAGCGAGTCCGGGCACACTCAGAAGCACAGCGCCAGAATCACCGGATTCTCGCGCAGGACCATTAAAAACACAATACGTCGCTTCCGTGAGACTGGTACAACGACTGACCGTCCCAGGAGTGGCAGACCAGTGACCGCGACCACTTCCTTCAACGTGAGAAGCATCCGAGACAAGATTCGATATAACCCCAAGCGGAGTCTCAGGAAACTCGCGAAGGAGCTGAATATCTCGGCGAGTTCTGTTCAGACGATCGTCAAATCTCGCATGGGACTTCGCCCCATCAAGCTGCAGAAGACTCACGCATTGACGGACCAGATGAAGGCGACCCGTCTTCGGAGATGTCGTGAACTGTCAAAGCGGTTCAAGCCGGTGGACTGTTTGGATATTCTAATCACCGATGAGAAGTTGTTCAATATTGAGCAGTCCTTCAACCACCAGAACGATAGGATTTGGTCGAAATCGGTCAAAGGTGCCAATAAGAAAGGGCGTTACGTCTCGAGAAAGGGATATCCTGCTTCTGTCATGGTCTGGGCCGGGATTTGCGCGACTGGCAAGACTCCACTAGTTTTCGTCGAGCAGGGAGTCAAAGTGAATGCCAATAACTACCTGAACGACATTCTCATGAAGGAAGTACTTCCCTGGAGCTAGGCTCACTTCACGGGACGCAAATGGACGTTCCAGCAGGACTCTGCGCCCGCCCACAAGGCTAAAGTGGTGCAAGACTGGTGCAAGAGCAATTTCCCCTCCATGATCACATCCGCCGAATGGCCTGCGTACTCACCTGATTTGAATCCTCTGGACTTCTCTGTGTGGTCAGTCCTTGAGAGCAAGGCCTGTGCTTCCCAACACAAGAATTTGGAAAGTTTGAAGCGCGCCCTACAGAAGGCGTGGGATCATCTTGACGTCGCTTACCTGTCCACCACGGTGGGTGCCTTCCACAAGCGACTCCGCGCCTGTGTCAAGGAGAAAGGAGGGCTGTTCGAAATTCGAAAACACAGTTATATCCCAAACTGTTTGAATAAACTTTGATGAAAATTTTGTTTGATTTGCTCTATCCGTTAAGTTTTTATCGGAAAAAATACTGTCCACCTGGACTTTCTGTACACCCTGTATATATATATATATATATATATATATATATATATATATATATATATATATATATATATATATATATAAGCGAATTTCGATGTTAGAACTTTTGGATACCAACAGCTGTAAGGACCACAGAACAACCACTTCTAGCAACGTACACCAACCGAGTTTAGCAAAAACGGTTTGGGTACGTGGCTAGAAATAATTGGTGTGTGGCCTTTGTAGCTGCTGGTATTAATTTTCGCTTTTTTGACTGGGATCAAAGTCTAGTATTGGCACTCCCAAAGAGTTTCTGAGAGCGATTCTCCATCATCTCGGAAATAAGGGCTAAAGGGTTGCAGTGGCTACAAAAAAATTTAAAATTTGGTGACAAAATCGATGAGATTTGAGAGACCAGTTCTTCGATTTGAAGGTTCTAAGTATAAAACTGCACCTAGCAGTTGCTCTATTGTTAATGTTTTCAATATGCTGCGAAAAACTCAAACTATCCGAGTACTCGACTCCCAGATCTCTCACCATATTTGAGCGAGGTAATAACTTAATAATAATAATAATAATAACGTAATAAATAATAATAAATAAACTTAATAATAACGTAGTAACCAAATGCAAAAAGTTTGTAGATAAATTCAACCTAAATGTAGAAAAGAACATTGTTAATAGTAAGAACAAAAACTTATTCTTCAAGTATATAAGGTCTAATACATCCCAGAAACAAAGCGGTGTCGACACTTTGGTGAATGAACTCGGCATCTCAGTATCTAAAGACTTAGAAAAAGCAAATCTTCTTGGAGAATTCTTCCAGAAGTCATACACCATAGACAATGATAAGCTTCCTCCACTCTCTCATAATTCAGTCTTGAGAGCATCCTCTCTAGAAGAACCCTTGTTTACGCGTCATGATATTTGTAGACTAATAGAGAAATACCCAATGTCTTCTTGTACTACCCCAGATCATCTGAATATGCTTTTTATCAAGAAAATCGCTGTCCCTCTGTCTATTCCGCTTGAAATAATTTATAACCACTCTTTCCTTTCATCTTTCCTTTCATCAGTATAACATCAATATTTTCCCGTATATTCGAGAAAGTGTTGAGTAAAGAAATAGAGAAACATTGTGAGATAAACCAGATTTTGCCAGATGATCAATTCGGGTTTCGCCATAAGAGATCAAAAGAACAGTTGATGTTACTGTTCCTTGAAGACTGTTCTGTAGCCGTAGACCAGAAAAAGTTCACAGATATCATTTAATTCGATTTTGAGAAAGCCTTCGATAAAATTTCTCACTCTAAACTTATTTATAAACTAAAGTCCATTCAACTCCCTCCCAGAATTATTTCGTGGATCGAAACTTATTTAGGTAATAGAACCTACCAAGTTCGAGTTAATCAATCACTTTCTAATAGTTTCATGGTTACCAGTGGTGTTCCCCAAGGCAGTGTCTTAGGCCCATTATTATTCATCATTTATACATCTGAGATAGTGAATATGATAACTTCTTCTACTTGTAAAATTAAAGTTCTTGCAGACGACATGAAAGTTTATAAGTCTTTTTTTCTAAAACAGACTCTCATACAACACTGCAACACTCGATTTATACCATAGTGGAGTGGTGCGACGCTTGGCAATTGCCTTTATCTCTACCAAAATGTGCTGTGTTAAGAATTGGTACCCAGAGTTCCCCTCATTTTCCATATTCTATAAATAGTCACTCCCTACCCTACCTCAACGAGATTCGTGATTTAGGATTTATTGTAAACAATAAGTTGACTTTTTCTGCTCATTGCTCAACAATAGCTCAGAAAGCAAAGCGTAAATGTCATCTTGTTCTTAAAGTTCTCAAGAGTCGTAAACCGGATGTACTTGTTAACGCTTACAAGATATACATTAAATCTATTGTAGAACACTGTACAACTCTTTACTCCCCACATTTCGCTAAGGACATAGCTGTACTAGAGAAGGTTCAAAATTATTTTACGCGTCGCGTTTTTCGCCGGTGCTTTGGTTGTTCGTTTAATAATATACCAAGTAGTCAGACGAGAAACAATCAACTAGGCCTAGTATCTCTTCTCTCTGTTAGAGAATCTAACGACCTCAAACTACTTCTGAAACTGATTTTTGGGAAAAAAGTACTCTCTGACAGGACGCACCACAACTTTGAAATAAGAGCGTCCAACACTAGAGGCGCACTTTTCAAAATAATCCACCCTGCTCCGAGAACTATTTGCAGAAGAAATGCCTTCTCTATACGATCAGCTCGTATATTCACCGAAATTAATGAAGTTGATGGATGATAGTATATGTTTGCCTGGATGTAATCTGCATTGTTTTACCTATTTATGTAATTTAAACAATTCAATTGTTTAATCTCTCGTACCACGTGATTAATTTATGCGTTGCTGCATGTAATGTTTTCACGTAATAAAATTGAATTGAATTGAACTTACCATCCAAGTAGAAAGACTAGCGTCCCCTTTGGGGACGCATGTCACTTTCTTGTTAGCCAAGTCATTCTGAGAGCCTAGTCAATTTTCTGCTTCTCCTTATCTCCCTGACTCAGACAGCTTCGCTGCCTTCGTTTTCATACTTCTTTTCATCCCTCCCTCAGGCAGCTTCGCTGCCTTCGTTTTCATACTTCTAATTTTATCCCTCCCTCAGGCAGCTTCGCTGCCTTCGTCTTCCCACTTCTATTTTTCTCCCTCTCTCAGGCAGCTTCGCTGCCTTCGTTCTCCTACTTCTATTTTTCTCCCTTTGGCTGTGGTGGAAGCCAAGCCCTTGACGGGGTCGGGCCCTCGTCGGTTAGGGGCCCTCCCCTGTCTGGAGTTCTCACCAGGGCGCAGCACTCGACGGTGCGCAGCATTCGACCGTGCGCAGCCCTCGACGGTGCGCAGCACTCGCCGGTGCGCAGCACTCGACGGTGCGCAGCACTCGCCGGTGCGCAGCACTCGCCGGTGCGCAGCACTCGCCGCTGCGCAGCATTCGACGGTGCGCAGCACTCGACTGTGCGCAGCCCTCTCCGGAGTGGATCCCTCTTCGAAGGGGTGTATTAATACATAAATGATGTATTAAATACAGTTTTAGAAACACACAAAAACAAAAGCCCATAGAGTGAAGTGCGTCCCCCCTAGAGTAAAGTGCGGCCCGCTACGTTAAATTGGGCCCCTTTACTTAAGCCTAAGCAAAACAAACAGTAAATATTGGCTGAAAACAGCTAAGACAACTTACTTCATTATAAAGTTAGAAAAAAGAAAATTATGACGCAGAAAAAAACCCGGCACGCAAAATCGTATTTCAAACACACAATAATTTGTTCTTCAAAACCATATAACGTAAAAGAATTATTGGCTGAACTGTTTTCAGTTAATCTTCACTGTTTTTTTTCTCGCTTAGGCTTAGGTAAAGATTACGCTAACGAGGCCGTACGGCATAGGCTAACGAGACCGCATGAGAAAATTTCTCATGTTAATAATTTTTTGTCAATTCAATCACTAAATTTGTCAAAAATTTGTCTAAATAAGAAAATTTTACTTTATACCCGTCCATTTATGTTCTTCGAAGTTAGCCCTTCTCCGTTTTGGTATGTTTTATTATGGAATGGGGGATTCTTGTATGACGGGGGTGCTAAAGATCAGTAGGGGGCTAGGTAAAAGGTTTCTCGAGACTTCGACAAGCACTAAGTTTATAAGTCTTTGACATTCTCAAAATTGAGTTTCAGACAGTTGAAGGAATCATATTGCTTTTCAAACTTTCAAAAACCTCCTGGAGAGTATTTGATAAGTCAAACGCGGCTCATCGGTATCGTGGTGTCACTGCACCTCAATATCGTGTTGTTTTACTTCTTCATGTTGCGGTTCATTTCGCGTTTCTTCTTGTGAACACACCACATTTATACTTTTATAAACTTGTCTCTCTGCTTTACTGTCTTTCTGCTTCGTAAATCTTGAACATCTGATTCGTAAATCACAGAAAAATTGACTTTCGGTGAGGTTGAGTAGATGTTTATGAGCCAGAGTATATTCGAAATTAGAAGATCGCACTGAGTAGTGACTTTCGGTGAGTCTGAAAGTGTTAAAGAGATAGAGCGGCTGAGTTGCTAAAAGCCCTATATTTTGCTTTTGAACATGTTTTTAAACACTTTAACTTTTTTTTGTTGCTTATCTAATTCATGAAGTGCAGCTTTGTAATTTTTCGATTTCCTAGGTTATACTCAACGATCTTCTTGAGGGATGGCTGTTGCTGGACGTCAACGTTTCCTTGGGTTGGAAGAAGAAGAGGTGAGTTTATCCATGTTTTTATCGAATTCAGTAACCACATTTTCCTGTTACCCAGGAGCTTTTTGTGAAGCAAACTGCTGCTCGACTCGCTGTTTCCGGCCTCACTCATCCATTGGGACTGATCAAGACACTCCAGCAATTGGGACACGAGCCTTTTCCGCTCTCCACAGGAAAGTATGTTCAAATGCGCTCTTTTGACGAATCTGTGCCTAAAATTGGAGATTTTAAGGAGCTTTAGACCCAATTTTTATAAGGCAAGTTGGAGCAGTTCAAATAATTGTCCTATATTCTCATTGGTTCGCCATTGAGTTCTTGGCTTAGGCTTCAACTAAATCAATGCTAACGAGGTCGTACCGCTTAGGTACATATAAACCTCTGCTAAACTGGCACACTTGTTGCTGACTATCGTGAGGAATAATTAAAAGACCTAAATTAATCAAATCAAACTTCGATTTTGAGTATGATTGAGGGATAATTAGTTGTTTAAAACATACTTCTTGTTGTTGTTGTTGTAGCCGATAGATCTTCTATTCGGCATCGTCTTCGGTGATCGGTAGTTTTAGAAACCTTGCAGCTTCTACTGGGTCGGTCCAGAGAGACCAAGCCGTCAAACTAGTCGGCCTATCTGGACAGGAGAAAAGGTGAGTCGTTGTGTGTCCGGGTTCGTCGCAGTCCGGACATCTGTCCACGGTTGTGGAGTCAATTCTGGACATATAGCTTCGCAGAAATGGGCTATATCCAGACCGTAGCTGGGCGAGTGTTCGTCTTGTAGATCTCGGAAGATTTCTGTCTTCTCTGGAGATAGGCGGTGGTGGGTATCCTCCCAGTACCACAGGCGGTGAGTATTTGTTTTTCACCGCTGTGACTGTATCCGTGTGTATCTTCTTTATGTCTTCACGGTACGCTTCTTCTGTCTTCACTTCTTTGTCTTCGTCAAGGAATGGAGTGATGCAGTTTTGGTGTTCACTGAAAAGGGATCTCGCCCTCTTCAACTGTCTGGGAGGAGGTGGCATCTTGGTTGTGTCGTGATATATGTGGTCTCGTTTATGTAGCCGAAGGAGGAATTGCTTGCACAGCATGTCGTTGTGAGGCTTCACCGGGAGGACTTCGGATTCAATATGGAGATGATCTATCGGTGTCATCTTGACGCATCCTGTTGCCGCTCTCAGAGCAACATTTTAGGCAGCTTGAAGTTCTTTCCAATGGCTTTCGGAGAGATTCGGAGACCATATTGGCGCGGCGTAGTTGATAACTGGTCGGCCGACGACTTTGTAGGTAGTCAGCAAGAGTTCTTTTTCCTTTCCCCAGGAAGCTCCAGCAAGTGCACGTAATGCTGCATTCCGGTTTCGGAGTGTCGTCCTCGTTTTCTTCGCATGTGGTCCGAAAGTGTACATCGTGTCGAATGTGACGCCTAGAATTTTGATGGAGCGGACAGTTGGAACAGTGATGTTGTCTATACGGATGTCGAGTTGCTGATTGACCTCCCTGCTATTCAGCGTGAATAGCATTGCCGCACTTTTCTCTGCTGCTAATTTCAGTCGTCTGGAGTCGAACCACTGTGCTAGTTCGTCGAGGTAGCTGTTGATTTTGTTGCATATTGGAGCGATGTCGGACCCTTTGGCAAAAATAGTGCAGTCATCAGCATATGAGACGAGTTCGATCTGTTCCGGAGGTAAAGGGATATGTGACAGGTAGTGGTTGAAGAGAGTTGGTGACAGTACACCACCTTGTGGAACTCCAGCACGGAGTTTACGTTTCTTGCTTTGGATTCCACGAAATTCGACGTAGGTTTGTCGTCCTCTCAAGTAGCCACATATCCATCTTCCTATTTTGTCTGGTAGCGATGCATTTGCAATATCTTCGATCAAGATGTTGTGGTCCACGCAGTCGAAAGCTCGGCTGAGGTCTAAGGCAACTGCTACTGTACGACTAGCCGGTTTCTTCTCGTTGAGTCCTCTGGCAATGTAGTCGTTGAACGTGTGAAGAGCAGTCGTAGTGGATCTATCTTTGGTGAACCCGTGTTGATGTTTTGCTGGAGGCATCGCTTGTTGTATGTATGGAAGAAGCAGACGTTCAAGAACTTTTGCGACTGGTGAGAGGAGGGAGACTGGACGGTAAGATGACGACATTTCTTCTGGTTTCCCTGCTTTCAGAAGAGGTATTACTTTGGCCAGTTTCCAAACAGATGGTTTTGGCTGGTTCATAGGCTGTTGTTGTATATCGATGTCAGGAAACGGTGGGCATTGGGACCAAGATGTTTGAGGTGAATCATAGTAATTCCGTCAGGGCCAGCGGCTTTACTAGACTTGCTTGTTGTTGTTGTTGCCGGATGTAGCCGGCTTCGAAGAACGTCTGTGTACTTCGTTTCTTGTTCTTCTCTTTTTTTTCTTCTTATATCTTCAAGAACGCTGCGACATCCAGCGGCTTGGTCCAGAGGTCGATTGGAGACAGCGCGGTCGGGTGGCATGGGCAGTTGAAGAGATGCGCAACGTCGTGAGGTCCGGAAGAGCAATCGGGACACACGTCGGGGATGGATTCGTCAATGCGGTGGAGGTAGTTGTTGATGAATCTGCTGAATCCCGAGCGGAGCTGGCTGAGCGTGCATCTAGTCTTGCGGGGTAACTCCTTCTCTTCTTCCTGGATAAGGGGCGGAGGTCTGCCTCCCAGGATGACGGCACCTTTCAACGATTGGAGTTCGTTCGAGACCATCATCGAGTGTACGGTGTTTGCGACTGTTTTCCCATTGTTCGGATCCTTTGACATCTGTTTCGCGGCTTCGACAGTCTTCTTGCAGCTCAACACGAGGTTGTTCTTCATTGCGCGAGGGGGCGCTGGGCAGTCGAGGAGGCCGTGGTGGATGTGTTCTGGGTCCAACGATCTCGCGAGGTACTGCGCGGCGAGCATGTTCAGATGGGATTTGGTGCGCATGACCTTTGATTCGCGATGAATATGGTCAGTGTCGGCCATTTGATGATTCCCTGTCACGACGCGGAGTCCGGAGTTCTGAGAACGTTGGATTTTGGCGTGAGCGGAGTCCGAGAGGAAGGTGGACCAGGCGGGTGCGGCGTAGTTGCAGATCGCTTGCGAGATGGCTTTGAACGTGAGGCGGAGGGTTTCTTTTTGGTTGCCCCAGGTGCTTCCGGCTAAGGCTTTCAGTACGTTATTGCGCTGCGACATCCGTCTCGCGATGTCTTTGGCATGATGGCTGAATGTGAACATCGAGTCGTACGTGACGCCGAGTAGCTTGGCCTGGTTGACGGTGGGGACGGGTGATCCGCAGATTGATATGTCCAGAGTAGACTTGAATTCACGACTGAACGGGGTGAAAAGCATGAGCTGGCTCTTGGTCGGGGAAATGATGAGTGACCGTTCTTTGAGGAAGGTTTCAATTTTCGTGATGGCCCTGCGTAGATTTTCGGAGGCGACGTTGATGTCGGGATCTGACGCCCAGATCGTGATGTCATCAGCATACGAGATGACGTTCGTGTGGGCATCGTCTGTGGGAAGATCGCGGAGGTAAAGGTTGAAAAGGTTGAAAAGCGTGGGCGAGAGGGCGCTGCCTTGTGGGACTCCGTTTCTGAAGAGTCTGGAACTTGATACCGAGTCGCGGAAGCTTGTGCGTCCTGTTCTTCCTCACTAGACTTGCTTCCTTTTATTGCCTTTGAAACTTCAGATTCTGAAAAAAAAAGAAAAAAAAAGGGCTGAGTGATCATCTTGGGTCGCCGTAGGTCTCTTCTTGCGCGTCTAGCAGATTTGGTTGGATGGACTTTGCTTGCTGGGGTGAACTGTTTATTGAAAGCGTTGGAAGCCTCTTTTCGATTGTAGACTGGGATTCCCGAAAAATTGATAGCGCGGTTGTTCTCCTTTTGAGTGGGATTTACAATAGATCGGACAGTGGTCCAAAGTCGTTTGGCTCCTTCTTGTAGATTCATCGTCTGAAGGTAGCGTTGCCATTTGTTTTTTCTGTATTCGTCAACTTTTTGCTGGATCATCTTGTTCAGTTCTCGGATTTTGGGGTCAGCGGCGTTTTCTTCGCGGAGTCTATCTCTCTCATCTGCTAGCAAGGCGGCGTCAGTATGGAAGCCGGGGCGAATGTTTGGAATACGTCCTTTGGGCACGTAGCGGCGGTCTGCGGAGAGTATCGCTTCGCGGAATTTTCGCTCAGCTTCGAAGATATTAGAGAAGGAGTTTTCTCTAAGCTCCATTTCGCATCTGTCTCGGAAACCTTTCCAGTCAGCTTTCGAGAAATTCGTGTAGCATCTACGTTTAGTCTCTTCTCGGACGATTTGTCTCTGGAGTCGCACTACTATTGGAAGGTGGTCGCTGTTCAAGCCTGTAGAAGCCGTCCAAGTTATGTTGCAGGCTAGAGAGGAGGAAGCGAGTGTAACATCGGGTGAGCTGCTGCATGTTGGAGTAACGCGAGTTGGACTGAAGTCATTCATCACCACCAGGTCTGAGTTGTCAATTGCCGAGGCCAGTTCTACTCCACGCTGATCTTCGTCGATAAGCGCATCCCAGTCTTCATAATGTGCATTTAAGTCGCCGAGAATCAGGCAGTCTTTGAGTTGAAGTAGTCCTTCCCAGTTGGGATGGTGGTTCGGCGGGCAGCTGCTGGTGGGGGGAAGGTATACGTTGACCAGTGTTACTTCCTCTTCAGCAGAGCTCGATGCTCTGACATTGATTGCCAGCGTCTCCAGGTGTTCGTCGTTTATGATGTTAGAGAGATCTGTGACACGAAAGGCCACTGACTTATGGAGTATGAACGCAAGACCTCCTCCTTTGTTACGTGTTCTGTCCGATCTGATGACGATGAAGTCGTCGTTCTTCGGGAGTTTTGTTCGATCAGTAAATTTCGTCTCCTGTATGGCTGCAGCTGCGACATCATGTTTCTGCATGTAGTTGATCACTTCTTCTATCTTTCCTCGAAGTCCATTTGCATTCCATTGTAAGATGTTGAAGGTGTTAGTGAAGGTAGTCGAATCGTTTATTGCGGCGGGGGCTCTAGTTGACACTGCTGCTGTTTCACTTGCTGTCACTGTAGTCAACGTTGATGTACTCACAGCACAGCATTTTCCAATGTAGTTCGACTTCCAGTCGTTCAAGCTGACCAGTGTTGAGCAGTCTATGTGTAGATGAAGCCAACCATTGCAGTTGGTACATCTCACCATGCCTTTAGACTTCGCCATTCTTTTTGTGCACACGGAACAGTACCAGATCTTTGGGGGACCAGGATTTAGTTCCACGCCGGCTATGATGAGTAGAATCTGGAGCAGCGACGCCGGTGAAGGCCGCTCCACGATCAAAAAAAACGATGGTGATTTGATCGAAATTCCATTCGGATGGTTGCCTGTCTTTGGCCACTCGAAAGTGGGTGTTCTCCCGGCGAAGACGGACCAGGCGTGGAGAACAAACATACTTCTTCGAAACATACTGAGCAAGAAAAATATTTAGAGGACTGGTTTAGCATTCTTATAACTGAGAAATGTTCGAAAACTAAGGCTGCGCACTGTTTTGCTCAGCAACCGTTTTTAACCGTAAAAAAAGTAAAACTAATTTGCTCACATACAGTCAGATACATTCAGGTTTTGTTTGAATTTTCCTATTAGGGAACTTCCTGATTAGCATTAAAATGACGTATTGAGTGTCCAAATGGAGCAAATGTTGCAATTTGAAAGGTCATTTTATTGCTAGTCAGGAATTTTCCCAACGGGAAAATTCAAACAAAACCTGTATGTATCTGACTGTATGTGAGCAAATTAGTTTTACTTTTTTACGGTTAAAACTGCGCAGCCTCTATTTCTCATTTATTCGAATGACTCGGATCGAAGAAACGCAATGAAGGTTGATATATTCATCAAACTAAACATTATAATTTTCATTGGTACCTCTTACAAGTCAGCATCAAACATCTGGCAAATCAACCCTATTTGTTATGATAATTGAGCACAATAAGTTGCTTTTCTCTGATTTTCGCTCTATTATTTCTAATCTATTTGGTTCCTTCCATAAAAAAGTGATTCAAAAATGCAAGCCATCATGACATGGACGGAGGCATCAGATGTATGAGGCTTGCGGTGAAAAAGAGTGAAGGCCAGAGAGAGGCTGAAGATACGGAAATGATCAAATTATAACACAATGAATACCATAGCTCACCGGAGGTCACATCAACATGTTGGAAATCGAGAAGTTAACGACCGTTGATCGATAGAAAGTTGTCTAGAGGAATGAGTAGCGGGCTAAAGAAGAAGGGCACACAAGGGAGTGAGATATGAGAGATCAAAAAGGAAGAGGCTTGCTCGAAACTCATAGTTTAAGCCCTCTCCTGCTTCTCTCACAGTGCAGTAGTTTTTGTTTTAATGTTTGACTACTACATGTGAAATGTAGTTCTTTTTATATACCTCAAAATTCAATCACATGAACGATCTAAAACCTGCACAAAAAAAAGTTTTTTTTACACAATCTCACATGGTTCAATTTGTAGAACTCTGATCGTCGCTGGTAGACATGCTTACTTCCTCCCGAACTCCTTCAGCTATGGTTGGTTATCAAAAAAGATATCATCAACTTAACTTTTCCCAACCACTTGTTATTGAAATGAGCAAAGAAAGCATTGGTCCCATCATATGATGCTAGAAAACGAAAAAGACCTAAAGAAGATACACACGGATACAGTCACAGCGGTGAAGAACAAATACTCACCGCCTGTGGTACTGGGAGGATACCCACCACCGCCTATCTCCAGAGAAGAGAGAAATCTTCTGAGATCTACAAGACGAACACTCGCCCAGCTCTGGTCTTGATACAGCCAATTTCTGCGAAGCTATATATCCAGAATCGACTCCACAATCGTGGACAGATGCCCGGACTGCGACGAACCCGGACACACAACGACTTACCTCTTATCCTGTCCAGATAGGCCGACTAGTTTGAAGGCTTGGTCTCTCTGGACCGAACAAGTAGAAGCTGCAAAGTTTCTAAAATTACCGATCACCGACGACGATGCCGAATAGAAGATTCGGTCGGCTACAACAACAACAGAAAAGGAAAAAAAAAGTTGTTTTGAGGAGTTGAAAAAAATAATTTGAGGAGAATTTCGCTCCAAAGATTAAAAAAGCTAGCCTGTTTTTCTGCCTAAAAAAGGGCTTGCGTTGATATGCTTCGTCAAGCATCTTCAGCTTACACCATGTTAAAAATTGGAATTCAACCCGGAATACCTGCGTATGGTCTAGAATTATGAGAAAACGAGAAAGAGATTGTAATTTAAAGAGAGATATAGATACATAGTTACTTAGAAAGAGAGATGGATAGTTACTGGGAGAGAGAATAATAACGCAGTGCGGGGAAAGGGACGAGTGAATGCGGGAAAAGCAGGAACATGAAAGTGAAGACGAGCTAGCGAGAAATGGTGGGAACGGGCCAGAATTTGAGAGTAATTGGATATCTCCTAGTAAACTATGATGAAAGCTCTGAGTTCATCGTTCACTGAATGGTTCCTGATGGGTGAATTGGTCGCCCGCCTGCAGGCTCGCAATTGGTATCCTCTGCCCATTCCTACACGGTTCTCTTCACGGGATTCGAGTCGGCGGCGATCGGTCTCATTGTCGCCAGATATGCGGACAAGTGTGTCTCCAAGGTTACTTATACGGTTCAAATCATGGGTCGCCAGATCTGTGAGATTAAAAAAAAACTATGGTTCAGATGAGAGAGTGTCTAGAATAATTAAAAACTCTCTCTTCTGTGCTCTTCAAATCTAGCTCGAATCTCATTATTCAACATTCCGCAGCTCGAAAAGGTTTTTTTAAAACTTTGTGCAATAGTTCAACAAAGTGACCTTTGTTGAATGGTTTGAAGGCTTTGTCTGAAGTCGGAACAAAAACCCACCCCAGCTAATTGCGGTTCATAACCGCCTTAGCTAACGTTATCGGCATGTTCTGGCGCCATTATCGATCAATATTTTTGAGACAGGGATCAATCCAACTAGGGCGGTCAAAGTTAAGGGAACCAAACAGAGTCCCACAATTCAATCATCTGACATGCCTACTGGTTAATCTTTTTGAAAACTTGTTTAAAAAATATTCACGTTGTTCACGGATGATTCTCTAGCTCTTTGATATCGTTCTCACTAGTTGAAAAAAAGCGCCGAACGAGAGCGAACTTCTACAGTTCATCGACAAGAACTATACGGAAATTGGTGGAAAGGCTGAATTCGAAGGGATGGACGAGCGGGATCTGAGTGATTATCAAAGCTTCCGGTAGGCCTTTGATTCTAATTTTCTCAACTTATCGTTTGTTTAAGTCATATTTTAAACTACCAACTGGCAAAAAAATTTTCTTGGGCGACCTACCTACCGACCCTATCTCTCATTCGGAATGAATGTATCAGATTTTTCACAGCTAAAAAGGCAAAAGAAAAAAAATCATTCCTCAAGATAAATACAACTTTTCATTAGCATTAACTCAGTCTCAACCGGTTCCTTCAAGTGAAAAGTGCAACTTCGAACCAACTTTAGCGATCGACCTGTTGAAAAATCAAGACAAATTTTACCTGTGGTTTAAGAATAAATTTTTTGAAGAAAATTAGATAGGTTCTTCCAAATTTTTTTGTCAATTTTGACGATAAGTTGTTTTTTCCAGCCGTATGATTCGAACCGGCATTCGTGATTCTTTCGTTCGCACTTGTGGAGTTATCGCGGCGAGACCGTTCATCGGTAAGAAAACGATAACAGTTTATAATATATCGCAGTCAGATGCTGGAAGAGCAAAGATGGTTTTGTTATACAAGTTCATAGCATAAGTAGAATAGGGGTGAAAATGTGTGCTCTAGATAAGAATCACGCGCTGTTTGATTTCAGTTGTCTCGATTCGACAAATCGCACAATTGATTGGTGGCGAGACCAAGTACCTGAATGGTATCTCCGCTCTGCGTCTCATCGGGGTAGAGGAAGGGCCTCCTGGGCTATTCTCGTAAGTTCATTCTCTTCTATCTCGTGGGTGGGGTAGAGGAGGGGTCTGCTGGTATATTCTCTTCATTTCATTCTCTTCTATCTCCGCCGACACTCCCATATACTTTGTAATGGCGAGCCGAGGCACCAGTAAAATAGCCTTTTTCCCTTCTCCGGTTAATGTATGAGTCTCGCGAAGAAGATCGCCGACTGCGGTGCGAGTGCAGACGTAGAAAATGTCTCCGGACTCAAAAGGATCCTCAACAAACTATACCAAAGGACTCCCCTCGACAGGACCCATGGACAAACAACAACAACAATCTCTTTGGGGGCAGGCGTTAAATGAGGGGCACTTGTCTAAGTCATGTTTGTACGCGCCGAGCGAGTTGGATGAGGGATTGAAAAGGCAAAAAGAGAGAAAAAGAAGTAGAGGAAAAGTAAAATAGAACGGAAGGAGAAAATATTATAGATCATTTTTGGCGCGAACATGTATGTGCCATCATGGCTGTGCCGGTAACTATTTAACCCCTGGTTGAGGGGGGAGGGGGTAGAGGAGGGAACTGCTGGGCTATTCTCGTCAGTTTATTCCCTTCTATCTCGTGGGGGTGGGGGTAAAGGAGGGGCCTGCTGGACTGCTCTCGTCAGTTCATTCTCTTCTATTTCGTTTCTTCAACATTGCTTACTTGCACTTGTCAAAAAGTATAAAAGCGGCTTTCATTCGACTCGGTGACCTCGAATATATGAAGCAAGTGGAAGGTGAAAAAAGTAAAGAATCAGTTTTTTAAGACCTTTGAAAATTTTTAAAAATGTAAAAGTTTTGACAAGTCCAAGTAAAATTTTTATTCAAAGTTTATAGTTCTCTTAGTCCAAATTTAGAAGCTAATATAAATAGAAAAACTACCGATATGCACTGGAAGTTTGTTTGAAGACCCTCTGATTCCGGGATATCCCGTTCACACTTGCAAAACAACGATCCCCTCTATGCAAGGCTTTTCACTTTTTGGTTTGCCTATAGCTGTAAGCTGGGACCGATCATGAACCTGAGGAGAGGACACATGCGTTAAGGGAAAGGGATATTCTTATTTAGAAATTAGTGGAATTGAACGACTCAAGACGTTTCGTGTCACTGATACAGATGTCAACGGGTGAGATGTCAACAGTCAACGACACGTCTCTACTCCCACCAAAAACGATGCTAGGCCGGCTTTACCACCCACTCACAAAGCCTATAGCATGAACAGGTTGCTACAACGATGTCCGCCTTCACAAGGTGCAGCATGACAGTCTCAGAACTGCAAAGGACATCAAAACCCTGCTCCGGACGCATCTTGTCCGAAGAACACTAGAACTTCTCTCATTAAAGAGAGTGCTCATAACCAAGTCTTCGATGCGGGATGCTCGCCGGCAACAACAACATTTAGAAATTAATCATACCGAGAAAATTGCAGAAGAATTGCTCACTTTCCTTTCACAGGAAAAAACAACAAAATGCACTACTTCCTTGTACGAATTATTCATACAGCGTCGAAGAACAACACCCCGTAAGGCAGAAAGCTCAACTACACTCCCAACCTCAGCGAAACTGTTGACACTGTTGACAAAGCCCTGATTAAACAAAGAGACCGGTGCTACAACGATGTCCGCCTTCACGCGGTGCAGCACGACAGTCTACAGACTGCAAAGGACATCAACAACCTTCTCCGGAAGCATCACGCATCACGCTCCGAAGGAACTACAAGAGAGCCTCTCTGTCTCTCTCTCTCTCTCATCTCTTCACTACACCTCCGTCTTCGTTCTTTTTTTCGCCTGAGGGACAGTCCGATCCGGCTGGCCTGTCCCAACTACTTCTCCTATTGGCCGGAGACATCGAGAGTAACCCAGGACCAAGGATCTGGCTGTGCACTACATGCAAGAGAAAGGTGAATACTAACTGCATCCAGTGCTCCTACTGCTCAGAGTGGGTCCACACTAAATCGACATGCAGTGGCCTCTCCTCACTCAAAGAATACATCCAAGTCGAATACCGCTGCCCGTCATGCATAACATCAACGACTCCGCTGACGACCACGAACACCAGGCAAACTGTCTCCTCTGACCCCACGTCCAACAGCAGGAACCTCAAGATTTTGCAATACAACTGCAATGGCTTCTCTGGCAAAACGACGGAACTCCATGAACTCGTCACTCGTCTGAAAATCGATCTATTTCTCATCCAAGAAACTAAGCTAACGAACCGTTCCAAATGTCCACAAATTCCTGGATACACTATCGTAAGAAAAGATCGTGAGAAGAACTCCGGAGTCGGTCTTATTACCGGAATCAGCGAATCGCTGTCCTACACTGTAATGCCCTCTCCGACCGACACACATTTGGAATCTCTCACCGTCCGCATATTCGATGCCGATGCGAAGTCGCTCGATGTGACCAACATATACATACCACCGACGAGCTCTTGCACCACTGGTTACACGCCCGACCTCACTCCGTTCTTACACAATCGCGAGAAATCCATCATACTCGGTGATCTTAACGCTCATGATGCCGCATGGTTCTCCAAATCTTCAGACAGCAGAGGCTCTCACATAGCAGAACCGATCGATGCTTCAGAACACGCCGCAGTAAACCGTGACACGCCTACCAGAGTACCAGTCAACGGAAGACCATCTTCTCCAGACATCTCCATTTGTTCGCTGGACTTACTTTCTCAGTTCTCAAGAAAACAATACCATCTGGAAGCTCCGACCATCTACCCATCGTAATCGTCCTTGAGGGTTCCAACTACATCCGTACGCACAGGAAAGTCTCCTTCACCAACTTCGGAAAAGCGAACTGGAAAATCTTGGAACAGCTCGTCGAAGAAAAGTTATCCACGACACCTCTTCCCGACCTCCCCGCCGCCCAAGCTGAGCCCTTCTTCCGGAAGATCCTGTTATCTGCAGCCGCCAGCTCAATCCCACGCGGTCGCATCAAGAAGAGAAACGTTGCCTTAACACCAGAAATCCGAGATTGGATGACCAAACGAGACGCTTTACGAGAATCAGACCCATCAAGCCAAGACATCAGCACCCTCAACATGAACATCAGACGAGCCACGGACAGAAACAAAAGGGACATCTGGAGAAACTTCATGGAGACCTTTGATCCCAAACTAGACAGCAAGAAACTGTGGAAAACGATCAAGATGTTGAATGATAAAGGACGTCCCCCACCAAACTGCGCCATCGACTTCGGGAAAGGACCCCTCACATCCTCCTTCGAAATCGCGAACCAGTTCAACAAACGCTTCACACGCCCAGTCGACTACAAAACAAAAAAGGAAAATCGGAAAACCATGAAGAAAGTTCACAAGATCCACGCTAAAGATTTTGTCGAGTACTCAGAGGCCGCTGTGAAATCAGCTATTAAGAAGACAAAGAAATCAACAGCCCTCGGACCGGACGGACTCGCTCCAATACTCTTCCATTATCTCGGGAACAGAGGTATAGCCGCCCTCACAAAGCTCATCAACGACTCGCTCAGCTCTGGCAGAATTCCCATGATTTGGAAATCTTCAGTCATTCTCCCACTCCTGAAAGCAGGAAAAGAGGCAACGGATGGACCAGGATACCGACCGATCTCCTTACTCTCACCGATGGCGAAAATCATAGAACGACTTCTATTGGAAGAACTCAAGCCGTACGTAAGAGTAGCTGAGCACCAGCATAAATTCACCACAGGAAGATCCACCACATCTGCCCTCCTCACTCTTTCAAAAGACGTAGCTGCAGGTTTTAACGCGAAGAGACCAGCTAAACGTACAGTGATGTTGGCAATCGACATGTCAAAGGCCTTCGACTGCATAGACATAGCGGTACTCATAGATCTCGTCCTACAAACCGACGCCCCAAACTTCGCAAAGAAATAGCTAGCATCGTACCTCAGAGGACGAACGAGCCGTACATCCTTTCGCGACGTCCTCTCAAGCTCATCCCTGATCAGAAGCGGAGTCCCTCAAGGCAGCGCACTCTCACCGCTTCTTTTCAACTTATATCTAAGCGATCTTCCGAACAACGATCCAAACATCGAAATCGTCTCTTATGCTGATGATATAACGCTATGGGCGTCAGATCCGAGCATTTCCACTGCCTCGCTACACATACGATCCGGTCTCCCACACATCGAAAAGTTCATCCACGATCGTGGACTATCTATTTCTCCTGCCAAAAGCCAGCTTCTACTCTTCACACCTTACAGCAAAGAGTACAAGACTATCCTAGATGTCTCGATCGGAGGTCAGAGCGTACCCACCGTGAATACCGCCAAAATCCTTGAAGTTACATATGATTCTATGTTCACATTCAGTCATCATGCGAAAGACATAGCAGGCCGAATGTCGCAACGTAACAATGTACTGAAGGCGCTAGCCGGCAGTACATGGGGCAACCAAAAGGAGACACTCCGTCTCACGTACAAAGCCATTTGCCAATCCATATACAGCTACGCAGCTCCAGCCTGGGCCAGCTTTCTCTCCTCCTCAGCACACACCAAAATTCAAAGAGGACAGAACAATGGCCTGCGTATCGTAACAGGAAACCATCAAATGGACAGCGTCGACCACATACATGCTGAAGCTAAAGTTATGAGATCGAAATCGCACCTTCACATGCTATCAGCCCAATACTTGGCAAGGACCTTGAGCCAAACTCACTTCCATCACGGATTATTTCTCCAAGGACCCCCACCACGCAACATGAAAGCTGATCTTTACATCGCATGCAGAAGCACTGTTGAAAGAGCCCTGTCGGAAACAGCAGAGAAGAACAACGGGAAAAGCGTCGCCAACCGAGTCCACACAAACATGGTCTCAGAAGAAAAGGAAACCATCCAAGGTCCAGTCATACTGGGCGGCCGACCACCACCGGACATAAATGAAGAAGAAGTGGACCTCTCCAGAAACGCCCGCTGCACGCTGAGCCAACTCCGCTCAGGCTACAGCAGGTACACCAACCACTACTTACACCGGATGACTACTGCCCAGACTGTCTCAATGGACCTCACGACGTGGCCCATCTCTTCAAATGCGCTAGACGTCCAACAAGACTCACGTGGGAAGATCTCTGGATGAAACCAAAAGAAGTAGCCTCATTTCTGAGACTATTGTGAAGGAAAGAGGAAGAGATGTATTTAAAAATAAAAAAAGAGAGGAGAGAGAGAGGGAGAGAGCGGCTCTCCATAGCCAACTCTCTTCGACGCGAGACGTTTGCCGGCAACAACAACAACAACAACAAAGAGACCACATGAGGACTCCATGATCCACTGAATCCCGTACTCCCAACAATCATGGCTGAAATCACAACTCAGATTCGCATGGATAAGCAAAAAGCCTGGGAGGACTACGTCACTGGATTACGGCACAACGAACCAACCCTTACATCTCTGGAAAACGATCAAAGCAATCTATTGTAGAGGCCACAAGCAATCGCATAATGTCATCATCCATAACGGAAAAGAACTAACCTCCATGCAAGCCTCAAACGCATTTGTCAAAAACTTAGTCAAACAAACCCCAAAAACATCGGACCACGCAAATCGCCGCACACTTCGATGGATAAAATGTTTTTCCAGAGAAGACGTTCCCGTATTTTCGATTGATGACGTTGAAAAAGCTTGCAAAGCAACCAGAGGGTCGAAGGCAATTATTAGCGGAGGAATCTGCCCCCTTATGATCAAAAACGCAGGAACCTCATACAAAAGATGCTTGGCTTTCCTCTACAACAGCACACTCCAATCCGGAATCATACCACATGCTTGGAAAACAGCCCGAGTTATTATGCTGCCAAAGATAAGAAAGGACTCTTCGACGATTAAAGGATATCGCCCAATTTCAATCTTATCTACCATTGCCGAATTTTTCGAAAGAAGCCTACTCTCTTTCATCGCAGATGGAATCGAAATGGTCAAATGGCAACATGGATTTACAAAAGGCAAGTCTACAACTTCAGCGCTCCTAGAAATAACTGGCCAGATCACAGAAAATTTCAACCAAAAACCTCCCCCGAAGAGAACGATAATGGTTGCTTTGGATATGACCTCAGCGAATGATCTAGTTCACATCCCGACGCTTTGCAGAAAACTCGCAGAGACCAAAATTCCGAAAGGTATCGTGAGATGGTTGTCTAACTATCTTCGGGAAAGATCCGTGAGAGTGACCTTCCAAAAACGACCAGCAGCAACTTCACAAGTCGGGCTGGCGTTCCACAAGGCCATGTGCTAAGCCCCATCCTTTTCAATGCCTATCTAAACAACCCACCAGAACCCACGGGAGACACCAACATTGTTGCCTATGCGGACGACATCTCAATAGTAGTAGTAGATTGCCCGCCGTAGGTCTCCGGCTGGGTAGACGAGGTCTTCTTTGACATGGCTCAGAAAACAATAACCTTACTTACATCATTTATCTAATTACATTTATTTCTCTTTCTCGGGGTTTATTTGGTTTTTTTCCCTTTCATTTATTATTATTATTTTTTTTTGAGAGAGAAAGGAATCACTGGTATAAGAACTTAACAACAGACGTCGGGCTATTCCACAAATCCATACTTCTTAAAAGTGTGTGGTCACAGCGACACGAGAATAAATGACTAGTTGTATGTGGCTCTTCTAAACATTTTGGGCAAAGAGGGGATTGGGCAGCTCCTATTCTGTGTAGGTAGCTGTTAAGGGAACTTGCATAGCCACTACGTAGTTGCGATAATGTTATTTGTTGTTCCCTGGGAAGTTGATTCGTTGATTTATGGATTCTGGGAGGTTTCTTACCTAGAACTGGGTTAGGGGAGCAGGAGCTAATGAAATTTCTAACAGTCTCAGTATGTATTCTTTTAAGTGTGGCTTTCTGATCACTGTCTACTAACATCATTTCTAAGTCCTTGGCATGTTTACGAATAGTTCTAGGTGGTTTGGGTTCCATGCATCGACGATGGGAGGGGTGGTTTGGGAGGAGTCTTGCTCTTGCAACGAATTGCTTGGTAAGCATCGTGTTGTGCTCCTTTATGGGTAACATTTCGCTTTCTACAGCTAAGTGCTCTGTGCCGGCCATTGCTAGGTTTCCTGTTGCTATCCGTATTGCTTTATTTTGGTTTGCCTGTAGTTTTTTCCAGTTCGTCTCGGCCAATTGAGGGGAGTAATTTGGTGCGGCGTAGTTGAGAACGGATCTGGTCATTGTTTTGTAGGTTGCAAGACGGGTGTTTTTCTGTTGGCCCCATGTTCTTCCTCCGAGGGCACGTAGTATATTCAGTCTTTTGGCCGTTCTCTGTTTAAGGTATTCTGCGTGTTGTCGAAAGGTGCCGAGTTGGTCTAAGACGAGACACCGAGTATTTTGGGTGTTTTAGTTGTCGGCAAAAGGGTTCCATGGATTTCTACCTTGGGTTCTTTTTTACATTCGCCTGTATGGGTTGTGAAAAGAGTGACCGTTGTCTTTTCTTTGGATATAATCATTTTTCGTTGTTCCAATTCTTCTACGAGTTTGGGTAGGAAGTGGTTGATCTGATCTTCACAGGTTTCAATACAGGGGCTTGAGGAGAGAATTGAGATGTCGTCGGCGTAGGCTGTCATCTGCGTGTTTCCTGTGGGTTGCGGGAGGTTGTTTATGTAGAGATTGAATAAGAGGGGACTGAGCACTGCTCCTTGTGGGACACCAGATCTGCATGTGAGACGTCGACTGCTTTTTCCTTGGAAATCTACCTTGGTTGTACGGCCTCTTAGGTAGCTGGACATCCATCGGACGATGGCTCTTGGCATATTCGTTTCAGTGAGTTTCTTGCAGAGAAGGGATATGTTCACTAAGTCATATGCTGCAGTGAGGTCAAGGGCGACCATGAGAGTGCGGTCCGGGAGTGGTTTCCGATTGAAGCCGTTTGTTATTTTCCCGGTTATTTCCAGGAGTGCGGTAGTAGTCGAGTGCTCTTTGCGGAATCCATGTTGCCAGTCAGCTATTTGAAAGCCTTCCGCCAGGAATGGTAATAAGACCCGTTCGAATGTCTTGGCTATAGGTGATAATATTGATATTGGTCTATAGCCGTTCAGGTTGCTCGAGTCCTTTCCTGGTTTAGGTAACATTATCACTCTTGCATCTTTCCATCTGGACGGGATAATACCGGTTTGCAGCGTGTCATTGAAGAGGATGCAGAGACACTTTCTGAAGTTTTCACCGGCCATTTTGAGTAGTAGAGGGCAGATGCCTTCACTGTCTGGACATTTGGAACCTTTGGTTTTCTTGATGGCTTCTTCGATCTGTGCCAGGGAAATTTGGGGAGCGTCTGTCCGTTTGAGGCCTTTTATTAGTCGCGTTGTGCTTCTCATCTCAATAATAATTTGGGGAGCGTCTGTCCATCTCAATAATATCATTGAGTGCAAAATCAGCGAATGCGAGAACAAAATGAATGAGTACCTTCTCTTAGACCAATTAGGAACCTTCCGACACCACGCAGAGGCCATCAGAACGAAGGCAACCAAACGTCTTAATCAGAGCTTTAGCAGGCAGAAGATGGGGGCAGAGTCCGACAACACTCATCGCAACGACGAGATCAATAATGAACTACGCAGTACCCGTATACATCACTCGCAAACACTCACTGGACACGATTACAGGCCTGCCAAAACAAAACACACAGAGCAGCCACGGGTAACCTTCAAATGTCTGGAACACAACATCTTGCTCTTGAGTCAAAACTACTTCTGGTAGAAAAACGCAATGAGCTACTGACCAACCAATACCTAGCTAAAGCCAGAACGCAAAAAAGATCACCCATACCACAACCTCGCCCTCCGAAAACAACCAGCAAGAACTATTATTCGACACGTGATGAATATGGACCTCAGTCTGGGAGACAAAAGATTGCAAAACAACACTTAAAAACCTGCATACTGAAGCCACCAGGAAATTTTTTTTAGAAACCGAACCAAACCCGGTCCTAGGGTTCAAACCACCCATGATCCAAAAGTCAACGGTGTTACTAACCAGGGAACAACAGGTTACCCTATAGCAGCTCAGAAGATGTTACTCGAGCACATTAAACAGCTGCCTTCATAGGATAGGTGCTACTGACTCTCCTCTCTGTCTTTTATGTGTAGAAGAAGATCACATTAGTTCACACTTGTTTAACTGTCGTTGTAACCCCACTCGACTTACGCCGTTAGACCTATGGTATAGACCTGTCGAGTTTTCTTTGCCAGTCTGAATATTTAGATTTCATCGCCAATATAGGCTTGCTGTTGTCTCTGTAGGTTTGATTGTTGAATGTATATGGATAGAAGGATGGAATCTTGTTTATTAAAAAAAGCCAAAGCCCGAACCGAAATAAGGCGAAAAGAAAAGAGACAAAAAAGAGAAAGAGAGAGAGAAGAGAGAAATGAGTGAGTGTGACTGTGTGCACGAGCTTTTACCCTGAACTCGCGGACCCCTTTTCAACGTCAAATTTGCACGGGCAAAATCATCATCATAAAAATACTATCGCGTACATGATTAAAATTATTATGGTAATTGACTGGCCTCTGTTTCTTGCGAAGGCACTATAACACCCTGGATTGTAAGTTGCATTCGTTGGGAAGTTGAGTGTCTTATACCGTTCTTTTTTAAACGAATGTCTAGTTACATAGCTTGAAGGCTGTGAAAATAGACGAAAGCGAAGTATTTCATGAACTTAAACTAGTCCATGAAAAGGGATCGAACGTCTTACTGCGTCTTACTAAGTGTGGTTACGTTATTGTTTGTTGTAGGGGTTTGGTACCACAACTGATCGGGGAGCTCATCCTGATCTGGGGCATTCACTCTCTCACCTTCGCGGCGGAGAGAGCTCTAGTCAGAGCGCAGTTGGACAATAACGAGGACAGAGAAAGAGGAGAGAAGGTACGGTAAATGGCTCAACACGACAACAAACCCGAATAAAAATGTTATGATAATGGTAGGACAAAGTTACGTTCGCTTACAGTAGTATCCTTACAGTAGTATCCTTTCATATTGGTTCGCTTACAGTAGTATCCTTTCATGATGGTTAAGTGTAATATCAAGTAGAGAAGATGAGCTTTGTTTGTGAAAAATTCACATAGAAATTAGTATTTAGGAAAGCATGTGTTGAACCTGAGAAAAGCTCGCTAGGGGACATTACGTTTATAGGGATTCCTTTAGATGTAAAGGACACGCTGAAAGTAGTTACTCGAAGTATTACTAACATATTTCTAAACTTTAGGACCTTAAAGAAGCGCGTAAAATGGCGCGTTTCCTGATTCCGCATATCGTTTCGCCGTTCTCTTACCCGTACTCCGTCGTGTCGACCGTCATGGCAGTTGCTGGATCAGGTTTATTTGTGTTTTGTGTAATTGTGTATTGGATTAGTAAAGAGAAGTATGTCTAGTACGAAAGAAATCCCTCGCACGGGAAACAATTTGGTTACGCTCTACAAGCCCCGGTTAGGCAACAGAGGTTCGGTCCCGGCCGAATGCGATTTTTGCCCGTGTGATTGTTTTTTTTTCATTCATAGTCTCAGTCCATCGTTGCTTGAACGATTTGCATAGATCAAAAATTTATGTCTAGTACGGTTATCGTACTAGATACAGAAGTTATTATTTCAAATGGGTCAACTATCGAACAGCGGTTCACTACCTAACAGGTCATATAGGTTGAGTACGAAAGAAGATTTTAGTTTCAAACATAGCTCAACTACCAAACTGGGCATTCTGCCATTGGTAAGAGAACAATTTGGAGTGATGACTCCTTTCGGAGACCTAGGGCGGGTCTCTGTGTTACTTCATGGCGAGAAATGAAATGGGTATGAAGTTTGGAATAGATGTAAGAAGGACTTCTGACTTCATGGTAAGCCTAAGGCTTCCGCTCACAAGGGTTTTTTTTGTTATCAAGATCTTGAACAAAAGTAAGGACATGATTTAGAAAGTAAGGAAACAAAAGTAAGGACATGATTTAGAAAGTAAGGAAACAAAAGTAAGGACATGATTTAGAAAGTAAGGAAACAAAAGTAAGGACATGATTTAGAAAGTAAGGAAACAAAAGTAAGGACATGATTTAGAAAGTAAGGAAACAAAAGTAAGGACATGATTTAGAAAGTAAGGAAACAAAAGTAAGGACATGATTTAGAAAGTAAGGAAACAAAAGTAAGGACATGATTTTTGAAAGTTCTTTCCCTCTTTGCTGTCCCGAAAATCAAGTTGATATGTGCGTCCAGGTCTGTTGGTGTCGATGCTGCCCTTCTCACCAGCCTTCTCTCACTGGCACGATGCCTATGAGTACCTTAGACCACAAGGAGGACTCAAGAGAGGGTCCAGAATGTTCCTCCGAGAACAGGTCATTCATCATCCAGTTGTTTCTTTTTCAAGCATGTTGAAGAAGAAATGCAATTGTGAGAGAAAGACAGGCTTAGAAAAGAGAACAGGCGCATGTACTGAAAAAAAAAACAGGCGCATGTAGGAAACATAGAGAAGTGGTTACTCTTTTTGTTGGAAAAGGGCATACTTTTCTTTTTTCAACTTTCAGCTGCTGCAATGTTAGAGTTCTCTCACTTCATTCTCAAATCCTAGTCCCTCCAAAGTTACTCCAATTGATGAGCGCCTCTTAGCCGCTACATTTCTCTCTTCGCTTCTTTCCCTCGAGCTCCTCTTTCTTATCTTCCTGAATTTTTATTATTATTATTATTTCCCGTTCTACAGTAATTCGAACCAAAGAGACTTGAGAGCCCATACTGATTAATTTCAGGGCGAGTTAAAGAAACACCACGGTTTACATTTATTCCGGAAGCTCATTTAAAATTATGGCGAGTTAAAGAAACACCACGGTTTACATTTATTCCGGAAGCTCATTTAAAATTCAATATCATATTTTATGATAGGTGCATCAAGCCTCGGAGATTGCGCGAGAAAGTAAGTCTAAGTTGTTGTACAATGGGTTGGGAGACTTTTAGTGGGTTGGTCCGGATCTACACGAATAAATTGAGTTGATAAATGATTTATCGGTTGTTGTTGCCGGTTGTAGCCGTCATCGAAGAACAAGGCCCACGTGATATGTTTCTTTTCGTTTCGTCTTTCGTTGTGTATAAATCGTCAATTTTGAATAGAGATCTTCAAGAAGTTTGCCACTTCTCGTGGTTTCTCCCATAAGTCGGTGAGTGAGAGTGTCGTGGGGTCGCCAATGCAATCCAACAGGTGCGCGACGTCATGAGTTGTGGATGAGCATGTTGGGCAGACGTGGACTCGTCGACACGGTTTAGATACGATTTTGTGAGTCGGCTGAATCCGGATCGAAGCTGGGAGAGCGTACATCTTGTGCTGCGGGAAAGGTCATTTTCTTCCACGTTGATGTCGGGCGGGGGTCTACCTCCAAGAATGACAGCGCCTCTAATTGATTGGAGTTCGCTGGAGAACATCAGTGTGTGTATGGCGTTTGCGACGAGTTTCTCCGGATGAATTTTCGGTAATATTTATTCTTCTATTACACTTTCTACTCAACATTTGTTGCCCTGAATACTGAAAGTCTTTTCAGGTGGGGGCGGTGTCCGTGGGAACCGATCGCCAGTTGTACGCAAGCAATAAGCATTTTGCATGAATGGTTAGCTGTTAACATAGGTCATTCATTCATTATTAACACATAACTGTGGAGGATTCCGAAAAATTACCGTACCTCAGCGTTGGAGTCTAGAAAATAACTAGCCATGATTTCTCCGCTCTCTACCTTTAGATGATCACCTCTGGGTATTCCAGTCACCCCACTCTAAGAGTGCTAGTCTTTCTGAATTCTCAACACTTACTTACATTAGACCTTTAATAAGAATATGGCCATCGAGTACTCGCATGGTTTAAGATATTTGGGCTTTTTGGTTCTCGATGTATTTTAAAATACCGATTTATTGATGATTTAGTTGAAATCTTGTTTTAAAACGTAGTATAATCCAAACGAATCAGTTTGGTGCCAACAGAGCGAAACCTCTGTTTCCTTGCATTTCAAAAGAGAAGTCCTTGCAATTCAAATTTTTTTTCTCCAAAAAATTCAATTTCTTAGAAAGTGCAAGTAATTCATGTTCTGATGTTTTGCTGAAACATACAGTAGTTAAATTTCTCAGAAACTTAGTTGTATTTCCTGAACTCCGTTGAGAGAATCAGTTGCAGGCATGTTTTAAATAGTCATGTCAGACCTTCAGTCGGCGGACCTCTGTTTTTCCATAAAGTAGGACCCTTATGTAAAATAAAACAAAAAATTTTCGCGGGCCTTTTTATCATAAGAGGGGGACCATTGTGTAAAAAAAAATTTCCGCTTTCGGCGGGCGTCTGTACCATTTTCTTGCACACTAAAAAACCCCTGGTTGCAGGCGAGAGAAGAGGCCGAACAATTCTCTTCCCCAGCCTCATTCACGACTATGACTTTCTCTTAGCAACTTGTATACATATTTATAGAACCTTTTTGATAAGAAGTGTTTTTGAACGTGAGAAGATATGCTAAATTACTTATGATCTGAGAAGCCATCCCAGACTCAGGTTAAAGGTCAGCTTTGATGACTAAGAAATCAGTCACTCTATTCAAAGCATTCTACAGATCTCGGATGATGAAGATGAGAGCCAAGCGACTAGCCGAACGAATAACTATTAGCATCACTTGCCTAGAATGATGAGTCTGTCTTATGCTTTTTTTTCCCAAGTGGAACATGTAGCATAAACCAAATATCAGTTTTAAATGTCGTGTTTTTTAACATCTTAACGATCAAGGCCTACAGAACAATATTATGTTGGATCGCAATAGGGATCATCCGAGGGTTTTCCCTATTCTTCGCAATAGGGATCATCCGAGGGTTTTCCCTATTCTTCGCAATAGGGATCATCCGAGGGTTTTCCCTATTCTTCGCAATAGGGATCATCCGAGGGTTTTCCCTATTCTTCGCAATAGGGATCATCCGAGGGTTTTCCCTATTCTTCGCAATAGGGATCATCCGAGGGTTTTCCCTAGTCTTCAAGCCGCATTATAAAGTGTCAAATAAAGACCAAATGTACGATTTTATTCTTAAAAAGGGATCAATTTCTACAAACTGAGAATTGAGCTATCAGAAGAATATTTATGTATATGAGAGTCAACAAAAATTGAAAGAACAGTGTGATATATGAAAATATAACAAGTTCGGGATCATTAACAATGTTTAAATTAGCACAAACTCGAACAAATAGGAAACTTCCGAAGGGTAACTCATTTTTCTACCGATAATAAGCATCTTCTCGTGCCTTTTCAAAAAAAAGAAGGGAAAACGCTCATTCGAGCTATGGAAAACGAACAAGTCTTCACACTTTGGTTCACTCACATAAGTCCTACCTTCTGTTAGCGGGCCTCTATTTCCAACTTCACAGGTCTTTTGATCACATCAAGAGAGCAGAACTTGACATGAAACCTTTTCTCAAAACGAAATGACTTGTTATCTGGAACGGCGGGTCTCTGTGTTTAGGCTAATTTGCATTTTCGGCGGGGCCTCTGTTTCCTGTTCGGACGCACTACATATAAAACCTATGCTCACATGACCTGATCTCACCCGCTTATCTGCCATTAATCCACCACTATTCATTATTTTGGGCATCAGCGGTCGTTTTTTATGAAGGTGATTTACGTTCGAAATAGTCACTTAGCAAATTTATATTTCTAAAAAGTCGATGTTTATCTGGGAAAATGCTTTTTCAGTTCTGCTTGAAATTCTGTTAAGATCCCTAATGAGTAAATATTGTTCAATGGGTAAGAGATATTAAAATGAATTCAATATTGATGATAAATTCGATGAAAATGGGCTAAACGAGAAGAAAATTGTCGAATGACGCCTAATCGCTGACGACAGCAACTGATGAAATACTTTAAAGGAACTCCATTAGATGACAAATACCTAATGATTATGGAAGAAAAGAACCTGGTTGCTTGGAGGTAGCTAATGTTCAGAAATTGGAAGAGCCCAGCTGCTGTGACAGCTCATGTTAGGATACCTAATAATGCCCTAGTTGAAAGTGACTTTGTCCTGTGGTAGATGCCCGATGTCCCCGATGCTCTTGATGGCTGTCCTTCCATCAGGGCGGATGACCAACCAGGTGATGGAACAGTTGCCAAGAGACATACGGAGCCAGCCTTCCCGCGGGAATTGCAATGCCCTGACAAATGATCATCAGCTGCAAATCACATTCAGGGGTTCATGGTCACCGGTCATAGGGTTGCTTGTAAGCACCGTGCGAGTTGGAAAAAGGAGGAGGAAAGCAAGGAGAAGTGTGAGAAGGAATGAAAGAGGACGGACGGAGAAGAGGTGGTACATTTATTTAGCCACGGACATGTACATATACTTCATAGCAGATTTGCTCGCTATTTAACCCTTATTACATAGCACCTTCCATAGAATACTATCGCATGGTATATCAGTTTTTAGTTGTGTGATGACAACGTGATCGCTCTTGGTAAGATAGGAAGGGCTGAGTTCGATCTCGCCTTGCAGGCTAGGTTTTGCCCTTGCGACATGTAAATCTTCTTTCATAAAATAGGTGGCTCAGAGGCATGGTTAATCTGATCTCTCCGAAAAAATACTCTCGATTCGGAGAGAATGCTGAGAAAAATCAAGGCTAGTCAAAAGAGAAGTTTCTAAAGAAGCGAATAATAAGGATGTGTATACTCTTTCGTCTCATCTTGAAATCTTGAGACGCAAATGTTTTGCATAACGTACAAATCATTGAATACCTGCAGATGAAGAAGCGGATAACGTTTGCATGGCAGACAATCACCTGAAAACAAGACTCTTTTACCTCTTTAATTAAACAGTGAAGTTCCCAAATTCTCCTCATCAATCGAACACTATCTATCAATCACTTTCTCACATTCTATTTTTCAATCTTTCTCATCAATCACATTCAATAAATCGAACACTTTCTATCTTGTTCGCCATGACTGGAGTGGTCGACTTTCCATCCGCTCTCTGCTCTATTCATTTCGTCTAGTGGACGTGATGCAATCCGGCTTCAACGAGGAATTGGATACCTTGAAGCTGTATCGTCCTAGTCCCTCACCACCCTCTCACATGATGCTACCACTGGAGAAAGACCGATTCACAAGTTCTTTCCGTTATCAACGTGGACCCCTTCGACCTCATATGTTATCAACTCCTTCGACCTCATGTTTTCCCTCACATGGAAGACCCCTTCCTTATACCTTACCACGAATAAAAAAAAACTCAAACTAAAGTTCCAAAAAACGTCGCTGATCGATTAAAACTTCCCTGGAGGAGGCAATTTCAGGGGCTTTCTTGAGTAAATTTAGGAACGATTGCACAATAGCGATATTCATACAATTTTCTATATGAATGTTTTGCCGGTGAGTTTCTCTAAGGACAGATAGTCATGATAATTGCATGTTTATATAGTTTTTTCTGTGCACCGTGTGGCCTTGCGTTATCGTGGCGAGCCATTGCCTAATCAGTAGTCCATTAACACATAATACTACTACTACCAACTCCGACGCAAATTGGCAACAACAACATCAGTAGTCTTTGAGCTATACATTTTTGTGAGGAACAATCTGAAGAGCATTTTCTGAGAAAGCAGGCCCTATTCTACTAGGTTAGAGTTGTGTTTCAATTAATAAGAGCGCCGTTTCTGTGTGGAGGCGAGCTCAACGTGGAAAAGGTTGTCGATCTAACCTCACAAGAGTCTGCTGTCTGCTTAGGACTCGCTCTGTGTATATACTTTCTGAAAGCCGCCTCAATGCGAGCTCCTTCCGAGTAGAACTTCTCAATCATACCATTACTTATTAGAATTTTCCTCTTCTTCATCCATTTTTGTGTGGATAATCCACGAAGCTATGGTCTTCTACTTCTTGTCTGCTTGAGAGGAATCTCAAAAAACATAAGGTTGAAAAGCTAAGCGGTTCTTTTAGGAATCTTAAGCTCAACTCCACAGTCAGTTATTCTTCGCAAGTTTTCTTGAAACCTTCTCTGCCCACCATGTTAGCGATAACACTGAACGCGTTATTCTTTCTTGATAAAGAAATGAATGAATTTCTCTTTCGTAATTAACAGATGACGGTTCACCATTTACCCATTATGAGCCGATTTCGGGCAATATTCTTCTAAAACACATTACCCTTAACATTAATGAATGATGAAACGATGCTGGAATTTTTTCTTAAAAGGTTTACATCTAATTATATCTGCGAGTTCGCAGATTCTAGCTCATTTATGAATCAATTGTTCACATTTTTCTCTAACTCAATTTTACCCGGTATCTTGCTGCATGCCACGCCCCATCGCACCCCTGTCACTCTCTTGCCTACTGGCCGGCCTCGTGCAATGAAGGCACTCTGCACTCCTGCAGCACCAGAAGGGTCGCAGAAGCAATCGCACAGCTGCCACCAGTGCCTACTCCGAAGATGATTCAACAAGAGCTGCACAAAACCACGGTTGACCGATGCATCACTGGCTACAAGGACAACGTTGTGCTTGGAGGAAGACCGCCTCCTATCAGCAAGACCGAAGAGAACCTGCCGAGGAAAACACGAACTCGTTTGGCTCAACTACGATCCGGCTTTGTAGTCTACTAGCTGGCTACAAAAGTCGCATCGACCCCTCGACTTCTGATCGATGCCCGGAATGCGGCTCCAGTCCACAAGACGTTCATCACTTTCTCTCTTGCCCGAATCGTACCACACCACCACTGAAGCCGGAGGAGCTCTGGACGGACCCTGCCAAAGTTGCGTTTCAGCTGGATCTGCTCAATCTTCAATAATTTGAAGCCATTAACACATACTACTACTACCAACTCCGACGGTAGCCTGAGCCTTCTCTTGCTCCCTTCAACTGTTGAATACCTTCAAATTCTAAGTTACACAGTTTGAAGGCAGTGAAGCCTGGTTAAGATTACAAATGATTGAACTATCTCCCAGAAAAAAAAGCTATTCCACCGAGGAGGGGGGGGGTCGAATTCAACCATCTCGACTCGAACCGGGAGTACACATAAATACCTCTTCTCAACTTGGTTATACCAACCACATTCCTTATAGAAGGCCTTCAAACCGCACAACGATGGTTCCAAAACATCACCGGGTGGTTCTTTAAAACATCATATACTCACCCAGGCATTAAATAAGACCGGTCTGAGACTTGTTTGTTGAAAATGTTGTTGAAAAAAACGCGCCGAGCAAGTAGAAAAAGAAATGAGGAAAGCCAAAATGAGTCCAAAGAGAAGTAAAGGACGAGTAAGATAAAACGGAAGGAGAAAAGAATGTAGATCATTTGCGGCGCGAACATGTATGCGCAAACATAGCTGATCCGGTAACCATTTAACCCCTGTACTCACCGCATACCTCATATAAGACTTTTTTACCTTATACCTATGGTTCAAAAACGGGTTCCCTAGTGGGAATAGGGGCTCGCCAAGTACGATCTCTGCCACTTACCTTGGCATGCGGTCTCCAGTGTCCGACCGGAGGCTCAGGTGGATATGGAGCGCCCTCCTCCAACAGAGAATCACTGCTACTAGGAAGAGAAGAGGGCAGCTCAGCTGAAACATTTTCTGACTATCTGACAACTTAGTAAGTTCAGCTCTCAACAATTCATCAACGAAATCTTCTTGGAACTCACAAGGCTATTTCACAAAAGCTGTAAGAGATATGTAGATCAGGAAGACTAATTACGATGGAAATATATATAAGAGACTTTTCAATCATTTTTAAAGAGACTGTGTGTGCTACAAAAACGAACAAAGTCATACACATATAGAACAAGTATCACAAGATTTTTTTGCGACAGAGCATAGAACCTCAGAGAAACACACGCGAGTTTCATGCGACAGAGCATAGAACCTCAGAGAAACACCCGCGAGTTTCATGCGACAGAGCATAGAACCTCAGAGAAACACCCGCGAGTTTCATGCGACAGAGCATAGAACCTCAGAGAAACACCCGCGAGTTTCATGCGACAGAGCATAGAACCTCAGAGAAACACCCGCGAGTTTCATGCGACAGAGCATAGAACCTCAGAGAAACACCCGCGAGTTTCATGCGACAGAGCATAGAACCTCAGAGAAACACACGCGAGTTTCATGCGACAGAGCATAGAACCTCAGAGAAACACCCGCGAGTTTCATGCGACAGAGCATAGAACCTCAGAGAAACACCCGCGAGTTTCATGCGACAGAGCATAGAACCTCAGAGAAACACACGCGAGTTTCATGCGACAGAGCATAGAACCTCAGAGAAACACCCGCGAGTTTCATGCGACAGAGCATAGAACCTCAGAGAAACACCCGCGAGTTTCATGCGACAGAGCATAGAACCTCAGAGAAACACCCGCGAGTTTCATGCGACAGAGCATAGAACCTCAGAGAAACACCCGCGAGTTTCATGCGACAGAGCATAGAACCTCAGAGAAACACCCGCGAGTTTCATGCGACAGAGCATAGAACCTCAGAGAAACACCCGCGAGTTTCATGCGACAGAGCATAGAACCTCAGAGAAACACCCGTTTCATAATGCGTTCGGAAAGGTATCAAAACATTCCCGAAAATATTGCTGGAACAAAGTCACGCTACTTGCTACAAATAGTCGTTTTTCTTCAGAGAAAATGAGATTTCACGTCAAGTTCTGCCTTGAAATGAAAAGAGACCCGCAGTAGTTCAAAAAAGAGGCCCGCTCACGGACGGTAGGACTTGATCATCCTGGAACTCACTCAAGATGATGTTGGCTGTTTCAGTCGCACGAGTCATAGTTGACATGGTGAGCTTTTCGATGGTCATCGAATCGTGGTGCAGAGCTAGCCGTTTGCCCACTAAAGCCTGAAAATGAAGGGTTGGGCCCACGGGAAGCTATAGTTTTTTGTTGACAGACTCACCGAGAGCATCAAAACCATTTTTTTTTGGATGAAGAGAGTTTCGATGTTGGAGTTTGTTACAATTATGGAAACTGAGACCCGATCTGTTCCGAAAAAGGACCGCCAAGATTCATTATGACTTGATTATTCAAGCCTTGCTAGAGAAAGATGGTTAACCACCACCTTTATCCCTGAACTTGAGTAGCCAATTACTACAGTAGAATTGCCTGAGCATGAGCTTCAGACTCTCAAGGGCATACAAATAGATGAAAGATACCGCCTGCTCTCTTCCGAGAGGTGTGAGATGCTGAGTCGGCAAGTTCTGTTCGTACTGGCCATGACGAATGAGAAGAATGTTCCGAGAAGCGGTTGGCGTCATCTGCAAAGTAAAGCTCTATCACATTCATAGTTCACCAAAGGTATATTGTAACTGTTAAAAGTTTGAATAGAAAGACCGTTTTTCGAGCGGGTGAGTGTAAAATAATAAAAATCGAGCTTAAGATAATAAAAGGAGAAAGGATAGCTAGTCAATATATCACTCTATCGCTTAAGATAATAAAAGGAGAAAGGATAGCTAGTCAATATATCACTATATCGCTCAAAGAACGCTCATTTCTTAAAATTCTCAACCTATGACCAGAAAGAAAATCAGTTGAAACGGGTAGACCTTAACAACTAATCGTATACTCTTCTACTCCATGATTTAAGACCTTCACAACTAATCGTATACTCTTCTACTCCATGATTTAAGACCTTAACAACTAATCGTATACTCTTCTACTCCATGATTTAAGACCTTAAAAACTAATCGTATACTCTTCTACTCCATGATTTAAGACCTTAACAACTAATCGTATACTCTTCTACTCCATGATTTAAGACCTTAACAACTAATCGTATACTCTTCTACTCCATGATTTAAGACCTTAACAACTAATCGTATACTCTTCTACTCCATGATTTAAGACCTTAAAAACTAATCGTATACTCTTCTACTCCATGATTTAAGACCTTAACAACTAATCGTATACTCTTCTACTCCATGATTTAAGACCTTAACAACTAATCGTATACTCTTCTACTCCATGATTTAAGATCAATTTTTTTCTCTAACCTGCAGTGCGTTTTTCTATGCGCGAATTTATGCGCCATCCAACAAAGCTAGAGATGAAAATGCTATGAACGTCTGTATCATCTCTTCTACATCACACGCTCTCGCGCTCTCTCGAAGGTCTGTAGTTTCTTCATTATTGTATATCTCGATATAAACTTTTTTCTGTGGGCGGGAAGAAACAGCCTGTTCAAAACCTTATAATTTCGGGTTTAAAAACATAAGTCCCCAGCACTGTTGAGAATTTCGAATAACTACCATTCCCTGAGCCGAGCGTCTCTAATAATAAGAAACTCTCCCATCTCTGCCGTTCATCTCTAGATCACATCTCATTATTCTAGACTTCATCGCTCGAAAGCGGTCGCTTTTTAAAAACTGTCAACAATTTTAAGTGAACTTGCTGAGCTATTGTCAGAGATAAAATACGTCCTCACTTTTTGATAAAGCATCTTGAGCTTCTATTCCCGAACATAGCTCAACAGGATGTGCTAAAAAATTTATTTTCACTGGGTGACCGGAAAGGGGAAGTGGAAATTAACAAAATTACTGGTCTGTCTCTGAAGAAGTCGAATGCACTTTTTTTCGCGCTGTGGGAGCCGGATTGTGACATTCGGAGTTTTGTTCACTTGAAACATTCAATTAAAAAAAAATTTCTGCTTTATTATCTTCACCAGGGAAGGGACTCTGCGGGCGACCCGGAAAAATTGTACAACTTTGGTAAGCTATGTTCCCGAAGTCGGAACAACTGAGTTATTTTCCAGTCCACGAAGATTTTAAAGTTTCAAGTTCGTTGAGGACCTTTTTCAACATTTCTTTCTTCTCCTCCTCAGTGGCCTTCGAATACTTCTTCTCGTTCAGCATGGACTGCGGGTCTCGACTGAAAAAGTTTTTCTCCCAGTTAGGCTTGAGGCCAGTTATGCAGTCGGAAAGATAAAAACAACTTTTCCTTCTGACCACGGTACACTATCGACTACTTTAACTCTAAAAGGCGTTGACAGAAAGCCTTTTGAACGGAGTTTTTTAAAAGTCGCCAAACGCCGATTTTTAGCGAAAGTCCGAGTTTTTTCTATAAGGCTCAAACGTGATATCACTACAAACCACCGTAAGTTCTTGAAAGCGAGAGTTAAAAACAGCTGACAAGTCCCAATTTGTCTCCCATTTTTCTCTCGGGAAGTTCTCATCGAATGAATTTGATGCATTTGTCCATGAGGAAGAAGCACTGTTGAGCAAGGCTTTCAACTAAAGTTCAATACTCAAAGTCGATTAGGTAAATGAAAAAAGATTAAAATATTTTTCTGGAGCGTTCACAAATCTTATGTTTAATTTCACTTCAGCCCACCGCACAGGACGAAATTCACTGCGAAAGTTCTGCTAAACTTATGCACCCCCTCCCCCCTTTCAGGGTGTTTCTTAGCACCCGCACAACTTTTTTAGAGCGCACAGATTTTTAAAAAAAGTTCAGAGTTCTAAATTAATTTATTCTAATGATTCGGGCTTTTCCTACAAAAAAGTTTTTTTCCAAGCGCATAGAATTCAATGTTTTTCGGGGTTTTTTTGGGGAGCTCATAGATTTTTTACCCGCAGTGCGAGTCAGAGAAACACCCTGACCCATTTCGTTTAGGCCGTTCTAAGAAGCTGATGCAGCTATACTGGCTTGTTTCATACTTCCAAAGAATACTTTTTCAAGTTAATTTTCCCATGAAATGATTGCTTAGGCTCTGACAAATACAATAAAGTTTATTGGTTTTTCAGAAAAAAGGTGGTTGAAATGAAATTCTGCAAGCTCTAGTAATACAAATTTAAAAAAATGCTGTGAGCTGCGAATGTAAAAGAAAAAATGCTGTGAGCTGCACCCATTTTCCAAAGTAGGGGAAAAGGTTCGATATTTCTTCAAAATTCTACCTTTTCTTCATACTCCCGAGAAACATATGTTTTACTTTCACACTCAAAAATTTTTCTTTGTGTTGAGATGGTGCTTCTTGTAACACTTTGGGGACATAACCTGTTGGGAGGGGTTTCTTTGTGTTGAGATGGTGCTTCTTGTATCACTTTGGGGACATAACCTGTTGGGAGGGGTTTCTTTGTGTTGAGATGGTGCTTCTTGTATCACTTTGGGGACATAACCTGTTGGGAGGGGTTTCTTTGTGTTGAGATGGTGCTTCTTGTATCACTTTGGGGACATAACCTGTTGGGAGGGGTTTCTTTGTGTTGAGATGGTGCTTCTTGTATCACTTTGGGGACGTAACCTGTTGGGAGGGGTTTCTTTGTGTTGAGATGGTGCTTCTTGTATCACTTTGGGGACATAACCTGTTGGGAGGGGTTTCTTTGTGTTGAGATGGTGCTTCTTGTATCACTTTGGGGACATAACCTGTTGGGAGGGGTTTCTTTGTGTTGAGATGGTGCTTCTTGTATCACTTTGGGGACATAACCTGTTGGGAGGGGTTTCTTTGTGTTGAGATGGTGCTTCTTGTATCACTTTGGGGACATAACCTGTTGGGAGGGGTTTCTTTGTGTTGAGATGGTGCTTCTTGTATCACTTTGGGGACATAACCTGTTGGGAGGGGTTTCTTTGTGTTGAGATGGTGCTTCTTGTATCACTTTGGGGACATAACCTGTTGGGAGGGGTTTCTTTGTGTTGAGATGGTGCTTCTTGTATCACTTTGGGGACATAACCTGTTGGGAGGGGTTTCTTCGTGTTGAGATGGTGCTTCTTGTATCACTTTGGGGACATAACCTGTTGGGAGGGGTTTCTTTGTGTTGAGATGGTGCTTCTTGTATCACTTTGGGGACATAACCTGTTGGGAGGGGTTTCTTTGTGTTGAGATGGTGCTTCTTGTATCACTTTGGGGACATAACCTGTTGGTAGGGGTTTCTTTGTGTTGAGATGGTGCTTCTTGTATCACTTTGGGGACATAACCTGTTGGGAGGGGTTTCTTTGTGTTGAGATGGTGCTTCTTGTATCACTTTGGGAACATAACCTGTTGGGAGGGGTTTCTTTGTGTTGAGATGGTGCTTCTTGTATCACTTTAGGGACATAACCTGTTGGGAGGGGTTTCTTTGTGTTGAGATGGTGCTTCTTGTATCACTTTGGGGACATAACCTGTTGGGAGCGTATCACGACACTTTGTACCGCGTCACTTTGTATACGACACTTGTACCCCGTCACTTTGTACCGCGACACTTTGTACCGCGACAACTTTGTACCGCGACTTGAGTGAGGCCGCGCGTTTTATTTTTACATTAAAACATATTTTTACATTAAAAAACGCTTAGGCTTAGTAAAAGTTTACGATAACGAGGCCGTACGGCTTAGCTAACGAGGCCGTACGGCTTAGCTTACGAGGCCGTACGCGGTACAAAGTGTCGCGGTACAAAGTGTCGCGGTACAAAGTGACGGGGTACAAAGTGTCGGGTACAAAGTGTCGTATACAAAGTGACGCGGTACAAAGTGTCGGTAATTCTGTTGGGAGGGGTTTCTTTGTGTTGAGATGGTGCTTCTTGTATCACTTTGGGGACATAACCTGTTGGAGGGGGTTTCTTTGTGTTGAGATGGTGCTTCTTGTATCACTTTGGGGACATAACCTGTTGGGAGGGGTTTCTTTGTGTTGAGATGGTGCTTCTTGTATCACTTTGGGGACATAACCTGTTGGGAGGGGTTTCTTTGTGTTGAGATGGTGCTTCTTGTATCACTTTGGGACATAACGGGGTTTCAGTAAAATTACACCCAAATGAGATTACTGTTATTGGAATTTTTGGTGAGAACATCGGCCAATCTGTTTGACTTAAACGTTATCGACGAACGTCTATTATGAATGAAAGATTCAATAACTTTTCATACTCGGTCCCACTCTCATGCTTTTACAGTCTCTTCAACATAAAAACAAAACAATTTCTCACCAAAAAAACTCTATCTTGAGCTCATTCATGATTCAGTGAATGCATTGAAAATTAACACAGTATGTAATGTTTACAACTAAACTGGATTATTTGTTATTTTCAAAAATAACCATCTCAGTCGGAACAAACCTCTCGCACAGGTGGAAGATAAGGATTTCTCAAGTCTGCATTCTTGAAGTAAACGAAGCTTGCAGTCACTGCAGTACCGAAGGCTGCGACTCGCATCAGCCGTGACAGAGCACCCATGTTTTCGAGAGAATTTCAGAATAGCTCTCCACTTGCAACAAAATCCTCACTTTATTCGCCCAAGTCGCTTGAAATTATATACACACATCCAAAATTATTCAAACACAAAAAATAATTGACTCAAAAAATTCAAAAGAAGTTTTATTTCAACATTTACACTTTCGAAGTCACAAATGAAAAAGAGTTCATCTATTTTTTTAGTGTGACTCTCTGAAGTTCACCCGCTCCTTTTGTAAGATTTATATTCAATCTTTATAACAAATTTGCTAGCTGATAAGATGGGAAGAATAGGATAAGGGAATTAAATTCCGGGCTTCGTTGACAGTTTTTGATTTCGGAGGCCGAATGAATCATTCCAATTTTTTTTCTTCTTGTTTTCACGACCTCAATGTTATCCGCAAGTCTATGTGAAAGTCCGAAGTTAACAAAGTTTTTCTACTCATTTTGGTTCTTATTTACTTGGGGGGGGGGGGGGCAACCGCGCCCGCGCTTCACTTGGGGGGGGGCTCCGCTTCACTTGGGGAGGGGCTTTTTGAAAAAAAACTTTTTTAAAGATTATTTTCACATTACAAATAGCTTAGGAAAAAGTTTACGCTAACGAGGCGTTACGGCCTAGGCGAACGAGACCGCATAAGAAAATTTACATTTTTTGTTTGAAAAAACATTTTTTAAACGCACCGAAAAGAGCCCCCCAAGTGAAGCGTACCCCCTCCAAGTAAACTTGTGCCCTTAGTTCATATAACATGACTGGAAAATAAATCTTCAAATGCTAAGTTACACAGTTTAAAGACAGTGAAGCTAGGCGGAAAATGTATGTCGGTCAAGTTTTATTCTGTAGGAACTCAAGTAAACCCCCAAGAAAACTTTTTTTTTCAACACTTGAATTGAGCGCAACTTTGTTTATTTATTAGCGAAAGAGCCTGTCCATCAAAAGTCGCATTCATAGGTTATCAATCTATAGTACAAGACGATTCCGTTTCGTAAGCACCACCGGATGATTCACTGCTGAACTCGCTTTCTAAATAGCTCCATTGTTCTATGTTCTGTCAATCGCGCTGAGTTCCCCATCACATTTCTCTCTCGGAGTCTGATTCTCTCCTTTCCTCGTTCTCAGCTTGTGAGTGAGGTAACTGGATAGGGACACTCCTTTCCGCTTCCCGTCTAAATCTATTTCAGTGTAGTCTTGGATGATATGAACATGTATTTCTATGTTTTTTATTGATAGTCAATGTAAAATAAAGTACGCAAATCGCTGCAATTTTTTATTTCATATAATCAAACAGTATCCGAAATTCTTCCAGAACTTTTATTGACCACCAAAAAAATTCAGTTAGCATATTTTGTCGAATCGAAAAGCTTTCGATGCGCCTTTTCTATTCATAGTAATACATTTCTTAAGATTACTGTTCTATTAATGTATTGTTAACAGTTACTAAGATTACTGCATTGAATTACTATTCTAATACCGTACCACTCAACTTTTTTTCGCAAAGAATATTTGTTTCTATCCGTGACACCAATAAACCTCACAGGGCATACAACAACTTTAATCTCAATTCCTCTCCGATTTCGTTCACTTCATCATTTCGTGATTTAGGAGTAACTATCTCCAACGATCTCTATTTTAAGGAACATGTTAATCATATCTGTAATAAGGCTTTTTCTATTTCTTATCTCATTCTGAGATCTTTTCGTACAAAAAATGTTGCAATTCTCATGAAGCTGTTTTGTACTTACGTTAGACCTATCCTGGAGTACTCCAGTGAAGTCTGGAATACTATTGACTAAACGCTAAGTAAGAAAGTAGAGTCTGTCCAAAGAAGATTTACTAAGCGTATTTTTAATAGAGCAGGAATTAGTTTATCTTACGAAGGAAGACTGAATTGGCTTGGCTGTGAAAGTCTTCAAAGACGCAGACTTATTAACGATGTGTTCACTTTGCATAGAATAGTGTTTAAAAGATTAGATATCACTTGCCCAGATTTCTTACCAATGTCTTACTGTACTAGGACTAGAGGACATCATTGGAAGCTTTTGTTGCCTTTGTGCCGCACAAACCGATACAAGAAATTCTTCACAAATAGAGTTGTGAATGATTGGAATTCTCTTCCTTCTTATTTTTTCAATATGAATGCATTGTCAGCTAAGAAGTTTCTATTCCAGTACTTAAATTAGAATCCTGATCATTTATTGGCTGTTGTTCATTTTAAAATATTGATTACCATGTTGTAATCTCTCACCATCCGTTGTATGTCTGAACCATTACAACTGGAATAAAGAAAAATAACATAATGCGTGAACAGTTTGAAGCTTTTATGAAGCATTTGATTTATCTAGGTCGAATGTCAGTGAAGGTAAACATGTTCCGGTTCGACTATTAGTATGGCTAAGCGACTCGACAACTTATTTCTAAGAAGAAAGAATTCGTATCAAAGGGGAGGGGATAAGTCACGCTCTCTTGTGCCGAGAGAAAATTTTTCTATCCGATTTGTATCAATCGCACCGAGATAATCATAATCCGCATCTTTCACGGTACAGGAAAGCGCATGAGTGACAGGCGAGAACAGACACACATAGACACGGGTTCAATGTCAAGTTATTAGTGAACACATCTGTTTCATTCTTCCTCGCCTTGTATGTTTCGATGGTGTATTTTTCATTCAGTTAATTAGCTTTTGCGATGAGCTCTTGGTAGCTTTCTGTATTATCTATGGCGAAACCAATTTCACCGGTCCGTGTTATAACCTCCAAATTTGGTCACAACAGGGAAAAAGAGATGGGAATAAACTCTTGTGTTGTATCATACATATATACAGAGGTGATATCGTCTCCGTACATTTGGATGATCTGTTCGATTATATGGGGGAAATAATAAACGTCTACCTATTTTAGTGAAACGTCTACCTAAAGAAAAAAAAAACGTAAGCCTAATTTCGTGCAACTTCTACCTATTTTCTCAAACACGTCTACCTATTTTAGTGAAACGTCTACCTGTTTTAGTGAAACGTCTACCTATTTTGACAAACATGTCTACCTGTTTTGACAAACTTGTTTACCTATTTTGAAAAAAACACGTCTTCCTATTTAGACAAACTTTTTTTTGACATTTTGATTTCGTGCGACGTCAACCTTTTTTCGGGCAACGTCAACCTATGACTTTTTCTTGTCTCTGTTGACTTTCCGCTGTATCTAATGACTTTTTGCTGTTTTTTTCATGATGAGAAAGAGATTTTATTCATGAAAACTCCCTTCCCCCTTTCTCCTTAGGGCCCCCCTTCCCCCTTCCCCCCTAGGGCCCCCCTCCCTTCCCTGCTATGGTAAACCCCCCTCCCCCTCCCCCCTTTCCTTTCCCCAAAATTTATAAAGATAATTTAAAAAAGAAAGAGAAAGAAACAGAACAAGTAAGAAAAAAAGAAAGAGAAAAAATAAGAAAGAGACAAGTTTGTCAAAATAGGTAGGACATGTTTGTCAAAATAGGTAGACATGTTTGTAAAAATAGGTAGACTTTTCACTAAAATAGGGAGACATGTTTGTCAAAATAGGTAGACATGTTTGTAAAAATAGGTAGACGTTTCACTAAAATAGGTAGACGTTTCACGAAAATAGGTAGACGTTGCACGAATTTAGGCTGACGTTTTTCAAAATAGGTAGACGTTTTTCAAATCAAGTAGAAGTTTTTCAAAATAGGTAGACAAGAAATTGTCGTCCGATTATATGTATGAGCGTTTGACTAAACATGACTATTGAACCTTATGGTGACTAAACATGACTATTCAACCTTATGGTGAATAAAAATTACTATTAAACCTCATGGTGATGATCGAAGATTATGGTGACTAAACATGACTATTGAACCTAATGGTAACCAAACATGACTTTCAAACCTTAGAATGACTAAGCGGGTAAATTTTACTTTAGGCACCCACCTGAAAGCAATTGAACTGTAAGAAAACATGTTGTAGAACACAGGCCCACTTCTGCTATTTCTCTCTCTGTACTGCTGTTTGCTGCCTCTACTAACTATCTGCTCTTTCTCTCTCTACTGTTGTGCGTTTTTTTTTTGTTGAGCCCAAACGCGTGTGAGTGAGAGATAGTTTGAGAAGTTTTTGAGCGATAACGAGCAAGAGAAAGAGAGAGGAAGTTTGAGAAGTTTTTGATCCCGAACGCGTGTGAGAGAGAGAGAGTTTGAGAAGTTTTTGAGAGATAACGCGCATGAGAGAGAAAGAAAAGTTGAGAAGTTTTTGAGAGATAAAGCGCATGAGAGATAAAGAGGAAGTTTGAGAAGTTTTTGATCCCGAACGCGTGGGAAAAGAAAGTTCGGGAATGGCTTTTTGGCGGGGAAGCTATCTAGAAACTTTTAAGTGAATGTAAAATGATTTGTTTTTTGTTTTTTTGTTATGTTTTTGTTGTTTTTTGTATTTTGTTATTGTTTGTTTGTATTGTATTTCCTCTCTCTCTCTCTCTCTCTCTCTCTCTCTCTCTCTCTCTCTCTCTCTCTCTCTCTCTCTCTCTCTCTCTTTCTCTCTCTCTCTAGATTATATAATATATATAGACTATATAATACGTCGCGCAACTAGTTTTTTTGCTGGTTTAATGTCGAATTCTTAATCTTTTTGTTTTTTCCCCTTGCAGTCTCTTTCTATCTGTTTAAATTTATGATAGGCGATCTATTACAAATCGTGTCCGTGCTTGATATAACTTGATTTAATGCGGACTTTTTTATAAGAAGGATTTTTTGTGACTATTATAAGGATTTTAGATGTTTTTTTTTCATAAGAATGATTTTTTTAAGAAGAATTTTTTAAAAATAAATTGGGGGTGAGTTAAAGTAAAATGGGGGGGGGGTTAAAGTTAATTGGGGGGAGTTAAAGTAAAAAAAGGGGGAGTTAAAGTTAAAAGAGGAAAATTAAAGTAAATTGGGTGGAAGTTAAAGTAAAATGGCGGGGAGTTAAAGTAAAATGGGGGGGAGTTAAAGTAAAATGAGGGGGGGAGTTAAAGTTAAAAGAGGAAAATTAAAGTAAAATAGGTGGGAGTTAGAGTAAAATGGGGGGAGTTAAAGTAAAATGGGGGTAGTTAAAGTTAAAAGAGGAAAATTGAAGTAAAATGGGTGGGAGTTAAAGTAAAATGGGGGGGAGTTAAAGTAAAATGGGGGGGAGTTAAAGTAAAATGGGGGGGGAGTTAAAGTTAATTGGGGGGAGTTAAAGTAAAAAAGGGGGATTTAAGTAAAATGGGGGGATGTTAAAGTAAAATGGGGGGGGAGTTAAAGTTAAAAAGAGGGGGAGTTAAAGTAAAATGGGGGGAGTTAAAATTCCATCAAAAATTTTCTGGAGAAGTGTTTGTCGGTGGGTCCCTAAAATTAAAGAGATCCGGGGACCCCCGGACCGGGGTACGTACTTCAATTCCCGTTTTGTGTGGTGGGATTCAAAATTAAATTGACTTTAGGGACCCTCCATTTTGGTCTTTTACTTTTCGGGACCCCCCCCTTTTGAGTCGTTTTACTGGGGAGAAGGTCCCTTTTTTACCACATTTGGGGCCAAAGTGAAGTGGGTTCCTAAAGTATAATTTTCCCTACTTGATGATGACTAAACATGACTATTGTGCTTGTAGTCGAAGGAATTATGTGATTGTTGGTGAAATGAACCGAAATGAATGAAGTATTTGGATTGTGGTTGTGAAGTTGTAAGGCTGTGTGTTCAGATAAAGAATGCCAATTGCAATGGTTCTTCGATAATGCTCAATGATGCCTGCCACGACTTACTTTACTGATTTATCAGCAATTAAATAACCTTCAACAAATTACCAAATACCTTACTAAATACTAATTAATACAACCAAATAACAACAAACGTGTCCTTGATGCAGAGCTGCGCGGCGAATCAGGGGTGTGCGCGAGCGTGGGAGAAGCGGTGCGATGATGCGAGCCCACAAGCAAAACTGAGACTGACCCTAATTTCGGGCCCAAAAATATTAAACAAAACAGAAACTTCTAGAACTAGTAAACGTCGAAAAGTCGACATGACTAAACCTCACCCCAAACGCACCAAAAGAGGTAGCGTAGCTACACTCACTAAACATCACCCCAAAACGCACTAAAAGAGGTAGCGTAGCTACATTGGGGGCGCGGCGACTATGGTGAGGGGGGAAGGGCATCGGAAAACAAGTCACTCTTCCCAGTGGCAAACCAGTCCTCATGCCAAGGTCGACCTGCCTTGCAATTGGCCAGGGACGGAGCTGCCCTGGGAGACAAACCAAAGGTGTCTGCCCGCACCAACTCGCCACCGAGTTAAGCAGCATGAATCCGAGGAAGGAGCCAAACACGGAATAAGTTAATTAAACATAACTGTCCTAAACGTTGCTAATGAAAGGCAACACAAGAGAGCTCAAATAGTCACGAAGAACCTAATTTGAGACCTAGCAAATAAATAAGGCTATAACAATATCTCGAACATACATCACAAAACAATCAACGTAGACGACTTCTAGGCTGTCCGCTTGTCGCAGACGATGTAGTGGTGAAGGCGGCCACAGAGAAGACACTTGGGTGGACGGCAAGAATGACGAGGACCGGCTGGAATAGTGCATTGCGGGCATCTGTGGGCGTCGATGAGCCAATTTCTTCTCTTAGTCACAGTGTCGACGTACTTGCACGCCAAGGTGAGATGAGAAGACGAATTGCAGAACATGCACGTCTTCGTTTGATGGCGATGTTGAGATGGCTCGCGATCGTGGCGATAATAGTCTCCCCTGTTACGAGCTGGTGAGCGAGACCTTGAGCGTTGAGGTCGAGTACTGGCACGAGGCACGCTTCTACCCTGGTGGAATTGCCGTTCCCTATGAAGTCTCTCATCTTCCACGTTTTCTTCAATGCGGACAGACTTCTTCCTGTGTGAATCCTGGAATTCCTCTAACTTCAACTCCAAGACACGTGTGGCCAATGACATGGCGCGGGACTGTCTTTTGAAGTCTTCAATTACCTCCTCCAACGTGTCGAAGACTGGAGATATTTTGTCGAGGATGAATTCCTTGATATCCTTGATCGCATCGTCCATTGAGACTGTATCGTTCTCAACCGGAGCTGTTGGTCTCGTTTCCTGGATTTCCTGGATATCCTAGCCGGGTTGTTCGGGGCGCACGTCCATCTTGATGTTGTCCTGGTTATTCTGCAACATGATTGATTGGAGAAACAAGACGTCTATCGCTGACTTGTTTGACGATTTATTGTACATATGAATACTAATGAAGAGAAGAAGAATCAAATGAATTAAATTAAAGTAGGTCACGGAGTGAGGTTGGGCCCCCGCGAAACACGAATTAATAATTTTGAATGGAGCGCCAGAAAGGCGGGTCCTTTGCTAGCAATGGACAACTTCTCTGTGGTCTTGTTTCACCAGCGGGTCCATCAACAAACGTTTCCGTTTCATGTAATTCACCGGCCGTGTTTTCTGAGCGTATTTCCAGAGGTATGAGATGGTCTAAAGGTCTGCTTACTACCCTTCCTGTTGTGGTACGTACTGCGGCAGATCTTTCTGTGAGTTTTTCGATTTTAGCCAGGGACCACGTTCCTCTACTTTGATTTTCATCTTTAAGTAAGACGATTTCTCCAATTTCCGGTTTTCTCGGGTTTCCATTTCTTCCAACAGCATGAGATGCGCATGTGATTCCATGTAGAGATTTGAGGTAACTTTCATTTAAGATCTTCCAGAACAGCTTCACACCTTTCTGATGTGTGTTGATCATCCGCGCAATGCTCTTCAGATTGCTGTCCACCTGACATTAGTAGGAGGGGTCATTTGGATCTTCGTCGTTTGCCAGCGCCGGCAAATTTTGAGAAACTCCTGGTATCATGAGGTCTATTGGTCGGATGATTCTCCACGTGTCTCTGGGGTCATCAGATATGTGGCAAAGAGGACGGCTGTTCATTATCCACTCTATCTCCGTCATTGACGTCTGGAACTCATCTGCATCCAAAATCCGGTTTCCAAAACTTCGGTTCATGGCGTTTTTAATAATCCCAACGAGACGCTCATAAACTCCTCCTTGCCAAGGAGCATGTGGGGTTATGAACTTCCATCTGATATGGGCTGAGTTGGTAGGGTCTTCGACGAGATTTGAGTTCCCTGAGTTTGCGGAGGGAAAATTCCAGAGCTCTTGTGCACATTTGAAGGCTGGCGCATTGTCACAGACCACGAGATGAGGAGTTCCACGTCTGGCTGAGAAGCGTCTGAAGGCGTTTATGAACGATATCGTAGACAGGCTGTCCGTCACTTCTATGTGTGCTGCTCTACTTGCGAGACATGTGATGTGCATAGTGCATATTCCTTGACGAGTTCGTTTTTCGTTCGCACAGTGAAGGGTCCTTCGTAATCCAATCCTACGGAGTCGAACGGACGTTGTTCCATGATTCTCTCCTTCGGTAAGGGTGGTGCGGGTGGGTATCGGAAGGGCAGTGCTTGATATCTCCTGCATGTGACACATTTCGAAACCCAATAACGGACAGCACGACGACAACGTGTGATCCATACTTTCCTGCGTAAGAAATCCATAGTGTGGTTATGTCCGGCGTGCTTGATGCTGTTGTGTGCCTTCCGAATCAGCATGCCGATGAGAGCTTCCGTATGATGTCCTGGTATGAAAATTGGATCTGTCTCGGTTGTAGGCAAGTTCGAGTTTTGCAGCCTGCTGAAACCGCATCGATAGACGTTGTATTGATCCTTGTAGAGGTGCATTGGTTTGTCCTTTCCGCTATCCTTCTCGGAAACACCGTGTATGTTTTGATAGTGCCGGTATACTGTCCATTCCGCCGATTTCAGTTCTTTTCCAGTGAGTAGACCCTTAGTTGGTTCAGCACGGAGTAAAATTCCGGCCTTTTCCGCTCGATCAAACCTAGGGGTTGAGCTTCTGCAGATCATCAGGTGTATAAAGCGCCGTACGTATGCTGTCGTTCGAATGAGAATACTCAACTTCGAGAAGCGGGGAAAATCGATCACCGCGAGAGGCGGCTTCGTGGTGTTGGCAATGAGAACTGGTAGCGGAAGATTTTCCTTTTCAGCTTCCTTTATGACATCTTGAGTGCAGCTGCTCATTTTCCACAATTCCTTTTTCTTTATTTCGACGGTCTTGAGCCAGGTAGGACAAGTCCACCAAATATATGATCATCTGCCTGTAACTTCCTGGCTGAGCAACCACGTGTAGCGTGGTCTGCAGGATTCTCCTCGCCAATGACCTACCCGACGCGTAGACAACTTCCTTCGCAACTGATGTGAGAAGCCTCGCACAAGGTGCCGGAGTTATCCTTGATTTTCTTTTTTTATATTGGAAACCGTACGGGAGGATATACCCTTTTGATTTGCTGTCATCCAATACAACGCGATTTGACTGTCCGAAAAAAGGTAACTGCTTATCTGAACGTTTTTCCTGGATTCCCTGATACTTCTCTGTAAGAGTTGGAGTCCGAGTAAAATTGCCTTGAATTCCAGTTTCGGTATTGTCATTGTTCTTCTCAATGGCGCTAACTGTGATCTCGCCATCAGGATTTCCGCTCCATTATTTCCAACGACGTAGACTGATGCTCCTAGAGCCTTCAAAGAAGCATCGACGAATACGGCTAAAATCCAATTCTCACTTGGAATCGCCGTTGATCTGGGTCGGTGAATGGAGAACTGTGCTATGTCTTGCTCGATGCGTTTCCAAGAATTCACATCTTCCGGTTCCAATTTAGTGTCCCTTCCGTAGTCCTTTTTCCACAATCCTTGAACAAATATTTTTACTGGTAGCAGAAGCGGAGCTAAAAGGCCGAGAGGGCAGGGGTTAAATAGTGACCGGATCGGTGTCGTCGACGGATACATGTAAACACACTATTGACAAAAAACTCCCTTTCTTTTCTTACCCTTTTCCTTCATCCCCTTTTCTTTTTTCCTCCAAACTTTGAGCGGCGGATACATGTAAACTCAAATTGGGCGGCTCCTTTTAACCCCTGCGAGAGGGTCGAATGGAGTTGCAATCTTCTTCAAGACGACTCGTTTTGTCAAGCTTGAAGCAATTGGCATTTCCGCGAGTAGATGGAGATTGTCGGTCCGTGAATTCCATTTGACTCCAAGTAATTTCTGCTCGCCGATTTTTCCTTGGTCCGCAGTGGGAAGTTCCGAAATGAAGGCGCTATCGTCCGAAGCGAATTCTCTGAGGTTCATTGAGATGCCGGCCAGTATTTCCTTCGAATCCTTGTACAACTTTTTTTTGTCTGTGGTTTCATCGCACTCGAAGAGTATGTTGTCCACGTAGACGTTGTTCTTCAGTTGTTCCAGAACAAATTCTTGCTTCTCGTCGACATCCTGCCGATTGCCGCATATCTTGACTTGATGCGATATTGATGCTTAAAGTAGATATGGACTTTGACTGATCCCGAATGGCGTGACAGTGAATCGATATGTCACAAGATTGTTCTTTCTAGGCGGTTTGTCGGGGTCCCAAACCCACAGGAGCCTCAGTAGGTTTCGTTGATCCGGTTGAATTTTTATTTGGAGAAAAGCTGCTTCCACATCCGCTGTCACAATACTCGTAGCGCAACGGGCTCGTATGAGTAATGCTGGAATGTGCTCGAGCTGAATAACTCCTTCTGTCATGCAATCGTTGAGCGAGAGCTTTCCTCGTTCCTTGGAAGAAGCATCGAAAACGATGCGGATTGGTTTCGTTGGCTTTTCTGGTCGGTATACTGGATGGTGAGGAAGATATGTTGTTGGGTCAGGTCCTTCGATTTCCGAGTCCGGGACTTCCTCGATGTATCCCTTTTTAAGTAATCCAGGATGATATCGTTGTAATGTTGAAGCAATCCTTTCTCTCGCAGAGAATCAATCACGTTTCGAAGACGAGCGATGGAGCTATTGAAGTTGCGAGATAACTGAGGCATATTCTCCTCCTTGATACAGTATCTTGTGTAGATTCTGCTCTCGTTCATTTCCACATTTTCTGAAAAGTGGCAGCCGACGCGATCTTGTTGATCCGTCGAGTTTTTGCTCTCGCTGTCTTCTCCTTCCTTTACTGCTTCATCAAGTGCCAAAAACTTGCGAAGAGCCTCGGTTTCTTGACGTTTCGAGTTGATCACTGTCGGGACACAGTGATGTTCCCACGGGAAATTCCCGTTCCTGGCTCCGGTTTCTATCCAACCCAGAGTTGTGTTCATCAGTAGATATCCACTTGGTAGGTGTACGATTTTCTGGTTCCATCGAACACATCTCAAAAAATCTGTGTTTCCTAGCAGCAGCTCTGGTGTCACCAGGGGTTAAATGGAGCCGCCCAATTTGGGTTTACATGTATCCGCCGCTCAAAATTTGGAGGAAAAAAGAAAAGGGGATGAAGGAAAAGGGTAAGAAAAGAGAGGGAGTTTTTTGTCAATAGTTTGTGTACATGTATCCGCCGACGGGACCGATCCGGTCACTATTTAACCCATGGGTGTCACCTGTGTTGTGCTCCCGCCTTCTCCAGATAACTGTATACCTTTCGAAGCCATGTAATCGATATCCTGCTGAGGTAGAGGTTCGATGTCCAAATCGGCTGTGATGGGCTTCGGGTGTGCTGCTGCCTCGATTAACATTGTCCCACCATCGGAGGTGATGATCGGGACGTTGTACATCTTGTACCTTATCTTTCCTTTGGTGTTTCCGCCAAGCCCGCAAAGAGTAAACTCCGAAGATCTGAGAAACTGTAGTTGTAGTTCCTCTGCCAATGTCTCCTCAATTAGTGAAATAGAAGCTCCAGAATCGATAAGGTAGTTTATTTCCGTTCCCGCTTTACTTCTGACTTGTACTCGGCCAGTTAGTAATCTGGGTTTGTAGTTGGTATTGGCAGAGGTGTGAAGAGAAGAAGTGTTGACGTTTTGATTTCGTCTTTCTTTTCTCTGTTGATTATCTCCGTTGTTGTTAGTCCGAGCACGATTGAATGGTTGTTTTCCCTCGTTGGAATGCTTCCTCCCTTTATCCACCTTGTTTATGCTGATAAGTTTGAAGCACGTCGAGATATCGTGTGGGCCGCTACACAGGGGACATCTGGAGTTGCAAGTATGCGATGTGCCTCCTTTCGCTAGGCATCCTTGACATAGCCCTTGCTCTCTGAGAAATTTGATGCGGTCTTTGATCCTCCACATTTTCTGACATGACCATGAAAGATGAGCTTCTGAACAATATGCACATGCTTGAACCTCTCCATAATCACTTCTCGCTTTGTAGTTGACCTGCTTTTTTATAGCTGATCTATTCGTTTCCAGTCCTGCGTTGATGTGATAATTCTTGGTATGCTCCTGATACTTGGTAAAAACGGTTGTTTTTTCAGTCATTGTGATTGCGAACATTTCTCTTTTGATGTATTGTTCTGCATGACTTAGGATCATGGTTGCCGTGATTTCCTCATGATCGTACATATACCTCAGTAATGTCTCTCTGGTTTTTGCCGGAAGTTTTTCCAAAATGAGTTGATGCATGAGGGTGTTGGCTTGCAGGCCTTCTTGCGTACGGCTAAGTTTAGCCGTAACTGCCTTGAGAGCGGTGACGAGAGAAAGTTGTGCTGCCCAAGATGTGTCTGTGGGGCGGAGGGATCGCAGTTGAGCTAATTCCATTATTGAGTCAGCTTTAGATTCGCTGAATGTGTCGTGTAATAACTGGATGACGATGTCGTAATCCACTGAAGTCGCGCTGAGATGACTGAGTGCCACCTTGGCCTCATCACGTATTGATTTCCGCAAGTAGCGCATTTTATCCGCTTTCGTGATGTCTAATCTGTTGTGGATCATCTCTTGGAACTGTTCCCACCAGGCGGTGTATTCACCTCTGATGCCGACACAGGTAGGAAGTGTCGGTGGAGGCAACCTCTGCAAGGCTTGCTCGTGATGAGCTGTGATGAGGCTCTGCTCTTGTACCGGCTGTGCTTCAACGTGCTCTCTTCGAGGAGGTTCTTTACGCCTGAGAAGCTTGGCTAACTTGCGTTTAAGTTCCTTCACGCTGATCTTGGCGCCTGCCTTCGTGCGTGATCTTGGGTCTTCATCGATCCATGCTTGTAGCTCTTTCGCTTCCTGCTCCTTCGATCTTGTTGTGATGGAGTTGATCTTGATTTCCCAAGCATCGAATGCGTCGATGTAGTATTGTGAGTAGGCGTCCAAGTCTCCAATGATTTCCTGGATATCCGGTAATTCCTCTCGATCCAAGAATTCCTCTCCAAGATTTCCATCCAAGATTTCCTTCGCTACTCTGACGTGTTCGTGCAACTCTACGAAAATTTCCAAAACAACAATTTTATCGGCCTGTGTGACTGTGCTAGCTGATGTCATTCTATTTTAACCGATGCACCATGTGCTTGTAGTCGAAGGAATTATGTGATTGTTGGTGAAATTAACCGAAATGAATGAAGTATTTGGATTGTGGTTGTGAAGTTGTAAGGCTGTGTGTTCAGATAAAGAATGCCAATTGCAATGGTTCTTCGATAATGCTCAATGATGCCTGCCACGACTTACTTTACTGATTTATCAGCAATTAAATAACCTTCAACAAATTACTAAATACCTTACTAAATACTAATTAATACAACCAAATAACAACAAACGTGTCCTTGATGCAGAGCTGCGCGGCGAATCAGGGGTGTGCGCGAGCGTGGGAGAAGCGGTGCGATGATGCGAGCCCACAAGCAAAACTAAGACTGGCCCTAATTTTGGGCCCAAAAATATTAAACAAAACAGAAACTTCCTTCCTTTCCTTTTCTTCACACTGAGCGGTCGAGTTTCGTTTTCTCTCTCTGTGAACAAAGTTCCCCAAGCGAATAAAGTCATTTCCCCCTTTCGTCTTCTTCTCAACGCGGCATAAGTGATGAATGATTAACAACTGCGAGCTCCTCATCGACTGAATCTTCGAAACTGGACTAACGGAACGCCTGGTGCCAAGGCTATTCTCTAAACTTGGCACCTCATAAAGTTAGTAAGACTCGTTGTATTTGGGATCTTCAGTATGTCTTCTTCTGCAGAAAATATTCAATCATCCCCGCTTGGTTCTCTCTTTAACAGATTACGATCCACGAGAAGAAGGGCCGATGTGGGAACATCCGACTCATTCGAAGAACTCCACCAGATGATGAAAGCAGTTCTACATCGCAACGAAGCATTGGAGCAGACGTGTATTGAGTACCAGTATATAATTGAAGAACAGACCAAATCCATTTCTTCACTCAAAGATACTCTTAACACTCTTACTCTTACCGTCGAGAAGATTACTTCTCAAAACAATGTCATATCTTCGAATGTCCAGAATTCTTCTCCTATGATTCATTTTACTCCTGCTTCTAAGCCCCCTCCAATCTCTGACCCATCGTTCTGATACTTCGAATCCCCATCTGAAATAGCTGATCGCCGAGAACGCTATCGCTCTCTTGTCCTCTTCCGCCTCCCGGAATCTCCTTCGCCTTTTGCTGCTGCACGTGCCGACCAAGACCTCCTGAATGTTCGCAGAATCCTCAATGACCTGGATGTCCAGGCCATACCCGAGAAAGTTTATCGCATGCCATCTCATATCCCCTTCAACCCCCGTAACTCCAATCCCAGACCCCTGAAAATCGTTATGCCAACTGTGGATTTTCAACAGGCAGTACTCTCAAAGAGTTTTCTGCTCAGAAACCACAGCCTTTTTGTAAGACATTCCCATACCAGATGCGAGCGCGCATATGAAAGAGCCATCCTCACCTGGCGAAAAGACAATTCCAAACCCAAACCTTTCATCCCTAACTTCATTTTCCCTCGTCTCCCATCTTCTCCTCAACCACTTATGGCCCAAACTATCCGCCACCCACCTAGACGTTATGTCCAACTCAATTCTCAATCTAACTTTCGTCATTCTCATGTTAACCGATCTCCATTTCAATCAAACTAAGTAATGATCTCCGGTCGCTTGCTCATAATTTTAAATGTTATTTTGCCAACGTTCGTTCTTTAGTTAACAAGATAGGAGACTTGCAACTTCTACTCTCTGAGAAATTCTCTGTTATTGCGATGTGTGAAACGTGGCTTTCCAACTCATTTCCCGACTCTTTCCTCCTCTCATCGTTCTCCTCTCAATACTCCATTTGTAGATGTGATAGAGAGGAACAAACTAGTGGTGGGGGAGTTTTGTTCTTCATAGCCTCAACCCATTCCCATGAAGTCATTCTATCCCAGACTATTAAAAACTCCTATGAAGTATTAGCGATTGACATCGATATCAAGTCCCACATAATCAGATTCGTCGTTGTTTATTGTGTTCCTCATATTGATGCACAAGGCAGCAATAACTTGATCAAACTCCTAAGTGACCTTGTGACTTGTAATCATCCGTGTGTTATTATAGGTGATTTCAATCTTCCAGATATTAACTGGACTTCTACTCCAATTACTTCTCTAACAAACTACTCCAAAAATTTCCTTGATTTCTGTGCGACTACTAAAATGACCCAGTACATAAAAAGACCTACAAGAGGTATAAATATTCTTGATCTTCTCCAGTCTAATAGTCCCAAAGTGGTAAAAAACTCACTTGTAACCCCATCTTTTAGTTCTTCTGACCACGAGTCAATAACATTTGAGTTGTCCTTATTCTATGAGTTTCCCTTATATTCTTATAGACTCAATTTCAATAAAATAAACTACGAAGTTTTACTCTGTTTCTTATCTAACTTAGATTGGACTTCCATTTTAAGTCTAAGCGATGATACCAATAGCAAGTATGAATTGCTATTATTGGTATTAGACAGTTGTGTGACAGAATTTGCTCCTCTAGAGAAGGTGAGTCTATCAACTCACGCTCCTCTTCCCTCTCATATAGAAAGAGCTAAGCGTAAACGCTTTCACTTGTGGAACAAATACCTCTCTAGTGAACTTGTTGCCGATTATGAGTTATATGTTAGAGCTAGTAAAAAGTGCAAGAAGTATGTAGATAAATTTAATGGTAGCCTTGAAAAATTTATTGTGAATAGCAAGAACAAAAACTTGTTTTTCAAATTCATTAGAACAAACACCACAGAGAAGCAGAATGGTGTTGATATATTACTAGATGAGCTTGGTATTACTATGACTAAAGATTTAGAAAAAGCTAATCTTCTTGCTAGAACATTTCAGAAATGTTTTACTAAAGATAATGGAATACTTCCTCCTTTTGAACCCTCTCCTATCAAAACAATATTGGATCCAGAAACACCATTATTTAAACGTCATGAAATCTGTGATCTAATTGAAAAGTATCCAATCTCCTCTTGTAGTACTCCAGATAATTTAAACATGCTCTTTATAAAAAAGATTGCCGTACCTTTATCCATCCCTCTTGAAATCATATATAACGACTCCTATCAGAAGGCTCAGATCCCCCAAAGATGGAAACACTCTATAGTGACTCCAGTCAAAAAGAAGCCCCCTTTCAACAGCCCATCTAATAATCGCCCAATTAGTATAACGTATCTCTTCTGTCGTATATTCGAAAAATTTTTATCTAAAGAAATTGATAATCACTGTAAAAGAAATGATATTCTTCATGATGACCAGTATGGCTTCCGTCGCAAGGGATCCATAGAACAACTTATGTTCTTATTTCTAGACGAATGTACATCAGAGATTGATAAGAAGAAATTTACAGATATAATTTACTTCGATTTTTAAAAGGCTTTTGATAAAGTTTCTCATATTAAACTTATCCATAAACTTAAAGAATATCAATTTCCAATTAAGATAGTTTCTTGGATAGAAGAATACTTAAGTAACAGAACCTATCAAGTTAGGGTTAGAGACGCACTTTCCGATAGCTTCACTGTGAGCAGTGGAGTCCCCCAGGGCAGTGTTCTCGGCCCATTACTTTTCATCATTTTCACTTCAGATATTGTTTCTAAAATTTCCTCTTCTTCTTGTAAAATAAAGGTCTTCGCCGACGATATGAAAGTATATAAGCACATGTCTTCTAATGACTCTCATACTCCTTTGCAAAACGCTATAGATTCTGTTCTTGATTGGTCAAAAGCTTGGCAATTACCGTTATCTCTTCCCAAATGTAAAGTTTTAAGAATAGGTCCACAACAACCCCCTCGTTATCCTTACTCATTGAATGGATCCAACCTTGAATATTGTCATGAGATCCGTGATTTAGGTTTCATTGTAGATAATATATTAACCTTTTCTTCTCATTGCTCTATAATCGCATCGAAAGCCAAACGTAAATGCTATCTCATTCTAAAAGTTCTCAAAAGTAAGAGCACGAAAGTGCTCATTGATGCCTATTACATTTATATTAAATCTATTCTTCAACATTGTACCACTGTCTATTCTCCCCATTTCGTTAAAGATATTAGAAAATTGGAAAACGTCCAAAACTTTTTCACTCGCCGAGTTTTCTATCGCTGCTTTGGTACTGATTACATAAACATGCCAAACAGTCAAATTAGAAACAAAAAATTAGGCCTTCTTTCATTGGAAAGCATAAGAGAATCGAACGATTTGAGTTTACTTTTAAAACTAATAGGGGGAAAAACAACTCTTTCAGACAGAAAACCCCATTTCTATAATTTAAGACAATCCGCGACACGTGGATCTAACTTCAAATTACATTTTCGTGCCCCGAAAACAATTTGTCGTATAACTTCATTCGCAATAAGATCTGCTCGTCTGTTTACTGAATTAAATTCAAGTGTTTAGTATTTATAATATTGTTCTGCTCAATGTGTTCATGTGTTCAGTTGTAATGTTTATGATCTAATGTTTGGTTTGTTCCTTTAATGCTTATTATCTTCCAACTTGTTGGAATCACTATAACCCACATGATGTTTGTGTACTATCATTGTATATTATATGAACAACATGTAATAAATAAATAAATAACTTCTAGAACTAGTAAACGTCGAAAAGTCGACATGACTAAACCTCACCCCAAACGCACCAAAAGAGGTAGCGTAGCTACACTCACTAAACATCACCCCAAAACGCACTAAAAGAGGTAGCGTAGCTACGTTTAATATAACCTCATGATGACTAAATATGACTATTAAACCTTATGGTGGTTATCAATTTATATGGTGAATAAAAATTAATCTTGATTTTGACTAAACATGACTATAAAACCTTATGATGACTAAATATGACTATTAAAACTTATGGTGGTTATCAATTCATATGGTGAATAAACATTATTATCGGACCTTATTATGACTAAACGTGGCTATTGAACCTAATGGTAACCAAACAGGACTTTCAATTTTTAGAATGACTAAACATCTTTATTAAACCTTATGGTGACTCAGCATGACTATTAAACTTCACGGTGACTAAACATGACTATTGAAAATTATGATGACTAAAAATGACTATTAAACCTTATGGTGACAAAACATGATTATCAAAACCCCTTTTTCGAACTTAATGTGTGCCGAATTGAAAGTAAAAAGTTCAAGAGAAAGATATTTTTCAGAAGAAATATTCGATCGGTTGTGTCTTATAAAACCATACACTTATTGAAACCGTGTTTTTGTTTCCTAATCATTAAACATTGTTTTAAGTCAGAAAATGGAGGCGATGCGAGAGCGTTTGCCTAAGTCGAAGGTCTCAAACGGAAGACAGCAGTCAGAACAGGTTAATTTTTAATCTTGATGTACCGATTTTCAGAGTTTTCCGCTCCAACTTAGTTTTTGAGTAGAATACAGTTTTTTACAACTCGGAAAGGGTAAAATGTTTACCAAATGGTAACACTTTTCTTTAAAAACGGAGAGTGGTTCGTACATACCAATTTTCTAGAATGTTCGGAGAAAATGAATTTTTCTTCATAATTTTCCTTCAAACAGTAGTACGTTACATACGATCTTATAACTGGCTCATTGTTATAAGCAAGAAAAAAAACTGTCATTATTGTAAATTTGCTCAACCATTGAAAAAAAACATTAGTATTCAGCCATTATAGACGAAAACAATTAAAGGGACCTTCTATTACCATTCGCCCACTCCAACAGCAAAAGAGATTGGCAGCCGCGCTTCCAAATGTGCCAACTAATATCCCAGGATATCGCGTTCCAGAAAGGTTGGTTTAGAGCTTGTCGTAGATCACTTGTGGCTAATCAGACCAATATACTAATCAATTTTCTCATCTTCGCTAATTTTACGATGGACTCTTTGTGCTCAGGTATAATATAGTGACCTGTCACTCCTATGCTGCGGATACGTAAATGCATAGGTAAAAATAGTTTTTAAAAGAAGTAAAGTTTAAAAAAAAAGAGATAATTTTTTTCAGAAAATTATACTGCAAAGTTTTCTTTGCTTTTTGTTTGCTGTTGCTGATTTGTTCTCAAAAGACAAACTGAATTCTCGAGTTCAATTTTTTGAGTGGCGGATACGTACCCCCAATCCCTCCATTTGGGACTACACATAATATCCTTGTTTGTGCTTCAAAAACATAACTATATACGTTTATTTTCAATGATGTTAACGGTAAATACTAGAGATTTCTTCTAGAATAGAGAGGCGAGCTGAAAAGAGAAAGGCAGGGAGAGATAGTAGATGAGGATTTGAGTGAGCAAAGGGCTTTCAAAAACCTAAAAATGCCATGAGACTTGAAATACATCGAAAAAATGGCAACATGATAAATCTATTTAGTTCCATGTTTTTATGAAAGAATCTGAACCAAAGAAAACATTTAATAACTTGGGTCGTTAGGTCGATTACCTATACAAAACTTCTACAAGTTTTCCTTTTACCCAGAGCTTTTTGCTAAGTGTCATTTTCGTGAATAGCTATAATGATCGTTCTAGTTTTCTCAACTAGTTCTATCTAATTTTATTTAACGAAAGAAAGTTTTTGAGTAAAAAAAGCGAACGTTTCTTCTTTAGAAAGAGAGAGAGAAAGACTGATGCGAAGAGAGCACTATAATGCAAAGCTCTCAATCGAATTGGGGTCATACTTAGAATATTCTTCTAAATGCTTTCACTTTTGAAAATAATCTCATCCCAGGAGTGGAACGCCCGATCCAACTGAGATAGACATGCACGATATGGAGGAGCAGGGCTCATCCGCAGAAGAAAAAAGCGGTCAGGCACCAGATACAGTACCTCCAGAAGTCCCTTCGAGAGTCGATCCTCCTACGGTATCCTCTCCTCCTCCCCTGCCGCCTCGAAGTTACATTGTGCCTCGAACCAATGGATCATCGACTGCCGAAGAACTGTAAATATTTTAGTGTTTCTTGTTAACTTAACGCGGTACCAAAGTTTTAAAGTTGTCTGGACTTAGAGACCCCCACAAAGTGACAACATTGTCTGGACTTAGAGACCCCCACAAAGTGACAACATTGTCTGGACTTAGAGACCCCCACAAAGTGATGTTGTTGTTGTTGTCTTGCCCATAGGTCCTGTCGAGGGGAGTCCTTTTGGGATAGGTTGGTGGTGAGGATCCTTTTGAGTCCGGAGAGAGTTTCATTTCATTTCATTTCATTTCATTTATTGTTCCACGCAACATTATAAACAATATCACGAAGTCAATACGACAAATTAGAGCGTGGACTATGATATATAATCGAACAGAAAGGAAATTAAATTAAGCACTGATGCTGGTGACAATACGTTTAATTTTTTCTTTAAATAGAGCTGAGTTTTGCAAAGACTTGAATTCACTAGGAAGGCATTCCCATATAGAAATCGATCTAGATACAAAAGTAGACAATCTAGCAGGATAGAGAGCGGGAAGTCTAATGTTCAATTGGTGACCATGCCGTGTATTGTACTGATGAGGATTAAGTGTATACAAATGAGAGGTGTCTATGGATAAGTTGGAATGAAGGCTCTTATGGAGAAAACAAAGATCTCTTATAGTGCGACGGAGTTCAAGCGATTCAGTACCGAGAAATTTCAATCTTTCGGGATAGGAAGCATTGCCAAGGCCACATCTATAGAAAACCCTTCTAGTGTAATTACGCTGCACATATTCAATATCATTGACTAGTTGTTTGGAGACAGGAGACCAAATTTCCGTACCATACTCGAGTATCGGACGAACATAAACATTGAATGACTGCATGAGGAGAGAATGGGATTTAGATTTAAATGCTCTGAGGATCATATTAGCTAGAGAAGAAGCTTTTTTGCAGATAATCTCTATATGAAGCTTGTAACTCATATTACCATCAATCGTTATACCTAAATCTTTAACAGAAGAAGATTTGCTCAGGATAGAATTATTGATTTCATAATTGAGCTCAACAGGTTGTTTACCAAGGTGCAAAACAGTACATTTAGTAGGAGATAAGGTTAAGTTCCATTCAATACACCAGTCGCAAATGTTGTTAATGGCTAACTGCAAGTCACTGTGACGTGATGGAACTTCGGCATACAACTTTAGATCGTCGGCAAAAATGCTATATCGAATCGTCGTAGGAATAACTTTTTTAATATCGTCAATGAACAGCAGAAACAATAAAGGGCCAATAGAAGAGCCTTGTGGAACTCCACTGGATACTGCTGCGGGTTGAGAATATACGCCATTTAAAGATACAGATTGTTTACGATTGTCTAGAAAGCCAGTAATCAATTTAACAATGGACTCGCTGATACCTAAACATTTAAGCTTATATGTTAAAAATCTATGATCAACGCAATCGAAAGCCTTGGAAATGTCAAGAAATATAACGTCGACAGGAGATCGTTGAATTAGATGGTTTATCATGAAGGAATGTGATTCAGCGAGTGAGGTTATGGTTGAACGCTTAGATCGAAACCCGCATTGGAATTGGGACAGTAGATCATTATTCTCAATACACATGTATAAGAAATTCGCTATAATTTTTTCGAAAACTTTGGACAAAGAGCACGTTAGAGAAATGGGTCTATAGTTGGAAGGACTCGACGATCCTCTAACTTTAGGAATGGGTTTGACAATCGCGAACTTCCATGAATCAGGTATTTGTCCGGTTGTAATGCAGTTATTGAAAATAATTCTGAGAGGCGCTAAAATAGCAAATTTACATTTCTTGATAAAAATGTTTGGAATAAGATCGGGAGAAGTGTTAGCCTTATTCTCGAGTTGCGAAATAGCTTTCAGTATCATGGAGTCATCAATGGAATCGAGGTTCGATAAATTGCTTCGAACATAAGGAGCCGGTAATACATTTTGTGAAGGAATGGAATAAACGGAAGAAAAGTAAGAGGAGAACATCTCGGCTTTCACTGAAGTATCAGTTATTGCTACATTGTTGTTATCAGAAACATTATACGATTCTTCGAAATTTTTGAATCGGCTCTTACAATACGAAAAGAATTTATTGCGATTTTCTCTTAACACAAGTGATGCTTCTTTAGATGTCTCAAAGGCATATAATTTATCGGAAAATTCTTTCGAAACCTTTCTACAATATTCAGAGTGAGGAGCTCTAGCAGAAACTTCTTGTTGTTTCTTGAACAGCTTCTGTAGTTGGTAAGGATAACGACTTATCAGGGGGGCAGGCAATGCGTTAGGAACGTATTGGTCAATCAAACTACAAAGATAATCGCACGTATATGCATATGCTTGATTAATGTCTAAACAAGATAGAGCGAGAGTCCAGTCATGTAGATATATCGACATTTCGATACTAGACCAATCAGCTTTAGAAAATATTCTAATTGGCTGACTTTCGGGATCAGGATTTGTAGAATGTGAAATACTAAACGATATGGCATTGTGGTCACAACTTGGAGTAAACGGGGCTATGACATTGCACGAAGAAATAACTGGGTAATCACATAGAAGTAGATCGAGGATATTGTTACCACGTGTCGGGTAGTGAACCGATTGAATAAAATGATTATCACAAGAAAAAGCGAGAAATTGAGAAGCTGATAAATCATTTGAAGACGTCAAGTTTTCCCAGTCGATACACGGCATGTTCATGTCCCCTACAACTATTGAAGGAACGTTCGAGCATTTATTAGACGCGATAAATTCCATCAATGGTGCTATAATTGAATCGCTAGCACTCGGAGATCGGTAAACGCACATTAGGCGTACTCGAGGGTAGAGAGAATTGACAGAAAGCTCAATAGTAACGGCTTCACATTCATAACAAGAGAAAGAAGATACGAGAAATGGACATAAAATGGACGCTGATAGAATAGCTACTCCACCGCCTCTATTACTGGCAGCACATTTCCGATCTGATCTAAATAAGGAATAAGGTTGACCTGAGAGTAATAGCAAATCGGAATCAGAATCAAGCATCCAAGTCTCTGATAAACAGACACTTTTGTACAGAGAAGAAGATAGAAGAAATTGTAGTTCGTACAATTTGTTACGAATAGAGCGACAATTGCAGTAATAAAATAGAAGAGGATCATTGACCAAATGTACTGATAAATCGAACTTTAAAGGCTCACTAACACCAGCATCATCGATATCCTATTTGTCTTCCCGTCCCAAAGAACTGTTCTCACGCATGTGAAAAGGACGTGGATGAGAAAAATGAACAATTCTAGTACCTTGGACTCCCCATTCGACTGCTCCAGCTTTGTCGTTTCTTTCTCGAACGGTCCTTTTGCAGTCTCTTTCAAGCTGAAGTCCTTCCCGAGTCAAATCTTCGCGAGCGTAGGCCCGAGGGTGTTGCCGGAGCGTGTTGGGACGAAGAGATCTGATTTTCCGAAGCATTTCTGTACGAAGAGATGGGACCGGTAGGTGCACTTTCAAAATTCTCCGTTTGCTGTCTGGATTTCCATATCGGCGATGAGTGATGGACTTGTCCTTGAGCGCAGCAGAGAGAGTTGGAAGTCCGAGTTCGGAGACGAGGGCGACAAGGAAGTTCCCATCAGAGGCATCCGTTTCCATGTCGTTTTCTTTTTCAGAAAGACCGACGAAGACGATGTTATGAGCTTTTTCTTCGAGTATGGGCCTGTCTTCTTGGAGCACTCTTCTCACAGCATCGTAGGCGATCAGATCAGGTTGAGAAACAGGAGCGAAAACTGGATTTGGAAAAGTCGACTGTGGTTGAGAGAGAAGAGGAACCATTGTGGCGAAGGAGTTCATCATTGAATTCACGGCAGTTAGAAGTTGAGTAATTTGGTCACTTTGGCGGTTAATTGTTTCAATCAACAATTTGATTTCGGCAGAATGTTGAGATAGTACAGCGCTTGTAGAGGGAGGAGGCATGATGAGAGTATTTTGGACAGGGTCAGATAATATAGACAGAGCTATATCGATTGCAACCACTCAGTGCGCACGTATGAGAGATATGGTTTCTCCGTCTACACTCGCACCGCAGTCGGCGATCCTCTTGGCGAGACCCATTCGTTAACCGGAGAAGGGCAAGAGGTTATTTTACTGGCGCCTCGACTCGCCATAGAAAAGTATAGCGGAGTATCGGCTGATGTTTTGTCCGGTGGCATGCCCAGGCCGGTCCGGCATCGCCCTCCTTTGACGAGCTATACTACCCAGTTTTGGTCCGCGGCGGGATTTCTCCCGCTACCTCCCAGCACGAATTTTTCGTAGGGAGGCGTCCCTCTATCCGCCACCTGAGGTCGCGCTCGATTCTGGACTAAATAATCCGTGACAGGCTCTTAAGGCTGTAGAGTCACGAATGGCCACTGTTTCTCCCACAAAGTGACAACATTGTCTGGACTTAGAGACCCCCACAAAGTGACAACATTGTCTGGACTTAGAGACCCCCACAAAGTGACAACATTGTCTGGACTTAGAGACCCCCACAAAGTGACAACATAGACTTAGAGACCCCCACAAAGTGACAACATAGACTTAGAGACCCCCGCAAAGTGACAACATAGACTTAGAGACCCCCACAAAGTGACAACATACGGAAAACCGCTGATGGCAAGATGATTTAGTTGGGATTGATACATAACAAAATTCTTTAAAAAGGTTAAAAGGCATAAATGGTTGATAGATTGAAAAAGAGGATAGAATTTTCCTCGAAAAGAATGCAACTGAATTGAGAATGGAAGGTACTATTCGAGAGCCGGAAATAATTCATTTTCCTTCGGATCAATGAAATAAGAAGTTTTTTGGTTTCATTAATTGAAAACTATGACACGAGAAAAAACGAGGCGTTTGAGCCTTATAAACAACACTATCTAAAGGATTAGAAAAAAGTTCTCGTGGTTTTATGGTAACGCGCTCGCTCTCCTGGTTAGAGATATATGGCTAGGTTCGATTCTGCGTTGAATGAGACCAGTCAATGGTAACGCGCTCGCTCTCCTGGTTAGAGATATATGGCTAGGTTCGATTCTGCGTTGAATGAGACCAGTCAATGGTAACGCGCTCGCTCTCCTGGTTAGAGATATATGGCTAGGTTCGATTCTGCGTTGAATGAGACCAGTCAATGGTAACGCGCTCGCTCTCCTGGTTAGAGATATATGGCTAGGTTCGATTCTGCGTTGAATGAGACCAGTCAATGGTAACGCGCTCGCTCTCCTGGTTAGAGATATATGGCTAGGTTCGATTCTGCGTTGAATGAGACCAGTCAATGGTAACGCGCTCGCTCTCCTGGTTAGAGATATATGGCTAGGTTCGATTCTGCGTTGAATGAGACCAGTCAATGGTAACGCGCTCGCTCTCCTGGTTAGAGATATATGGCTAGGTTCGATTCTGCGTTGAATGAGACCAGTCAATGGTAACGCGCTCGCTCTCCTGGTTAGAGATATATGGCTAGGTTCGATTCTGCGTTGAATGAGACCAGTCAATGGTAACGCGCTCGCTCTCCTGGTTAGAGATATATGGCTAGGTTCGATTCTGCGTTGAATGAGACCAGTCAAAGGGAGTTTTGTACGTACCGAACTAGTTATGAAAATAATGAAAAAAGTTGAATTTCTTAAACTTAAAATGAGGAGAATTAGAATATAACGGAAGGAAAAAAGAATGTAGATCATTTTCGGTTTGAACATGTACATATGTGAACATGTATACTTGAACATATACTATATACACCCAAGAAACATGCCTTTCTCGGCCGGTTACTATTTAACCCCTTGTTCGATCCCGCCCACTTTACCAGATTTTTTCTTACGATAGTTTCATCAATTGTCTTCATAACCAAACCTCACTGCATTCAGACTGTGTAACTAAGCATTTAACAATTCCTAGTTTATTGATGAGATCAGGTTGATTTTCACCCCTTCTCAGGAGGCCCCCAGACACATCAAGCGAAGCACCGACCCTTCCTCCAAGGACGAAGCCCCCAAAAGCTGCGCCAATGTATCCGGTTCTTCACGCGATGAGTTCCCCTAATGTAGGTTTTAGAACCGTCCACGCGGAATCATAAAATAGCTCATTGACACAGTGGTGTAGCATCTTATTCTTCTGCTTCTCTAATGGAGCGTTAGAATTAAACTTTTCACTTTGTCAAAGTAATCTCTGCAAAGTAATCTCGTTGAATGCTCCAATGTCTCACCACGAATTGCCGTTAAAAGAAAAATAGACTACAGTATTTTTATATTCATATGTATAAAATTACGTTCAACAGTGAAAGTTATTATATAAAAACACCGTAGTCCATTTTCCATTGGCGCGTTCAACGAGATTACTCTGCAGAGATTACTTCGACAAAGTGCAAAGTTGAATTCTAACGGTTCATAACTTTTTAAAAACATTTATTAAAATTAGATTAAGCAAACTAGGCAGTGCGTTTCTCTAACCCGCACTGCGTATGAAATTCATGCGCAAATCTGTGCGCTATCAAAAAAGGCTAGTGATACAAATGCTCTGATCGTCTGCATCCTCTCTTTTACATAACACGCTCTCGCACTCTGTTTTCCTCTCTCGAGGTCTGTCGTTCCCTCATGATTAGAGATCTTGACATACATACATATATCTGCGGGTAGGAAGAAACAGCTTGAAACCAGGTAAATGTAGTCGATTAAAGTCGAAAAATATGTTTAAGGTCATGTTTATTCATTACACTCTGTGTCAAATATTAGATCGAATGATGTTAGAGCAAGACCGAAAACTTTGGACAGAATAAAAATTTGGTGAATGATAATGTTTTGAGTAGAGAGAAGAGCGGATAGGGATATTTTTTGTTGTAGTTTTTTATTGCACTCGTTTTAAAGTCAGGAAAAAGAGGACTCAATGGAAGTGTCACCGTAAAGATTGAGTGTGGATAGAAGATAAAGTGAGATACAGTAAGAATTCAGTGTTTTCAAGTCAGGAAAAAGAGGACTCAATGCAAGTGTCACCGTAAAGATTGAGTGTGGATAGAAGATAAAGTGAGATACAGTAAGAATTCAGTGTTTTCAAGTCAGGAAAAAGAGGACTCAATGCAAGTGTCACCGTAAAGATTGAGTGTGGATAGAAGATAAAGTGAGATACAGTAAAAATTCAGTGTTTTCAAGTCAGGAAAAAGAGGACTGAATGGAAGTGTCACCGTAAAGATTGAGTGTGGATAGAAGATAAAGTGAGATACAGTAAGAATTCAGTGTTTTCAAGTCAGGAAAAAGAGGACTGAATGGAAGTGTCACCGTAAAGATTGAGTGTGGATAGAAGATAAAGTGAGATACAGTAAGAATTCAGTGTTTTCAAGTCAGGAAAAAGAGGACTGAATGGAAGTGTCACCGTAAAGATTGAGTGTGGATAGAAGATAAAGTGAGATACAGTAAGAATTCAGTGTTTTAAAGTCAGGAAAAAGAGGACTGAATGGAAGTGTCACCGTAAAGATTGAGTGTGAATAGAAGATAAAGTGAGATACAGTAAGAATTCAGTGTTTTAAAGTCAGGAAAAAGAGGACTAAATGGAAGTGTCACCGTAAAGATTGAGTGTGGATAGAAGATAAAGTGAGATACAGTAAGAATTCAGTGTTTTCAACGTTTGGTATGCTTGAACAGAAGATTTTGAAGATCTCCTCAGTGAACAATGGTGATGAGCGAGTCCAACTTCCATCCTATTCTGACCTGGCGAAGGAAGCTGGGGTCATCTCGAACAAGGAAAAGGTCTCTTCGAACCAACTCACTTGAAAATCTGGTTTGAAATTGTGTTTGTGGCCTAACCTCCCGCGCAGTCTCTTTGTTCTATTACCTTCCTCCTCGGATTGAAAGGTAGTATGTAAACCAGGCTTTGGATTATTTCCGCGAAAATCTGTCTCTGTTGATCTCCAACGTCGAAGGTGTAGAACCAGTGGGTTAGGCTAAAGTAGGTCAAGTATTATTCAACAGCTCGTAAGGGTATATAATGATGCTGTTCATTTTCGTTGTCTGATTTCAGGATAACGGTACTTTAATTGAATTGAAATTTTGAGGAAGCTTTGAATTGGCAGCCGACTGCACCACAATCCGATATTTCCGCCCCTCCTCTTTATCCAGTCCTCAACACTTATATTTCTTACGAAACTACGGAGCAAGGTTTCTGTAAGACTTCATCAAGGAGAAAAACTGGTTTCTGAAGTCTTCGAGTTTCCATTCACGAGCGCTGATTTTTTTTTACACATGTGAACTATGTCTTCATTTTTCAATGGAAAATTGCGTTTTGATTCTGCACTGCAGGTGGAGTCTACGCGCAAATCTGTTTTATTTGGAAAGCTATTCCTACGAATTCTATTTTTGAATGTCGCACTCTTTAATTGTCACACAATCTTGGTCTATCTCAAAGTCTACCGTTCCTTTTCTTATTTTTCTTTTTTTTTGCGATATTGAGAAAAGTCTCGCTTGTTTTCTTTAATAGGGCGTTGTGTATTACCATTTGATGGTATCAAAAGAGGGTTAACTGATTAAGATGAATTTTTCAGGCCTGCTATCCGAAGCAGCTCTTCTCACTTTCTATCACAACCCAATCTATGAAGCGGTTGAAGATGATGTTGACCGATTTCTCCAGGTTTCTTATTGAATGTTCTCAGGTTTTGGCTCATTCATCAGGGTGTTTCTTACCACCCGCATAATTTTTCTGAAGGGCATAGATTTCCAGAGTTTAAAAGAGTTTGGAATTGTTTTCATCAAAGTTTTGGAATTTTCCTAGGTCAACATCGAAAATTACTTCTTTCGAGTGCATAGATTTGAATGTTTTTCGGACTTTTTGAAAAGGAAATGGATTTTTTTCACCCGCGGTGCGGGTGGAAGACACACTCTGTTATTCATACTTGATAGTTTTGTTTTATAGTTTCTTCGGAACTTTGAAAAAGCGACGAACTTCCCGCTTTTTTATTGTAATATTAAGTCTTGGTGGTTATTAAGGAAGAAGAACATCCGAACGGTAAACTAAAGAAGCTTCTGAAGAGGTTTCGGAAAACTTGCGAAGACATTGTTCTGAGTGCGGTTAGTATCTATTTATAGTGTAACAGTGTGATTAGGTAAGGTGTCTTTGAGGAACTTTTAGGTTAATCAAATTTTACTGCAGGTATTATATTCAATTAGAATTCTAGATAGGCTTAAAGAGTGTAAGTGTATAAAAAGTTGACTACCTCAAACTATTTTGAGAGTAGACTGTCAGAATGTCAAATCGTTTCTCCTCTTTTTTTTCAATTTTATTTGTGTTCTCAGTTAGCTCTCGAATGATAAAGAGTGAGTTGAATTTTTGGAATTTCAAGTTATTATTGCGGATGAATAGTTCTTAATTGCTGATGAATAGTTCATAACTGAAGATACAAGCTTTGCTTTCTTTGCTTTTTTTGTGTGCTTTCCTATTTTCCTAAAATGAAATGTTCCTCATTGTTCTTGTCATATTTAGATCTCACTTTTCATAACCTTCACTGAATTCACTTTTCTTGTGACAGTGTCATCTGTTTCGTCACTTAACATTATGTTTTGTTTCAAGCGGAATAAAGAATTGAAATGGTCATTTTCGAGTAGGGAAGTTGACTTTTGTCGCTACAAGAGTGTTATATCCCGGATCATTCTATAATTTTTAAGTTCAAAAACTCTATAATATTCTCTATAAGTTCTAAAACTCTATAAAATTCTCTAAAACTCTACAGATTGGCTACAAAGTACACAGTCCGAAATTAGAACGCTTTTGTATCGTAATCAATAATCCAATTCCTCTCAATTCAACACATTTTATTCTCAACATATATATGCACAACTGGGTGAAGTCAGTTTTCAATGCGGCCGCCCTTGGCGGAGACGCTTGGGGAAAGCATCAGTCGTGGGGGGGTGGGATCAGTCGTGGGGGGGGGTGGGGGAAATTGGGGTGGGGACGAGCCGAGGCTTTCGCCTCGAGGACCGACCATACGGAATAGTCGAGCGGATTGAGATCCGGCGAGTAGGCGGGCCACTGCTTACTCGTTATGAAGGCGGGCAAGTTGTTCGCACACCACTCTTGCGTCACAACGGCCTTGTGAGCGGGCGCGGAGTCCTGTTGGAAGCAGAAAGGGCGGCCAGCGAAGTGCGTACGGGTCCAGGAAAGCAAGGCGCCTTCGAGAATGTCTTTGATATAGTTTTGCTTGTTGATCTTCACGGCCTGATCAACGAAGACTAGCGGAGACTTACCCGAAGCGCACACAGCCGCCCAGACCATCAACTGAGCTGGATGAGAGGTGCGGTTGACGACTCTTCCGTTGCGATCGGCTTCCTCAGGATCTCTGGCGATAACCCGCACGTTTTGGGAGTTGAAGGCCTCCTCGATCGTGAACAACTTCTCGTCTGAGAAGACTATCTCGTCGGCACCAGGTGCGGCCGTGTCGCGAAGCAAGGTCCTACTTCTCTTCACGCGCTCTGCCTTGTTCTTGGCAGACAACACGGCACCCTTGCGAGTACGATAAGGGCGCTTGCCGAGGTCATCCCTGACGATGGTCTGAGCCGACCGGCGGGATATTCCGATCTCCTGGGACATCTTGTTAATGCTCCGCTTGGAGTTTCGGCGTATTCGCTCCCTCACTGCTTTTATCTTCGCCGGCGTCCGAGCAGATCGAGGTCGGCCAGTTTTTGGACGGTCCTCGAGATTTCCGAGCTCGCGGTAACGTTTGATGGTATTCCAGACAAGATCTCGACGGACGACGAGGCGTTTCGCGATTGGAGTACCCGCGCTGGTGCAAATCGACGATAGCGGCACGCTGGAGATGGGGACCCGTCATTACCTTCAAATTTAAACAATCGTTGTCAAACTTCAACACAATGTTTAAAACACAATAAACTTCGAAAATCAAAAAAAAAAGGAATCGGTGCGTGCACGAAATAGTGCGTAGCACACTCCTAAACCACGGACTGCGTACTTTGTAGCCACCCTGTATAATAACACTGATTACTGTTATGATATGCAATTGTCCGAAGAAAAAATCACTGTTAAAATTTGGGACTTATAATATTGAAAAGCAAACAATTTTTACCACTTTTCTCTTCTCCCAGCTTCTCTCTCGCTTTTCAACATTCTAGGCGCCACTCGAGTAGGCGGTTGTTTCAAGAAAAAAAAAAAAAGTTTTCATGAGTAAAGGGAAGCCATGCGTTGAAACCGTTTATTTAGAACTTTTTCAGAATTCTAAATTAGCTTCTTTTTTTTCTAAAGTCTTGACTACAAAGACTTTATTTTTTCAAGAGAAACACGAGTTTAGGTAGAAGAAGGAGACAACGCGAACGCATTGAGAGTTTGTCTGCGGGATGTGTGGATTCATCAGCAGAACAGCAGCCAGGAACACGTCAGTGCATTGGGCTATTTGCTGATCGATATATTATGGACTGAAGTGAAGTATCGATTGATTGACTTCAAAAAGTATCAAATGGTTCCGGATGCAGTATATACATACAAATGAAAGATCATTCGAAGGTATGTTTAACATTACAGGATAAATGCGGAGAAGGTAAGGAAGGGAGTGGATTGGCGAGATTCAATACGGCGAAGTTCTGTGGAGAAAAACTGCAAGAGATGAAGAAGCTTCTGCGGGAGAACAGAGCTGCGATAATGGGAAAGAAGATCTCTTTGGAGGTTGAAGCAAGGAGTGTAGCGTTGCAGGTTACTGTATATGTACTTGATGGACCGAGTTCAGAATTGTATACTTATATGTGTTGATGCAGTCAATGTGAGTTTTTCAACGTTCAAAATGTAAGATTAAGATAAGAATGAAACAGTCGATTTAATTACAGCGTGCCCATACTTTGGAGCAGGAAATCTAGAATAATGAAAGCGATCGAGTCTTGTTAGTCTGAAGCTCTTATATTGAAGAATTTCTCTTCAATTTTAAAAATCCATCTATAGCTCGCCTATAATTATTCGAAATCAACCCACCGTACTCTTGAAGAGTGCTGGTGCAGGAGTAGTGCAGGAGAACTCTTGAAGAGTGCTGGTGCAGGAGTAGTGCAGAAGAACTCTTGAAGAGTGCTGGTGCAGGAGTAGTGCAGGAGAACTCTTGAAGAGTGCTGGTGCAGGAGTAGTGCAGGAGAACTCTTGAAGAGTGCTGGTGCAGGAGTAGTGCAGGAGAACTCTTGAAGAGTGCTGGTGCAGGAGTAGTGCAGGAGAACTCTTGAAGAGTGCTGGTGCAGGAGTAGTGCAGGAGAACTATGTATGGTAACCAATAAAAAAATTTGAAAAATATCTAAGGTAAATGTATGATTTAAAGATCCAATGGATTGTTATCGACATAAACAATGGCTTCTTGGCGGAACACGGACTTTCTTCGAATTCTCCCCCACTTTGTCAGAAAATGTTCAGAGAACAGAAAATCAGATTTGAAGTGAGGGGCGGGGCTTGTAGTGATGCGTCCGAGAAATCAGGATTCTTTATAAATGATTTATGTTTTTCTGGAGTTAGATTGTTTTTCAGATTCACTAGAATAAAAAAGACTTTTCGGGTTTTTGGTGGAATGAGTGACCAAACGTACAGAGCGGAAGAAAAGTTAATGAATCGTGCCTTGTTTCCCCTGATTTCAAAGCTCTATTATAGTGTTTTATTGTTTTGAAATCTAATTACAGTGGACCGAGCTCCGTTCTGTTTTCGTCAGAATCTATTCGAAACAAGAAGGGTGAAAATTTTTTGGTAGGTCTTGCATGAATTCGACTCTTCCGCTCTACATTGTAGCAGTTACCCCGGGGGGCATTTACTAGTTCTACCAGTTTAGGTCTGCATCTCAAATCGCATACCTTTCATCGAGGCAAGGCAAAATAGCAATACTTTTCATATTATTTTTGCTATTTTTATTACAACAAAACAGTAATCCATGATAGCGTGGCTTCTATTACAGTAGTAGAAAACGTTACGGATGCTTCGAGTCGCCTTCGACTGAAAGCTTCTCTCTCGGATCTGTTCGAGAGTCTGCGACATCCAATGCTCCCTAAAAGATTCTTGGAAGCGGTGACCGGATGGATTAAAGAGTTGGTAAGTGGAACATTCGGTAACAAAAAAAAGAGTTTTGAATATCGAAAGTTATTTGGGAAACGGTGAGCTGGGTTTTTGAAAAGAATACTTCCGAAGTTTAAGTTATTCATTTTATTAATTATCGCAACGCTTTCTAAAAAGTTCAGACTGTTTCTTACAACCCGCAAAATGAGCGTGTATATCAAACAGCTAATCAGGGGGCGTGTAGATCAAACAGCTAATCAGGGGGCGAGTAGATCAAACAGCTAATCAGGAGGCGTATAGATCAAACAGCTAATCAGGGGGCGTGTAGATCAAACAGCTAATCAGGGGGCGTGTAGATCAAACAGCCAATCAAGAAGGAAATGAACAATAAGCAGCAAGTTTCCTTCATCCTTAATTACTTTTCATGGTATTTTTATATTTTAAAAATGTCTTTTTTTAAAAAATACTATAATCTTCCTCACGCTTTTTCCCGCCTCGCGGCAGGGTACGCGCTCCGATGAGATGCGGAACAGACCTACTCTGATAGAACCAGGGGCTGCGCGCTGGGTTACTGCGAGTGTTGTAGTTGTTGTAGATGGCCCGCCGTAGGTCTCCGGCTGGGTAGACGAGGTCTTCTTGGTCATGGCTCAAAAAACAATATCCTTACTTACATCATTTATCTAATTACATTTATTTCTCTTTCTCTCTCGGGGTTTTTTCCCCTTCATTTATTTTTTTTTAGAGAGAGAAAGGAATAAAAAACTGCTAGTGTGTGTTGCACCAGTATGGAGAGTCAGATACGTGCCAAAGCACTAGCAAAATTTCTTAACCCCCTTGGTTTTGGTGGGCCTGTCCGAGTGGAGGTCTAACTTGGGATTCTTCGCACAATCGGCGAACACACAACCATTATGCCGTTGGAAAAACTTAATGAATTGTTGAAATTAGCACTTTTCTGAAATATCAGAATTACATTCAGACTTGCATTCTCTACAAGAAGTGTACGAGCTTGGACGCCATCTTTGTTTTGCTACACATTCTGAGACTCCCTTCCCCCATCCAATCATGGGCGCCCGCACTTGTCCAAACCTTCATCCAGTCAGTTTCCCGTTCGAAAGCCTAATTCTTGTTGAGAATCCAGTTGCCCTTCGGGTATCCAACTTAACCGGGTAATACGCAATTGATGACAGCTTGAAACCTCATCGTGAAAAAAGCGAAGTCAACCAAAGTGTGAAGCAATTTTGTTAGTGCTCCCATGAATCATCCCTCCCCCTAACTAAACATCAGCTTTCATCCACGGAACCGGTAGTACCAAGTTAGTTAAATATATAGAATCAAGAAATATTCAACTTTGAGGCCAGTTCAGTGCGGGAAGTTTAGCTTTGAGTAAGCGATCCTTATTATTCATTTCTATGATACTAGCAACGTGTAAGGGTTGGTGTAAGTGACTATCTACAATACATTTTGAACATTTATGCAAATAGAATGACTTAGACCATCGAGCGTATTTTTTTTAATTTTTCCCTCCCCGACAGGCTCAAAGTTACTGGGTGAAAGTTTTAAAAACACAGTGTGGTAAAAAAATTTCTTCACAATTCTACAAGTTCATCATAGGTTACCAAGAGGTACAAAAAAACTCCCGGCCCCCCGCCCACGAAGGCAATTTTGTTTCTCACGTTCATAAGCTTTTATCAGATGCAGATTTATTTCCTTATGTTTTATTATGGTGTTTGATGAAGTATGTAGCAGTCCATTTACCATTTTATTTAAGTTGAAGAAGTTAAGGTCAAACACTCAATTGAGAAATCAATTACAATAAAACTCTGCTAGGAAATTCAAAATTTTTCATAACTTGAATGTAAATCTGAGAAAATACAATAAGAAATCGATTTGGTACACAAAACCCCGCCCGGCCCCCCGCCCGCGAAATTTTTTTGTTGATAATTTTAGGTGACCTATGAAGTTCATTAAGTTATCTTTCAGTGATCTAAAGTTGTACTTAGTTAATCTATTTACTGCTTTAATTATTGTTTCACTAATTTAAAAAATTTATTTTGTCGTCAGAGAAAGAAATTAGTTCCGTTTAAGATCGAGCAGCTCTAATAAACTGAAGATTGACTACTGTATATCTATGCTGTCCCAATTGATGTCTCGAATCAAGTTAGTTCTATTGATTGTATCAGATCGTTTCTAAATGAATATACACGGAGAGTGAAGGAATTCGGTTTTTATTCTTGCTTATCGTTTTATCGTTGCGTTCGTAGCTCTTTCCGGTACCCAACGCGAAGTTTACACTTTTCTCATAAGAAAAGTCGTAACAATTTTTTTTAAGAAGAAAAAAGAATTTGAGGCAAAAAGGACTGGGAATCGATTAAAAGAGTTTAAGGGGGCGTGGTTCTTTTCTCTCTTCGCTCACAGCTGCAAATGAAGAAGCAGGCGAGAGTTGGATGATAATTGATGACGACGGAGAGAAAGTCGGTTTCCTCCCTCAAACTGTACCTTGGATTGTAACTTAATATTGCGACAAGTCATTGAAAACTTGAACCTCAGGATAATTTATTTGTCTGACCTGACTATCCACTGAAGCTTTTGATCTTTGTGTTAACAATGAGTTGAAAGAAGCCGGTTTTTTTTAAGAATTGAATATGTTAAGAATAGTTTGTTTAAACCATGTCCGACCTCCTTGTCACAACATCAACTCGCTAGCATAATGGGCTGGGCGTTCCACCATGTATTAGGGCATTGAAATCGTGGCATTTGATTTGAATTTACTCGAATTTGTAAAAAAGGGTTTTGGTTTCCAAGAATAACGTAGCTTCCGCTTTAACACGTATAAGAAAACCCCATTGGTTCTGACTTAAGACAAATATGAGGACGAATTGTGAAGTAATTTAACTAGTTTTCTTATTCTATCGGATTTTTCATACAATCGCTCTTTAAAAATGTCTCTTCAACAATACGAAACTCAGAAAAAAAGCAAGGATTCAATTAAACGAGATTGGTTATTGATGTATGGCAAGGCTAAATTTTGATAATTTCAAAATTATAAAAATATTTTCTCAAATGCGAACATATGCGAACCTGCCACTCCTATAATTTTTTGCCGCAGGAGCACGATCCGGTCACAATAACCGAGGAAGACCTGACATCTATTCTAGAGCAGCTGCCTGTCTCTGACTTCTACTCCCTTGCTTATCTTCACTTCTCCTCTACGAGTAAGTCTTAATCCATATCGAATGTCATTTTAGGGCGGATGTGAATGTGTTTGAATGGTTGAAAGTGGTTCTCCATTCAAGTAATAGTCTGAGACAGGGCCTTGGTTTTTTATTCGTAGACTACGGTATGTGTACAATACCGGTTCATGCTTCTTACATGTTTCCCCCCGAATCCCTGTTAATTTGTCAGTTGTTGTATCCTCAAATTGGTAGTTCGACCACGAGAACAAGAGTCAATAGCCGTCTGAAAGCGCGCGAGCTTTTTCAAATGCACACGTGGTTCGAAACGCAACGCACGTTCAAAAGCGCACGCTTGCACAATAAAGCAATCCAGTTTGTTTCAGTGGCCAAACTAAGGTTTCACCGGAGAATAAGTGGAACGCAATATTAGGCAAAGTTCTAGATAATTTTTCGATGTAGAACGGTTTAGCAATTTTTAAGGCGGCGTAATTGAGAGGAGAAGATTAAGAGTATTGTGAAATGGAGGGACCCCGGTTGATGGGGTTTCACCATGCGTAAAATTAAGTATCGAAGTTGTGTAATTGGAAACTCGTTGAAATAAAGAGTTTGTAAATTAGATATTAATACAAAACGAGTTTTGGTATAGAAAATTTAGAGATTTTTTCCAAATAATTTCAGTCATATATCAATACGTCACATAATTCACATATGGGAAAGCGTGGAGGCTAGAGAGAATCCCCTATAAAGATGTTTACTGGAATTTTTCGTTAAAAAACAGGATTTGCGTAACTTTTTACGGGGTTTGGATGAGGAGATTGTGTTGAGACCCCGACAAAGCTGGTCAATTCGTGTCGCTCATCGCCTTTCAACTGCTGTTGCTGAAGATCTTCAACGACGGCCTTTCCACCTACTCCGAACTGGGATATCGTCGATTCTGCAGACAAATTGGCATGGCACTCAGGTGGAGATTTCAAGTCTCTGGAAATTGACATTATTTTTAGTTTGTTTGTGAGTTTAATTAATAATCAGGCAGACGGAAGTTATTAGCATTCTGTCTCTCAAAGATGATAGTTTCAATCTTTCCATAATCAAGAATATAAAGTTTGGTTTTCTTGCATCGAGAAACAGTGTTTTTCAAAAGGTTTCCTCATCAAAACAAAAACCTTTTTTTAAATAAAGCTTCGAATGTTTCGATTTGAAACACTCTAGGCTTTTCCTCCAGCGCACCAGCGCACTAAACATCAAGCACTAAATGTTGTATGTTGTTGTTGTTGTTGCCGGCAAGCATCCCGCATCGAAGACTTGGTTATGAACACTCTCTTTAATGAGAGAAGTTCTCATTTTCTTCGGACAAGATGCGTCCGTAGAAAGGTTTTGATGTCCTTTGCAGTCCTGAGACTGTCATGCTGCACCTTGTGAAGGCGGACATCGTTGTAGCAACCTGTTCATGCTATAGGCCTTGTGAGTGGGTGGTCAAGCCGGCCTAGCATCGTTTTGGGTGGGAGTAGAGACGTCTCGCCTGTCGTTGACCGGAGATAGGCAAGAGGCTATTTGACTGGCGCCTCGACTCGCCATTGAAAAGTATAGCGGAGTATCGGCTGATGTTTTGTCCGGTGGCATGCCCAGGCCGGTCCGGCATCACCCTCCTTTGACGAGCTATACTACCCAGTTTTGGTCCGCGGCGGGATTTCTCCCGCTACCTCCCAGCACGAATAATTCGTAGGGAGGCATCCCTCTATCCGCCACCTGAGGTCGCGCTCGATTCTGGACTGGATGATCCGGCTCCATCCGTGACAGGCTCTTAAGGCTGTAGAGTCACGAATGGCCACTGTTGCCAGTGTGTTTCGAGACTAAATGTTGTATATAAGACGATGCTGGGAATAATTTTCGCCAAAATGCTCGAAATGTTGTTCCTCAGCCAAAAACTTTATTTCGCCAAGATTTCGAGTATGCGAACTTGGGAGAAGGAAATTCCGTTATTTGTCTTTTTTTAGCTGCCAAAATAGGGACGAAGAATCGGCCACCATTTCGCAGTGCCAAATGATGAATGACTCTGTGGCCAAGTTTTGTTCCTGCCAAATCACGGACAATTTTGTTTTTTCCTTTGTGACATGTTTTGGCACTGCCAAACTCGGCTCTTTTTTTGGAACACTTTTTGTCACTACCAAATCGGGGACAATTTTGTTTTTTTTTTCGTGCCATGTTTTGGCACTGCCAAACTCGACTCTTTTTTGGAACACTTTTTGTACGTTGAACAAAGCTCCGCAACGACCACATATTAACCACTTCTAGCGACGTACCTCAACCGAGTTTAGTAAACAGTTGAGAAAAATGTATGTTGCTGCGCTAGTACGTAAAGATTCGTGTGGCGGTTGTATTCGGTTTAATTACCCAAGTTTGAGGTAAAGATTCGATCCGGCTCGTTGAAAGACGTAGCCTGAACCACACATTTAAAGAGATCAAAGTCTAGTATTGGCACTCCCCAAAGATTTCCTGAGAGCGATCCTCCATCACCCCAGAAATGAGGCTAAGGAGTTGCAGGGGCTACAAAAAAAGCCCGATTTCGGCAGTGACAAAACAAGGACAAAAAAAACCCGATTTTGGCAGGAAAAAATAAGTACACAAAAAAGCCCGTTTTTGGCAGTGACATAAGCAGTTACAAATTTTGTCCCTTCTTTAGCAGTGACAAAACGAGTACAAAGTAGAAAGCTTGTTTTTTGACGGTTTTTCTTGGCAGGCCCGTCAAAACGCATGTTATTTGCTGCCATTTATCATGGCGCTTTTTTCCGTTTCTTGCCATGGAAAAGCTTGGTTTTTCAAGGGAAATCTGCCCGAGGAACAACATTTTGAGCATTTTGGCGAAAATTATTCCCAGCATCGTCTTATATTTTGAATTCGCGAGAGCTTTCGACAAGGTCTAACATTCAGAGTTGATCAAAAAGCTTCATTACATGGGATTTCATGTTACTCTAATAGACTGGATTACTTTATTTCTGAAAAACCGTTCATTTAAGGTTCGCATAGAAAATGTCTATTCTGATTCTTTCCCAGTACTCAGCGGGGTACCCCAAGGGACAGTTCTCGGGCCCCTCTTGTTCCTCTGCTTCATCAATGACATTGAGAGCTGTATTCCCTCAACTGTAAAGTTTTCCTTGTTTGCCGATGACCTTAAAATTTATAGTGAGGACTCTGATTCTCTTCAACTATGTATAAACAATATCTCAAATTGGTCACGTGAATTCAAACTTCCCTTAGCGGTCGAGAAAATCAACTGTCTCCGCCTTGGGAAATCTCAAAACGATTACTTCATTGATAGCTCGCTGATAAAGGTCGTTAATTTAGTCCGAGACTTAGGTATTTTTGTGGACTCTAAGCTCAAATTCAAGCAACACGTAGAAATCATACGTGCTAGGACTCTGTGTAGAATTTCACAAGTTTTCAAAGCGTTCATATGTTTGGACTTGAACGGTTACAAAACCGTTCACACCACTTACATCAGACCCCTACTTGAATATGGTACAATTATGTTCTATCCGAAAGTCCGCAGTAATAATTCGAAAAGGTTGGAATACCCTCAAAGACTTTTCACAAAAAAAGCTTGTTCTCGTTGTGGAAGTATTAGGTTGAGCGATCCCCAACGTCTCGTTGAATTCAATTTGGATTCACTAATCATTGGACGACTCCGTTTTGATTTATTGGTAGTTTTTCGTATACTTTCTGATAGAGCGGATTGTCAGACATGCAAAAAAGAGCTAAAGTTAAGAACTGAAACCAATCTCGGCACTTCAGACCGATCCCTAAATTAACTCTTATGAACTTTAAACGATACAATGACTCACATTCTTTCTTTTCTAGAGCAATTGCTTCATGGAATAAAGTTACAGATAATTTCAAAGAGATTCAAGATATCGAAGCATTCGGCCAGGCTCTAGAAGAGATCGACCTCTCGAATCTCATAGCCCTACCGAACTATCTGTTGTCAACAACAAGAGTGGACACCAACGAAAATTGACCGTCTTATTCCTCATTATTACCCTTCCTATTTCATGATTCCATATAAGCGATGGCCTTACAAGCTATCCTATGGTAAAAAAAAATTACAAAATATTTTTAAAAGCTCTTTTACAGAAAAAGTGTGCGGGAACTCGCTTCTTATTGGAGGGTCACGCGAGGATTTCTGGACTCAAGTCAGGGTTTTTATTACTTGAAGTTTTCTTGGTCATAGTTTTCGAGATTTTTTTGTTAGAATTTTTTAACAAAAAGACATTTGAAATTTTCGTTCATTTCTTGAAGTTCTGATTTTTTGTTTTTCTCGGATGGCTGAAACCAAAACTGAAACCAATTTTCTGATTCAAAACTATAATTTCCTGGGTTTTCTTTCAGATATGGAGAAGCAGCTACAAAACGAAGTTGACCGCGTTGTTTTGCTAGCAGTGCAGTATGTAATCAGCAAACAAAGGTTACTGTATTTTCAAAAGTTGATACACTACTAATTGAAGAATCGATGTACTTCTGTTAAATCAAGTCTTCTTACTTGTTAGGTATTTTGCACACTTAATTGGAGAAAAAATGAGTAATTAGAGAGAAAGAGAGTGTACAGCCTGCCTCAAGACCACGTTGAGCGCGAAAAATCTTTAGTCTTTTTTCTTTAATTGGTTTTTTTTTTGCAGTCTTGGCTTGTGGCAGTTCTTGATCGACTTCCCGTACGACTGCATATCGGATGAGTGCAGCCTTAGAGTAGAGTATCTACTCAGAAAAGGAGGTTGGTGGGTTACTCAGAAGTTGTGTTGTCGCAGCAAATAAGTTATACAGTAATAAAATCATACAGTAACCAAACAAGCTGTTTTTTACTACATGCAAATTTGCGTTTGGATCAGCTTGACTCATTAGGAGTGAATGGCAGACATAGAAGAGAGATAGAGATCGAGAGCGGGTGTGAAAAGTAGAAAACGCATACTAACTTATCAAAACGCTTTTTTTTTTTTTCGAATGCGCATAGACTTCAACCGCAGTGCGGGTTTTGCAAAAACCATGTAATCAATTTAAGTGAAGTGAATCGATTCAGGTGCGGATGATGAATCGATGAATGCCAGAGAGCTGTACGATGTTCGTATGGCACGAGTTTTGGAAGAGTGCAAAGCAGGTGAGCATGAATCTCTTCTCAAGGTTGATCAATTAATAAAAGCTTACAGAGGTCCCGCCCCTTTTTCCGATGTAATCTGAACATGAAAATCTTCTTCGAAGTAACAAAACCTAAGTACCCAAATTTTCTCATGTTTTTCTATTTTGGCCTAGCTTAACTTGCGTTTTTCGATAGACCTTATAAAAATTTTCAAAATAAAAAAGTGACGTTTCTTATGTTATCTTTTTCCATAGAAAATAAAAAGGTCAGTCAAAAAGGCCGGAATTCCATAGTAATTGTAAAATCGAGTTGCTTTGAAAATCAGATAACATTGCTTCGCTAATAATATTTCGAGTTCTCAATCTCCTAATCAGTAAAATATATCTATATATTTCATCTACATCTTTTGATGCAAAAAAGCATACATTTAATTACAATTGAAAACGAAGAAAGAATAAATTAGCTTAACAATTGATCAACGAGTGAATAAATTCGATTACATAACCTAATACAAAAAGTTGACCTTTTTTTATAGCGAATTATACGGGGTAAACCCAACTTTTCTACAGCGATTTGAACGACAAAAAATTTAGTTCTGATTCATCAAAGAGAGAAAAGTAGATAGAACATAACTTTTCAACTGCGACTTAAAATGATTCAGGTTCATACTTTTAATCAAGTTTCGAGGTAGCTTGCTGAGAAGGCGGGATATTTGCATTCCGTAAGAGTTATTTCTAGCTGTATTCTTACAACCCTGAACTAAAAATCCATTTATATTAGTTCGAGTTGGAATAGTCTCTTTGAAAAATCGCCTTTCATCTATTATCGATAGTTCATGGAAGATCTTGAAACCCATAAGTAAGTCAGAAAATATCCTCCTCTTGGAAAGAGGAACGAATCCAAGGCGGGCAATTCGATTGGGGTAAGAAGGAAGAGACCTCGTATTAACTTCATTTGCGAAACATCGATGGTAAACTATGCGAGTGAATTCCCTCAAAACTTTCTCTATATCATCACAATCTCGTGCATAGTATGGATTCCATATATTCGAAGCATAGTCCAAGTGCGGCATTACGTAAGTTTTAAAGCACTTGACCAGTATGCCAGGATCAATAACAGTTACCGCACGGAGCATAGCATACAAAAGCTTTGGATGCCTTTTCAACTCGGTCTGCTACAGCCTCATTCCTACGCAAAGAAGAAACTATCTGTATGCCTAGGTCACGTATCTGAGACACACATGAAATGGAAACATTATTTATACTGTATGAGGAATATAGAGATCCAATGTGAATATGGAGAGACTTGGATGGAGAAAGAGATAGTTGGTTAACTAAACATGATTGCAGGAAGCATAGGAGAAAGGCTAGACAAGGCAGGCGCGGTGGATACTGTATTCGTTGTGAATGCCCTGGCAGCACTGATTTCCCAATCTGCTCAGGACCCGACTCCATTCCTTCGAGAAATTATCCAGGTCGGAGATAAGGGAGATAACTGGTAATATGACCTTGTATAGTATAGTTGTTGTTTTTTGCCCATAGGTCCCGTCGAGGGGAATCCTTTGGGATAGGTTGGTGAAGATCCTTTTGAGTCCGGAGAAATTACACTCGCACCGAAGTCGCGATCCTCTTCGCGAGACCCATTCGTTAACCGGAGAAGGGCAAGAGGATGTTTTACTGGTATCGGCTGATGTTTTATCCGGTGGCATGCCCTTCTTTGACGAACTATATTATCCAATTTTGGCCCACGACGGGCAAGCCAGCCCGCTGTCTCCAATGTATTTGTACAAAGAGACATCACTCTATCCGCTACCTGAGGACGCGCTCGATACCGGTGAGGATGAACCGGTCCCTTGCGATGGTGTGAACTTATGGGCTGTAGCACCATCGAAGGCGAGGTATAGTATAGTTCGTCAAAGAGGACGATGCCGGAATGTCCTGGGCATGTCATTGGATAAAACATCAGCCGACACTCCCCTATACTTTGTAATGGCAAGTCGAGGCGCCAGTGAAAAAGCCCCTTGCTCTTCTCCGGTTAACGAAGGGGTCCCGCGAAGAGTATCATCGACTGCGGTGCGAGTATAGACGGAGAAAATTTTTCCGGACTCAAAAGGATTCTCACCAAACTATCCCAAAGGACTCCCCTCGACAGGACCTATAAGCAAACAACAACAATACGACTTAGTGTAGGTCGGAAGAAGCCTGTTTTTCTCACCAGCACGAGAAACGTGTAGACCAAAACAACTTATTTCCTGCAACGAAAGTAAACCTGTGCAGTCAAGTATAAAGAATGTCATCCATGCGGAAAATTGTCATCTCCGGCTGTTTTGGGAGGTGCATAGATTTTCCCCACAGTGCGATTTGGAGTGGAGTTATACACTGATTAGATTGCAGGTTTTGATTTGGTTCGTCTTTGGAAAAAAAATGAGTGGATACGAAGCAGTTTTTTTTTAAATAAGTGACTTGGAAGTGATATCCGATTTCAGACTTGTTTCGTTGACTCCACAACACGAGACACTCTGTACAAGGTCAGTGCTCTTTGCTCCATTAGATGGTTTTTTTATCCATTCGCTTGAAAAATTGAGAAAGAAAAAAATTATTTTTATTTTACATTCTCAGATTAAAATATACCGTTATTGAAACACCTTTTTTGGTACAATATTTAAAACAAAGATATGTGTAAAGATTACAATGTTTTTGTAGAAAAAAGTGTTACAGTCACACTGTGTATAATGTAGTCTAATCACTTGAATTTGTGCTGAAAAGTTACACTTGAAGGTGGGAAGTGAAGCGATCGGCGTGGTCTTGGCGCGTAAACCGATTGTTCTCGACGCCTTGATCACAATTATCGATCGGAATATTGATCACATGGAGGAGGTTGAATCAGCATTCAACTGATTTATTATATCTTAATCGTCAAAGGACCATTTGTTTACAATTATCGCCAAAGTTGACAGACGGGTATTAAAATGTGAAACTTTGACAAAGTGAAAAGCAACTGGTATGTTGCAATAAAGAATATCTGTAGACCGCTGAAAAGTTATGAGTGTGTATAATGTTTTGTTTCCACCTTTTAGTTTGGAAGGGCCCGTGATTTAAAAACCTTATTAAAAAGAAAGGGTGAAAATGAAGCGACCGAGTATAAGAATAAGTTACTGAACAATGGTTTTTTAAGCTGGTTTTCCAGAAGTTATCATGTATTTGTAGACAGGATCTGAGAAAAGTTGAGTGGTGATGAGTGATGATTTCCAGCACGCAGTGAGCATCTTTGCTTCTTCACCACTAGAGTTGTGCAGAATAAACGAAGGACTCATCGGAGGTGTCATTGGTGAGCGGTGGAACAATTTATTCATTCTCAGCAAAAATAATAGCTAAAGACGGTAAAATTCTGGGGAAAAGAGGAATATTTTTTCGGAGATAAAATTTTTGCATCAATGGGTTTTTTTAAAGATGAAAAAAATGGAGAAACAACTCTTACCCACCAAATTGAGAGAAAAAGAGTAAGGATTAAGAAAAACTCTTAAGTTCTTCATTTAAACTAAAGTATCATAGATATCATGAGACATTTGAAGAGACGCGAAAAAGAATGTTTGATATAAAACAAAGTGAGATATCGAATGAATCGCCCATGCGAAAAAAGACATGGAATGATTGCATTGTAGATCGAATAGGATATTGATTGCAGGAAAGTGGTTGATTGGTCGTTCTCCTTCACGGGCGGGCAACCGAGTGGCGAGGCGAGTGCTCTCCTCTCTCAACTGGGGCTACGAAGAAGGCAGCAGTGAGAGACTCTGGATGAGCGAGTCAACACACGCTGTTTGTGCAGATACCGTAGTCAAGGTAAGAAGGAAATTACTCTCTTTACAAAAGGAGAGGGGGGCGGGGCGAAGCCTCCACAGTTTTTTGAGAAGGCATGTAACAGTGTGATATAAGACGGGCTGTGTCTTGCTACCACTGAATATGTTTCAAGGGCATAGAAAACCAACTATGAGATAACGGAACGCTTTAGATAGTAACCAAACGAGTGTGGCGACAAAAGAAAATAACATAAAAATAGAAAATAAGTATGACTTGCTTATTTGGAAGGCACGTGCAATATTCTGCCTGGAAAAGACGCAGAGGATCATTGAATGCAACAAAAAAACAAGCTGAACAACTAAAGACGAGGCATAATAAATTGGTTTCAGCGGAAGAAATTGGTTGTTTTTTTTCTTCTTTGAAAAGAAACCTTTCGAGATGCGCGCAATACAATGAGATGTTCAAATGAATAATTAATAGTTTATAACGGAGAAGTTGACGTTTTCTCTACTTTACAGGCTCACATCGCTCATTGTACACAATATAATGGACTCATATCGAAGAATCTGAATAAGATTGCAAAACTTGCAAGTAAGATTTATAATTCTTCATTTTGATTTCATTTTGAAATTTTTCTGTTTTTGAACACGTTTGAAAAAAATTGCAGCTTTCGAACAAAATACAGGGTGCGGCAAAAGTCCAGGTGGACATTTTTTTTTCGATAAAAACTTTACGGATTGAGCAAATCAAACAAAATTTTCATCAGAATTTATTCAAATAGTTTGGGATATAACTGCTTTTTCAAATTTCAAACAGCCCTCCTTTCTCCTTGACACAGGCGCAGAGTCGCTTGTGGAAGGCACCCACCGTGGTGGACAGGTAAGCGACGTCAAAATCATCCCACGCCTTCTGTAGGGCGCGCTTCAAACTTTCCAAATTCTTGTGTAGGGAAGCGCAGGCCTTGCTCTCAAGAACCGACCACACAGAGAAGTCCAGATGATTCAAATCAGGTGAGTACGGAGGCCATTCGGCGGATGTGATCATGGAGGGGAAATTGCTCTTGCACCAGTCTTGCACCACTTTAGCCTTGTGGGCGGGCGCAGAGTCCTGCTGGAACGTCCATTTGCGTCCCGCGAAGTGAGCCTGGCTCCAGGGAAGTACTTCCTTCATGAGAATGTCGTTCAGGTAGTTATTGGCATTCACTCTGACTCCCTGCTCGACGAAAACGAGTGGATTCCTGCCAGTCGCGCAAATCCCGGCCCAGACCATGACAGAAGCAGGATGGCCTTTTCTCGAGACGTAACGGCCACTCTTTTTGGCAACTTTGACCGATTTCGACCAAATCCTATCGTTCTGGTGGTTGAAGGACTGCTCAATATTGAACAACTTCTTATCGGTGAAGAGAATATCCAAACAGTCCACCGGCTTGAACCGCTTTGACAGTTCACGACATTTCCGAAGACGGGTGGCCTTCATCTGGTCCTTCAATGCGTGATTCTTCTGCAGCTTGATAAGGAGAAGTCCCATGCGGGATTTGACGATCGTCTGAACAGAATTAGCCGAGATAACGCAGCTCCTTCGCGAGTTTTCTGAGACTCCGTTTGGAATTTTCGGATGCTTCTCATGTTGAAGGAAGTGGTCGCGGTCACTGGCCTGCCACTCCTGGGACGGTCATTTGTTGTACCAGTCTCAAGAAAGCGAAGTATTGTGTTTTCAATGGTCCTACGGGAGAATCCAGTGGTTCTGGCGATGTGCTTTTGAATGTGCCCGGACTGGCTCAAGCGCAGAATGTAGCCTCGGTCCATATCAGAGAGCATTACCGGAAAACAAAAAGAGATATCATTCTGATTTTTTCAGGGTATGTTAGCAACATCATGAATAAGATACAAGCAAAAAATCACACGACTGCTACACCAAACAAAAAGATGCAAATTGACAAAGTTGTCCGCCTGGACTTTTGCCGCACCTTGTAATTAACACATCAAAAACGCTAACGAGTCTTCTACTTTCACAAAACATCGTGTACCATTTTTCGAACTGTTTCAGAGGGGGGTGGCAAAAGTACGGTAATAGGGGTTGAAAAATACGGTCTTAAGGTGTCTGTTCACTGCAAGAAGCAGAGTTTCATGCTTTCCAACACACGAGAGTAAAAATCTTAACGATGATAGTCGCTTATGGAAAGTGCTTTTCAAGCGAGAATTAGCTCGAAGATGTACTAAGCGCAGTGTTTAGTTCTTGTAAATTATTGTTTATTTGTTTGCGAAAGGTCGAGTGCTGTGCCACATGTCCTGCCTGAAATCGGGTTCAAGTGTTATGAAGAATATCCTATCAAGGGCTCATTGTTTTGAGTCAAGGGCTTATTCCAGGCAAGATCCCAGACTATGAGCAGCATTTCAATCAATTCTGCTGGGATATATTGGTAAAACTGAAGCTGGAACAAAAGGTCAGTGAATTTTCAGTAGTTTTCTAGTTTGTTTGAGTGAACGATCATTAAAAGATTTAAAATAATATTTAATGGGTTCCTATTCTATTCGAATAGCGCCTCATCGTATGTTTTCAGCCCTCAACGGCAGCCCCGCAAGCCGATCTCGCGTCTTATTTCGTCCACGCTGCACAGCACTCGCTCGCGACGTTGGTGATCTCTCAACTCAATTATTGATCTTACTTATCAAGTTCACTTTTTTAACAAACGTGAAAAAGAGAAAAACATGGAAACACGAAAAACCGTTCTAGACGTAGAAGAAACAGTTTGACCGAACCTCCGCTAGTTCACCAGGTGGGATCGAACCCAGCTTTATTTTTCCTAGTACAGCGAATGCGTAACCATTTTACTGCCGCAAATATAGTTGTAACTTTTTCTAAGAACTCATCGGAATTAAAGTAGTAGGAAGTTAAATGTACAAATGTTCGACTTGCAACTTGTTCAGCCCAGAAGCCTTCGCGGATTCCGGTTTGACATATGTGGGTGAACTGGTGAATGCAGGATGCACACCTGCAGCCGTAATTCTCCTTGGACGCGCTTTTGCAGCTCATTACGAGAGAATGGAACCCATTCTGACACACAAGAAGTGAGTATTCTTTGAGGTTTCATATAATTTATACCCAGCCACCTCGTTATCTCTGACCGGGATGCGACCGCGTTACCAGTTACGTTTTGTTAGTGTAAAAATTTAATAAGAAGGCCTGACAAGCTTCTGGTGACTTTCTGCACCTTTCACAACCTACCGCATAACCAAGTTGACCGGTTTCACTCATGCTCGATCTCTTGAGGAAACCGCGGAAAAGAAATGCTTATCATAATAACTGTATTGGGAGTACGTTATAATTTTTGTCCTAAAATTCGAACCCAGGTATTTCTCGGTAGGTGTCAGATTGTCTATTAACATACTTCGATGAGAAGGAACGCAAAGTGACTTTCATATGAAGAAACAGAAAGAATTGAAAAAAACGTCACTGATATTTTAATTATTCATGGTTATTCTTCATAGAAGTGAATACATTTGAATTATTCATGGTTATTCTTCATAGAAGTGAATACATTTGAATTATTCATGGTTATTCTTCATAGAAGTGAATACATTTGAATTATTCATGGTTATTCTTCATAGAAGTGAATACATTTGAAAAACATGGTTACATAAATATATGTGATGAATCATGCATGAGTTCCTGAATATCAGAGATACGAAGTTACAAATGAAGATCTTGGTTAGCACGTTGGAGTATATAAAGGCTATTTCAAATTCTCATAAACTCATAATTTAGCCAAACTTTAACTCTTCAAGGAAATCATTGAAACGGTAATCGAGAAAAAAAAAACTGAAACCGCTTATACCTTCGTGTATTCAGAAAATGAGCATAGAATACGAAAACTTTCAAAAATCGCGAACTTGTAAAATGAATTTTAGTTTTGTCTCTGTGCTGGAGCGTGTTCTGCACTCTGACCAGTGCTCCTATGCATATCAGCTTCTGGTCGGGTCCACTTCTACAACGACTCCAATCGTTCGCTTGGTTTCGTGCGCGATCACAGTATGTGCTCTCTGAAAAGTTAAATGTAATATTTGAGAGATAACAAATTATATACGAATAAGTTAATATTTCGGCCAAATATATAAGTAAATATTTCGAGTAAGTTAATATTTGTATGACATATCGGTAAGCATGCCTTTAGTACTTAGAACGACTATCCAATTCAAGTTCCATGCGAGGCTGGTCACTGATCTCGGTATGTATCTCAATCGTTGGGTGGAGGCCTTGTGTGTCCACAGACCGACCTCCTTCAATACGGATCAGGTCTGTAAGAGGGAGTTTTTTATTATTATAAAAATGTTTGAATTCAAATTGGAAAAGGCTTGAATTTTTTTTGCAGAAATAATAAGTTTTCACATTTCGCCATTCATTCATTTGTTCCCATCTAGAAATGTTGAATCTCTCCTGTCATAGAGTGATGAATGGAAAGGCCAAACTGTCTCATTGAAATTGTAAGCAAGCCGTTTTTCGAGAAAATCCTTTTACATATTTCACATATATGTACATATATATTATGAAAATTTATGAATGAAGAGAGAAAATATACAAGCACTATCATCACTATCGATCACTGTGATGACGCTGATTCACAAAAGTCTCTTTGTAGCAATCTCTAAGTTCAGACAGAGAAATTGTATTCTATAGAACTGAGAAACTTTAGCAAGAATACAAAGACAAAATTCCATGTCTCGTGTTTTTCGGTGTTGAAATGGTTTCGATTATTTGTAGTCATGAATCAGATGAGACCCTGAATGAAAAGTCGTGTCAATTGGTATTTGGTTTTAGGTGACACTCCAGTTGCTGGGAACCATCGTTCGTTTGGGTTTCCAGAGGGACCCGAAAGATTTCATGGGTATAAGGGACGTTGTCTCTGGGCTTTATACGGTCAGTTTTCATGGCTTATCGCATAATGTTGAAATTAAAATTGATTTGACTTAAAATTTTATCAAATTCGCTCCGCGACCATTTGAAGAGACACAAGAGTGCCTCGGAATGAGTACGAGGGATAGTGTAAATAAATTAACCGTAGAAACACTGAATGTTAAAGATGTTACTGAAAGTTCTGTTGTAGAGGGTGTACATTCTGCTAGTAGCCAAAGCAAAACCATGCTCATAAGTTGAGAGGTGAGACGAATTTCACTATACCAACGGAAAAGCTGATTTGCAGTTAGGAAAAAAAAGAATGCTTAATAGAGTTGAGATAGTTTGCTTCAAGGTTTCTTCCCAGGAAGAAAAGGTGAGGAAATGAAGGTGTTCATTAGAATGTTTATAACCATTCGCGGAAGAAGCATACAGGGGGAAAAACAACAAAGAAGGAACGGCACGATTTGAAGAGACGAAGAGCTTGTGAAAAAAGATAACCGTGTACCAGCAGAGAATTGGTATCACTGGCTTTTCACAAATTCGCATAGATAGATTTTACTGCACTGCGGGTTGAAAAAACAATCAGATTTTTATATGAGAAACAGAGTTTGGTTTTCAAAATAAATGATAATTCAGCAAGAACTGGCGAACTGGAGAGAATCATCAAAAGGAGGCATATTTTCTATTTTTACTGCCAATCCGCCGCCTCCGCCGTTGCTTTCAGCAAGGTTTGTTTTCTTATTCGTTTTTTATCATTCCAGGTTTGACACAGAAGTCCAGGAAGAAGCGGATTTTGAGCTTCTGGAGGTATATTGATATTTTTAAAGAATTAAATGGGTACTAACAATGAAGCTCAAAGTCAAATTCCTGCTCGGAATCGTTTTGCTGTCTCGAGTAGAAGAATCTCATACAAACTTCTCTCCAATCCTCTTTTTTTCTCTTCTCTCTCTCCCCCCCTCTCTCTCTCTCTCTCTCCCCCCTCTCTCTCTCTCTCTCTCTCTCTCTCTCTCTCTCTCTCTCTCTCCCTCTCTCTCTCTCTCTCTCTCTCTCTCTCTCTTTCTCTCTCTCTCTCTCTCTCGCTCTCTCTTTCTCACTCAAAACTGTGCAGAGATGGGGTGAAGAAAGATTATTGAGTTATAAAGTTATGAAATGAACCATGGTGGAATAGAAGCAGTGGAAGTTTTTAAGGAAAAGTTTCATTTACGCATTCTGAGCTGAGTTAAGAAGAGAATGAGGCGAGAATTGAGCCATCAGGGGGAAAAGAGACATCCAAGAGGAAATTAGAGATAATAAGAGTAATTAATATGAGTTGAGCTATGTGTCGGTCTCGCCATGGGCGTCTTATCTGCTTCTGGGGGTAGAGCAGGATAATCTACAGCAGTTCACGGCATTCATCTACGAGGCGCTCGCCAAGAAAGAGAAGAGCACTCTCGAGGACGCTATCAAGGTCAGCATCTTCCTTTAACACACAACAACATGATAAGATCAATGTGGGTGGTGGGAAAGAGAGAGAGAGAGAGTTATTGTTGAGTTATGAAGCTTTTTTTCGTTTGCGAAGGACAAAAGGGGTCACAAAAAGGGTCGCAAAAAGACTGCTGTAGAGAACACTTTGAGCCTAATGCGCTCGTTTTTAGTTGTAAATAAAAACGTGCAGGTATTAAAGTTGAAATTTAATCAAAACAAACAGTTCGATGACCCACATATTCGAATAAAAGTATAGATAGTCTTGAAAGGGGTAACACGAAATTTCACACAGCGACAAATCGCATCCGACATCGCGAAATTTCATTCATTCATTCATTCATTCTTTATTCCAATTGTTCATGGTTAAAACGTACAACGGATAACTGTCACGATGTGAGATCAGTGTGGAGGCAAAATACAGTATATTTACAGAGAGAAAAATAAGCATCACAAACGTAAGCGGGACAATTGTACAATATCATCAATAGGCAAATTGATAAGCATTTTTTTGAAAGCTGAGCTAGAAGAAATAGTTACTATTTGGATAGGTAAAGCATTCCACACATTTATAGCACGGGAGGCACAAGTAGTGTGTGACTGCGACAATCTAAACGGTAGACTAATACGAAGAGGATGTGAATTTCTATTATTGTAAGGACACGGTTTGACGAGAAACAAAGTTGAGTAATCAAGCTCAAAATGGCCATGGATACATTTATGTATGAAACAGAGATCTGCTATAGCTCTACGGTGCTCAAGTGTATGGAGACTCAGTAGCTTCAGTCGCGAAGGGTAATCTAGGTTGGTTCTACCGGCTCTATACATCACACGGCGTGTGAAACTGCGTTGAACTCTTTCCAAATCATTGACAAGGCCTATCGAAGTTGGTGACCAAACTTCACTACCATATTCAAGCAAGGGCAGTATATATGACTTGAACGCTCGCATTAAAACTGTGATGGACGATGTTCTGAGGGCTCGAAGGATAAGATTCGCACATTTCGATGATTTTTTAATGACCTGATCTATGTGGTTAGAGAAAGTTAAGGAATTATTGAAATTGATACCTAGATCTTTGACATTGATTGATGAAGGCAAGGTGATGTTATTCATGGAGTAAGTCCTCTTACTGTTGCAAGAGCCACAATGAACGACAGAACACTTCGGAATTGAAATTGTTAGAGACCAGTTATGTGCATAATCTGCTATCGAGTCAATAGCGATTTGCATCAGAGATGAATCATGGGAAATTAATTTAATGTCGTCGGCGTACAAAAAAAGCTGGACATCGGAAGGAATGATGCTAATAATGTCATTAATGAACATTGTGAAGAAAAGAGGGCCGAGTGAGCTGCCCTGTGGTACTCCGTTAGTATACAATTTACTATCGGATAAGCTTGAGTCAATTAGGACTTGCGAACTTCTATTCTTGAGAAATGATTGAATTAGTGATAAAAGAGAGGAGTTAATTCCTAGTGAGGCAAGTTTATGAATAAGAAACCGGTGATCAATCACGTCAAAGGCTTTCGAGAAATCGATCATGCAAATGTCAAAAGGCTTCTTGCGGTTAGTGAGAGAAAGGCACAGTGAGTGAGATTCAACTAAAGAGGTTATTGTTGAACGTTTCTTTCTAAAACCAGATTGTCTAGAGCATAAAAGGTTATTGGTTTCGAGGTGAGTGTAAATGAGATTATACAAATGTTTTTCAAAAAGCTTAGAGAAAGAACAGACAAGAGTTATGGGTCTAAAATTGTTAACAACAGAAGTGTTCCCTTTCTTGTGAATGGGTATAATGATACCTTTTTTCCAGTTACTAGGGAAGTATCCGAGTGTTAAACAGTTTGAAAAGATAATCGATACAGGAATTGTTAAAGACTCATTGCAGTTTTTAATGAAAATATTTGGTATGCCATCAGGTGAAGTGTTGGTTTTGGGAAGCATTTTACGGATCAAGTTATGAATCTCCAATGGGGACACAATGTAAGTTGGTGAGAGGAATGATGAGCAGTTAGGCAGAGGAAGCGGACCTTCTAATGGAATGCTAACAATAGAATCGAAAAAGTCCGAAAAAGCCTTAGCTTTCTCAACAGAGTTGGTAAGGACAACATCATCAATTATAAGTGCGGAATTGACAGGTTTCTTTTTTATGCGATTTGCCAGCGTACGAAAGAAAAGTTTGTAATTCTTAGGCAAGGCTAGATTCTCTTCACGTTCACTTTCAAATTTCAGAACTTCCCTATGGAGTTTACGACAAGCTCTTGAAGTACTTGAAGATGTTACTGATCGCTTCTTACTTCTCAAAAGATAGCTGTAAATCTGTCGAATTTTTTTGGGATACTGTAGATGAGGTTTGAGTGAACGTTTGTTAGGGACATGCTCAGATATGAGGTTGTTGAGAGTATTGGTTAGTAATACAACACATTCATCAATGGTGAGAGAGGAAAACAAAAAGGTCCAGTCGATACGGACAATAGCGGAATTTATTGACAACCAATCGGCTTTCTTCCAATCGGATCGACAATGTAAGGGATGGTATTTCGAGACTCGACTGTTGGTTATAGAGAAAGAAATAGAGGCATGATCACTCGTAGAAATATTTTTTCGCATCTGACATCTCGCAATTTTGTATCCAAAATAACGCACCGAAAATGTTTCGCATCCGGCATTTCGCAGTGAATTGTGTAAGCTGTTTCCAGCTATTATTGATTTTTTTGTTGCGTTTTTTGCTCAGGTAAAAGTTACGCTAACGAGGCAGTATGGCTTAGGAACGGGACCGCATGGAAAAAATTTCACATTTTTAATTTTTCTTTTTTTTGTGTATTCAATCACCACTTTGTGAATTAGCTAGAATTGGATTTTTCGAATAATTTGGATGCAAAATGTCGCCATGCGAAATGTCATAGAACCCTTGAAATGTGTTTCCTTCTGAATCTGAAGATCATGTGATTTGGCTGATTCATTTTTTTCTGTTTATAGAAGGCTGCTTCAAAAATTTCGTATGCTCTTCCTCTGGAAAGGATGAACGTGTTCCGATGGGCCGAACTTATTCGGTTTCTTTCACAAATATACAACAAAATTCAAATAATACAAAGAAGAGCATTCGTTAAAAATCGAAAGTTGAGAATCAAACATGTTTTACCACGCGATATCGAAGAAGATACATATATGTCTCCAACTCTTTTAACTGTAAATGTGTTGTTGTTGTTGTTGTTGTTGTTGTCTTGCCCATAGGTCCTGTCGAGGGGAGTCCTTTTGGGATAGTAACTGCAAATTCGCAAGTGTTTCGAAGAAACTCTAGACTGTAGCAGTGAGTTCGCCCTCCAGCATCTAGAAGAGTATCAGGAATTTTAGGTGATTTCCCGGAACTCCAATTACTTGAATTGCAGGAGTTGTGGAACAGGAGATAGAGCGAAGGAACTGGAGAGAGACATGAACGTGATCTGTCTCTCTTTGCAAGAGTTGGCGCGGGCTCTCTTCACTCCGAGGATGTCTGCCCGGTATGAAGCCACAGCTACTTTTCGAATGCATTTGTAGATCTTTTCCTCTTTCACCTACTGCTTTTTTCCTTCTTTGCCATTCTTATTTTCGCTTTTCTTAATGCCCTCAACCTCGATCGTTTCGATTGTTTTTTCTCAAGACAAGAAAAGATTTCCTTCGATATCACACCGTAGGAATGATACGGTTTTTTTTAGTTGCCGAAGTGAATTGATTCTGTTTTGATTTTTAGTTGACAATAAAAAACATATATCTATTTTATTATCAAGTAAGATTTTTTAACACTTGCTGGGTTCTAATGATGTTCTGTTGTACCCGCCCTTCCACACCACAAGAAGCTCTGCTTAAGAAATCGCTATCAACTGGCCGGCCGACTGTACTCTTGTCAAGGAGCTGCTGCAATGTGGCGTGCATTGGAGCAGCGACTCGATGAAGTTCCATCTACAGCAGGCAAAGGTCTTCCCAAGGCCGTGTCTGGCTGGTGCAAGGTACTATTCAAAACGTCGGGTGGTAGATGATACTGTTCATAGCATTCAAAGGTGTAAGGTTCATTGAATTGTGCAAAGTACTATTTAAGGGATTTAGTGGTGCAAGGTACTAATTTAATTAGGTTATAGGGTAATTTGAAAAACTATTTTTGTTAGTCTAATGTGAAGTACTTTCTGAAGCATAGAATTTTACTGAGTAATTTCTAGTGCAATGAGTGGTGCAGAAAGCTATTGCCGACATTTGGTGGTAGCACAAGTAATGACTTAGAGTTACGCTCTGCTCAAATTACTATTCATTCTTCGGAGGTCTAAATTACTGCCCAGTGTGTTTGGGGCTGCAAACGAGGGTTTCTTGGACTCCTCGAGTTAGGAAACCCAGTAAGAACTTAGTTACTGCCCAGTGTGTTTGGGGCTGCAAACGAGGGTTTCTTGGACTCCTCGAGTTAGGAAACCCAGTAAGAACTTAGTTACTGCCCAGTGTGTTTGGGGCTGCAAACGAGGGTTTCTTGGACTCCTCGAGTTAGGAAACCCAGTAAGAACTTAGTTACTGCCCAGTGTGTTTGGGGCTGCAAACGAGGGTTTCTTGGACTCCTCGAGTTAGGAAACCCAGTAAGAACTTAGTTACTGCCCAGTGTGTTTGGGGCTGCAAACGAGGGTTTCTTGGACTCCTCGAGTTAGGAAACCCAGTAAGAACTTAGTTACTGCCCAGTGTGTTTGGGGCTGCAAACGAGGGTTTCTTGGACTCCTCGAGTTAGGAAACCCAGTAAGAACTTAGTTACTGCCCAGTGTGTTTGGGGCTGCAAAGGAGGGTTTCTTGGACTCCTCGAGTTAGGAAACCCAGTAAGAACTTAGTTACTGCCCAGTGTGTTTGGGGCTGCAAACGAGGGTTTCTTGGACTCCTCGAGTTAGGAAACCCAGTAAGAACTTAGTTACTGCCCAGTGTGTTTGGGGCTGCAAACGAGGGTTTCTTGGACTCCTCGAGTTAGGAAACCCAGTGAGAACTTAGTTGATGTAGCTTTATTTATCTAAATCAAGACATGTCTTCTAAAAAAGTGCTGATTTAGTATCAAAAAACTTGAAAAAATTTGACAAAAACTTTCAACTAACTTACGTAGACTGAAACTTTTGTTTAATTAGGTAAATTCTTGTGAAGTTTTCATGAAGTTTTATAAAGCTATTTTTTCAACTCTAGGCTGGTTAAACTGATCTACAGGGTGGTCCATAAATAGTGTTACAAATTGGAATTGTTATACCTTTTTTCAAAACAGAGAAAATCATCTCAAATTAACATATTTTATCAACAACATAAATGTCAACATTCACGCGAAAGTTCAGCTCAAACTATCGTCTTTTGCTCGAACTACAGCTCGAAGTCTCTTTGGGAACGCCTCTACCACTGTACGGAGGTATTCGACTCCGATGTTGTCCCATTCTGCCTGAAGGGCATTCTTCAGGGAATCAATATTTGAGTGGGAGCGAGAGTTGACCTTGGACTCCAAGTAGGCTCAAACGGAATAATCCAGCAGGTTCAGGTCGGGTGATGAGGCCGGCCATTTTGATGTTGTAATGAAGCCGGGAAAACTTTCCTTGCACCACGTTTGGACCTTTTTAGCTTTGTGGGCTGGTGCTGAGTCTTGTTGAAAGGTCCATGTCCTCTGATTGAAATGCAATTGAGACCATGGATGGAGCACGTCTTGCAGAACATGTTCAGGTAGTATTCCGTGTCGATCTTGACGCCTTTCTCGACAAAAACAAGCGGTGTTTTTCCTGTGGCGCAGACCATGACTTGAGTTGGATGTGCACTGCGTTGGACCGTTCTACCCTTGCTATCGGTTTGCTCTGCGTCCTTCGCAAGCACTCTGACGTTTTTTGAGTTGTGGACTTCTTCCACGGTGAACAGCTTTTCGTCAGAGGACACCATATTGAAATGTTCGCCTAGCTGCGTACGGCGAAGACGGTCGCGACATCTTTTGACTCTTCCCGACTTGTTGCGAGCCGACAGAAAAGCGGCCTTCCGTGTACGATACGACCTGAGTCCCAGCTCCTCCGTGACTATTCGTTTCAATGAAGTTCGGCTCATCGGGAGCTGCTGCGCCATCTGTCTGATGCTTCGTCGTGCATTTCGGTTGATCCGACTCCGAACGGTTTCGATGAGTTGTGTCGTGCGAGCAGTGCGAGGACGACCTCGCCTTGGACGGTCCAAAGATGTGCCAAGCTCCTCGAATCTTTTGATCGCTCGATACACTGTCATGCGAGGCAGGCGAAGCGTTTCAGCAATGCGAGTAGGAGCGTGGCCAAGAGTGTGTAGGCGAATGATCGCAATGCGCAAGCGATTCGACGCTGTCATTACCCTAAACATCGATGGAATCAATCGCAACTCACTTGACACGTACTAAAAAAAACGGGGGATCAAGAAAACGAGAAAAGTGACCGCTACGTGCGTTCACTTTCCCAGGAAATGTTTTCGAACATTTGTAACTTTATTTATGGACCACCCTGTATATTAGGACTTTGAATTTTTTTCAAGCAAACGGTAGTATTGGTTTCAGTTAAAAAACTGTTAATTGACACATCTACAAAAAATTAAAAATAACCGAAAATCGAAAGCTTTCATGGATTATTCCATTAATTTTTTAGGCTGCGTTAGAGATAAGCAAGAGTGGCTTCAATGACTTTGCTCGATTCGATTTGGACTACTTGTTGCAGTTGGTCATCGCCGAAGACCAGGTTAGGTTTGATGTGGTTTCCCCTTTATGATCCCATGGTTTTCACCTAACTTGCACTTCGGGTAAAAACCAATACTTATTCTATGCGCTTCAAAAAACTAGTTTCACATTTTCTGTTTATATAAATTACTTTTTCTTACATCAAACGCCCTCAGTCTCTTTTTTAACCTAATAGTTCCTTATGATTTATAATTTTGATTTACATAATTTTTTCGCGAGCTGCAAGGAGAAGCTCAATTGGTTTTCTTAGCGCAAACAAAACATGGATTTTCATTTGATAACTGTATAAAATCGGTTCACTCAATGTCGATTCACTTAGGATTAGAAAAGATGTTTTTTTGAGCTTACGAAGAAGTTGGTTTTTCTAACAGAACATCTGGCTCGACAACATAGACATGATGGTGATCTCCAATCAGGACTTGGAAGAGTCACGAGTGAGTTTGCCTTTATGAGTTACAACTATTAATGAAACCCTTCAAAGTAGATATGCAATGTGTGAACATGGCTAGTTTCGCCTCAACACATGAATAAGATCCCAAACTAGCCAGGGAATAATCGAGGCATCATTATTTATGCCAAATTTTTATTACCGTTGTTGTTATTATTATAATATCGATTCTATCATGGCTCTTTAAGAGAAGATAACTGTTTAAGTTATACGCAACTGCATGCCACGAGAAAGGTCGAGTTCTTCCTGCTCCATCCGGAGTTCTCGCGGATGTTGCACCTTGTCAGAATTCAGTGTCTTGGTTGTGAGTCAATGGTTTACCTCCGAAGAAATCTTCACTGGCTCTTTCTTTGTTTAAGTGGATCTGTTGTACAGGGTGGTCCATAAATAGTGTTACAAATTGGAATTGTTATACCTTTTTTCAAAACAGAGAAAATCATCTCAAATTAACATATTTTATCAACAACATAAATTTCAACATTCACGCAAAAGTTCAGCTCAAACGATCTCCTTTTGCCCGAACTACAGCTCGAAGTCTCTTTGGGAACGCCTCCACCACTGTACGAAGGTATTCGACTCCGATGTTGTCCCATTCTGCCTGAAGGGCATTCTTCAGGGAATCAATATTTGGGTGGGAGCGAGAGTTGACCTTGGACTCCAAGTAGGCCCAAACGGAATAATCGAGTGGGTTCAGGTCGGGTGATGAGGCCGGCCATTCTGCTGTTGTGATGAAGCCGGGAAAATTTTCCTTGCACCACGTTTGAACCTTTTTAGCTTTGTGGGCTGGTGCTGAGTCTTGTTGAAAGGTCCATGTCCTCTGATTGAAATGCGATTGAGACCATGGATGGAGCACGTCTTGCAGAACATGTTTCAGATAGTATTCCGTGTCGATCTTGACGCCTTTCTCGACGAAAACAAGCGGTGTTTTTCCTGTTGCGCAGATCCCCGCCCAGACCATGACTTGAGTTGGATGTGCACTGCGTTGGACCGTTCTACCCTTGCTATCGGCTTGCTCTGCGTCCTTCGCAAGCACTCTGACGTTTTGGGAGTTGTGGACTTCTTCCACGGTGAACAGCTTTTCGTCAGAGAACACCATATTGAAATGTTCGCCTTGTTGCGTACGACGAAGAAGGTCGCGACATCTTTTGACTCTTTCCGACTTGTTGCGAGCCGACAGAAAAGCGGCCTTCCGTGTACGATACGACCTGAGTCCCAGCTCCTCCGTGACTATTCGTCCCAATGAAGTTCGGCTCATCGGGAGCTGCTGCGCCATCTGTCTGATGCTTCGTCGTGCATTTCGGTTGATCCGACTCCGAACGGTTTCGATGAGTTGTGTCGTGCGAGCAGTGCGAGGACGACCTCGCCTTGGACGGTCCAAAGATGTGCCAAGCTCCTCGAATCGTTTGATCGCTCGATACACTGTCATGCGAGGCAGGCGAAGCGTTTCAGCAATGCGAGCAGGGGCGTGGCCAAGAGTGTGTAGGCGAATGATCGCAGTTCGCAAGCGATTCGACGCTGTCATTACCCTAAACATCGATGGATTCAATCGAAACTCACTTGACACGTATAAAAAATTACGGGGAATCGGAAAAAACAAGAAAAGTGACCGCTACGTGCGGTCACTTCCTCAGGAAATGTTCTCAAACATTTGTAACACTATTTATGAACCACCCTGTACATAGTAGTTGTTTGCCCAAACATATTCGTTTTTCAGATTACTACAGCTCTAAGATTTCTCCAAACTCTCGATATATTTGAGCTGATATGATTTCCGATCGTTGATGACTACATATAGTCTCTCAGGCATCGTTGGCAAATAGGAACACTTTGGACTGAGAGTATCAAAAAGTTTTCCCAGTGCACTCAGACCGTAGTACGTCCCACGCGACAGCCTTTCCCACCCTGCCCGTGCACGCTGGTTTGCCGCCCGCACCGCGTATTGATCGGTTCGTTTAATAGCTAATCATTAATTACCAGTGAAAAAACGACCGCTCTCTCACTGGGAGGGGAGACGGTCTAGAGTAATGAGAAGCGATCTAGAGGTGTAAAACAGAAAAGAAAAAAGAGAGAGAAAGATTGTGTGAGAAAAGAGATCGAAACTGTGAAGACTCGCTTGTTTCTCAATACTCTAGGCTCTACGCTCGCAGAGCGGTCGTTTAAATTTTTTATCAGTAAGTAACCCATGGTTCGTCTCATAGACTGCCTACCTTTTAGTGTTTATTATTCTTCCTCTTCTTGTTGTCATTGGTTGTCAGTTGATTGTAATTAAGGGAAAAGATGTTAGTAAACCAGGATGTGCTTAAATATGACAGTAATTAGTCATGAATTTCAGTGTATTTCAAGCGAAACTTTATTTTGAAAAGGCTTCTCTGTTCTATTTTAGGACTTTCGAAGCGAACAAAACTTTATTATCTTAATCAACTGTTGAATTTTAGATACTTCTTAACTTGAATAAAATGTTCATCTCTGCAGATCATTGATAGTTCATCCGAAGGTGGTCATGGACACCGTACGATCCTTGCTCGCTGCCATCTCCAAACATGCTGTGTATGTAATTCTTTCTCTCTCATATATTCTAAATTATTTATCTAATAATCTAAATTATTTTTAGATATGCTTCATACAATTAAGTTGTTTTCCGATTGCCTGCGGTTAAGCTGTTTGTTACCAACCGCAGAAAAAGCATGTAGAAAAATGTTAGGGAGCTGTTTAGTTTTGAGAAATGAGAATAGCAAAAAACATGTGATTCAAAAATATATAACTTATCATGTTTTTTCCCGGAGAGTGCATAGGTTTGCGCTTAGATCACGGAAGTCATGTGGACAAGAGCGATTCCCAGCTGACTGGCCGCAACAGAATGTGGTAGATCAAAAAGTCATGACGAGCATAAGAGCTATTGTATTTGAATTAAGTCAAAAAGCGATTGTATTTGATTGAAAGAGGTAAATGCAATATAAAAAGAAGTATCTTTTACGAATTGAGTCTGAAGACAAAAAGATTGTTTCTCTCAATCCGAAGAAGTGTGTCAATCAAAAAGATCACCCAAGAGGGAACAACAGATTAATACATAATGAGTCCGATGGAATAGAGACAAACACAAACTTATTATCGCTAGATTTTTTCGGGAAATGCGAATATTGGCAGATAGACGTATTCCGAAGTGCGGTTAAAAAGCACCTAGCGTACTATCCACAACTGAAAGTGATGAATCAAAAATACATGGGGAGGAAGAGAACCATACAAATAAGCTGATTTCTGTGGATAGAAGCAGTCAAACCGTAAGAGCAACGCACTTCCTTCAACTCTCCTCTTACTCTCTCTTCAACTCTCAACTACGCTAATGAATTCAGGGAGTTTCTGACGGCATCGGATGACGTTGACTACAAAGACGCTGCCTATTGTGACTTTCTGGCAAAGCTGTACGAGGCTGCCGTGGTGAATGTTACAGTATCCATCAAGTGCAGTCACAAGTGCGTGAGTCCTGGAGCGAAAACTGTCCAGGTAAGAAGTGACCTACCTTCCCCTACTACTCCGATAACTTCAGTGTTTTCTACAGGGTCGAGGATATGTAAAGAACTAAAAAAAAGTGTATCTGAAATCTAAACATTAAATTTATGAAAGCTTTTCTATTGCTATTAGAAGAATGCCTGAAGTCTAAATTTTGTTCTTGTTCCTGATCTTTACGCATCTAGTAAATTTGCCATAATAGATGTGTTGATTTCGACTAATTATTTTGAGATGGAAAATGTGTAAAGCAAAAGGAAATATTTAGATTTTTTTCAGTTCAACGTCATGCAATTTTCCTCCACAACCGATGCGTTCATGACAAAAAACAGGCACTTTTTTTATCTTTTTTAAAATATTTTTCGACTCATTTTCGGTCCTTTCGGTCCTTTTTTTTAAACTTTCAATTCTGTAACAGGGCTATTCCCATTAATTTACTGTGTTTATCATAAATAATAAATTAACGATTAAGTACGAAAGCCACCTTTTTAGTAAAGATTCTTTTACAACTAACACTTAATATGAAACAGGTCAAACCCGATCACGAAGAAGGAACAAAGACCAGTATTGAAAAGATAATTAGCTTGTTTTGGGTATTCCTCTTTCTGTTGGCTAAACAAAAAGATCGAGATGACTTCAGAGAAGATCGGACTGGTGTAATATCCAATCTGCAATCCGCAGTCACGGATTCAGCCGCTGTGCAAACTGCGAGTATCGAATACATTGCGAGGTTTTCAGTTCACTCGCTTATAATTCGTAGTTAGCACCTGGCACAAGTTTCCATTATCAACTGTATGATTAATTCTAATTAAGTTCTTATTATCAGTTCCGTTCGATTACCGCCGATTGTTTCTATTTTTGTTAGTAATAAATAATAAAAGATCTGATAATTACATATAGGTCATTATTTAATAGCATTGCTAAGACGATAATGTTCGATGTTCAATGACGAACGATTCCAAGTTTGCCAGAGTTTTTTTTTAACTCCAGGAATTAAGTTTTTAAATTATTACATACTTGTTACCAGGGGTTATTTAGTCAGGTCCGGTCGCCTGTCGGCGGGCGTCTGTTTTAGATTTTCGGCAAGCTACTGTCTTTTAACTCATAAGGATATATCCTTGAGCGAATTTTTTTTATCTCAGAAGAGTGAACATTTTCAAAAACTTTTTATCATGTAAAAATAATAGTTAAAAACTCTTTTTCAGATGTCTAAAAAAAATTTCGTCTCCAGCGGGCGTCTGTATGATTTTCGGACCAACTAAAAAAACCCTGCTTGTTACATAGCTCGACAAATATTTTTTGTAAATGTGGGAAACTTAGTTGTTTTTTAACTACCGCTCTTCGAGCAGCGGAATCTACAATTATAAGAACCGAGTTAGAGCTAGAGGGCAGAGAAACTAGAGCTTCTAACAATTTTACACTCCATCGCTCCTAGAAGGGTAGTTTTACGACATTTCAAACACTCCTGGTAACATGTTTGTAACTCCTCAACTGAGTTTGTGCCCGAGAACGGTTTCAAACTTTTATTTATTGATTAATTGTTCCAGAGAGACTTGTGCATTTGCCTCAGGAGCTCCAACTCAGCTTCGCAATACATCCATTCAGGTTGAACTGTTTGAGGTATTTCAATGATGGGTCGCTGTAATGAAAACAGCTCTTCTGCCTCAGCTAACCATGTAATGACTAGAGTTGCCTATGTTTTCCCAATGTTCAGCAAGCGGGCCGGGCGATGTTCTTCCTGATCGCATCCTCACTGTCGTCGGTTGAGTCCTCACCGATCCTCTTCCCACCGGCCACATCGGCTCTAGAAAACACTCTGGCCACCCTCGGGCAGGTTGCCTATTGATCTATTCTTGATGACACTATTCTGGCAAAAGGTTAAAGTTTTAAAAGGAAATTGGCAAAAGGTGTGGTACCGGTTTTCCCCAGAATCTGACATAAAGTCAGTTACTGGAATTAACCAGAACCCCGCAAAAGCTCAGACACAAGAAGAGAAGCCTTTGAAAACCTCTTTTTTTGCTTTGAAGTAGGTTTCGCTTAACTGTATTGACAGCAATTGGTACGAGCCAGAATTTCATGATGATGATGATGATTTTGGATACATAATGTATGATTTCCAATTACCTCTCAAAGAAATGCCCTTTTTCTCAATTCTCAATCCCTTATTCCGCTTGAAACAAAACATAATGTTGAGTGACGAAACAGATGACACTGTCACAAAAAAAGTGAATTCTTTTTCTAGGAGTTCATTCGTCTTCATGCGGAGGAGCAGATTCCAGTCATGAAACTTGTCCTCGATGGCTTCGTCCTATCTGATCCTCTGGTTTATTCATCACTTTTTTTAATGATTGGTTTGATCGAACTCGTTATGTATTGATTTTTTGATGTTTCTAGGGCGTAGTGTTCAAGATTTTGGAAGTTAAATTAAATGTGTTTTCGAGATGGTTACACACTCCCTGAAAATATATCTGTCGACTAAGTGGCTTTAGCTTAGGTTTCTTCAACCTAATTCATAAGTTGCGAAGAGAAAGCTGTGTTCGGTTCCCTAATTCGAACCAGCCTTCATCCGTTCGATGACTCACTCAAAAATGGTGCTTGAAGGTGTCTTCTTTCACGCCGGAGTGTCTCTCAGCAGCCAAACTGGTGGAAGTGTACACCAAGTTGAGCGATGCAGTCGCCAACCCGGAGCTCAGCCAACGGGCGCTCAAAATGCTGAGTTTGTGTTTTTTGGTCCTTTTTGATCAGATCAGTGCATCTGAAGAGTTTTTAGGAACACATTTCAGGAGCATTGACCAATGCTGTCAAAAGGACACATAGGGCAACCGAATGCGATAAAATGTCTGAACGAAGACCCGATAGTTTTATAGATAGAGAAAAGGCATTTAAATGTCTGATGTTTGATTTGAATTCGAACAAATAACCGTCCAAACTCAGAAAAGAAATTCTTCAACAGCAAAAAAAGATTCGTTAATGGTTTAACTATAACTCGAAAGAAAGCTATGCTGCCGGGTGCAACCTAACTCACCCATCGGGATTAGAGAGATGCGGAGTTCGATCTCGCTCAGTGCGCTAAATTTTTTGGTGTGCTAGTTCAATCGGATGGAATATGTTGGCGGTTAACTTAATCAAAGGTAAGTGTCTTTATTTCTCAATGGGTCGATCGCCCGAGTATGTTAAAACTTCCATTTTTTGCTTGACGCAATCTGTATGGTCTGAGTGATTACAAACGAAACTTCTCATTCAGAGTTCTCGTTTTTCAATCAATTATGATATCAAAACTCTAGGCATTTTATCGTTTCTTTGAGATCAGTCAGAATTTTTGGGGACAGTTGAGGAGAGGGTCGGTAGGTCGATGGTGCTAGAAATTCTTTTTTGCCAGTTAGCAGTTTACCTATGAACATGATAAAGGGTAGAATCAGAGAGAGATCCATGATAGAATAGATGAGGTAGTCCCAGAGACGCTCTCCAGCCTCAACTCGAATCAGTTTACAAAACTAAGCGCAACTTAATGTATGACAGCAGATTGATATCAATGAAAAACCGGCTTGTTTTTTTCAGTAAGCATTTATTTGCTGAAAAAAAGCAGATCGCGACAAAATACATAGGAAGAGACGAACAATTATTTAAACTATAAAGGAATCTTATTTTTAACTATAGGGTCTGAAGCTAGCGAATTATATGACAGTTTTAAATGAAGATTCGTTTCAACAAACTAAAAGAGATCCTCGAAGTAAGCAAACTAACTCACGCGAAAACCGTAATTTAATGATAGATGTGCAGGTCGTCTCTCCATATCCCGGGCCACAGATTTGTCTCCCAATCAGTTCCGACCTCTGATGCCCCTCGCCTTCCGTAATGTGGCCTCATCGGGTACGGAAATTATCGACTTAATTGTAGTTCAATTGAAAATCAAATTGTTAGTTTCATTTCTCATTTCATTTCTTTATTCCAAGTACATGAGATATCATGAAAACACAAACAAAAACAAAGTTAAATGCATGGACTTTCTTCTAAGTGGCGGTGTTTAGGGGTTGCGGTTGATTATTTTATATATGAGAAAATGGTATTTCATGACTCAATGGATTCGATCCGCAGCTTTTTAAAAACAAAATTGAACTCATTGAGTATACATTTTATGTTTTTCTAACATGCACTTCATGTTTACAAGTTGAACATTTGGTGCTAGGAATAGAGGAAGTCTGGAAGTGAAATGGTATTCATTGTGGAGACTCTGTTAATAGAGGAAGTCTGGAAGTAAAAAAGGTCTTCATTGTGGAGACTCTGTCAATAGAGGAATTCTGGAAGTGAAATGGTCTTCATTGTGGAGACTCTGTCAATTGAAGTCTGGAAGTGAAATGGTCTCCATTGTGGAGACTCTGTCAATAGAGGAAGTCTGGAAGTGAAAATGGTCTTCATTGTGGAGACTCTGTCAATAGAAGAAGTCTGGAAGTGAAATGGTCTTCATTGTGGAGACTCTGTCAATAGAGGAAGTCTGGTAGTGAAATGGTCTTCATTGTGGAGACTCTGTCAATAGAGGAATTCTGGAAGTGAAATGGTCTTCATTGTGGAGACTCTGTCAATAGAAGAAGTCTGGAAGTGAAATGGTCTCCATTGTGGAGACTCTGTCAATAGAGGAAGTCTGGAAGTGAAAATGGTCTTCATTGTGGAGACTCTGTCAATAGAGGAAGTCTGGAAGTGAAATGGTCTTCATTGTGGAGACTGTCAATACAAGTCTGGAAGTGAAATGGTCTTCATTGTGGAGACTCTGTCAATAGAAGAAGTCTGGAAGTGAAATGGTCTTCATTGTGGAGACTCTGTCAATAGAGGAATTCTGGAAGTGAAATGGTCTCCATTGTGGAGACTCTGTCAATAGAGGAAGTCTGGAAGTGAAAATGGTCTTCATTGTGGAGACTCTGTCAATAGAGGAAGTCTGGAAGTGAAATGGTCTTCATTGTGGAGACTGTCAATACAAGTCTGGAAGTGAAATGGTCTTCATTGTGGAGACTCTGTCAATAGAAGAAGTCTGGAAGTGAAATGGTCTTCATTGTGGAGACTCTGTCAATAGAGGAATTCTGGAAGTGAAATGGTCTTCATTGTGGAGACTCTGTCAATAGAAGAAGTCTGGAAGTGAAATGGTCTCCATTGTGGAGACTCTGTCAATAGAGGAAGTCTGGAAGTGAAAATGGTCTTCATTGTGGAGACTCTGTCAATAGAGGAAGTCTGGAAGTGAAATGGTCTTCATTGTGGAGACTGTCAATACAAGTCTGGAAGTGAAATGGTCTTCATTGTGGAGGCTCTGTCAATAGAGGAAGTCTGGAAGTGAAATGGTCTTCATTGTGGAGACTGTCAATATGTACAAGTCTGGAAGTGAAATGGTCTTCATTGTGGAGACTCTGTCAATAGAGGAATTCTGGAAGTGAAATGGTCTTCATTGTGAAGACTCTGTCAATAGAAGAAGTCTGGAAGTGAAATGGTCTTCATTGTGGAGACTCTGTCAATAGAGGAAGTCTGGTAGTGAAATGGTCTTCATTGTGGAGACTCTGTCAATAGAGGAATTCTGGAAGTGAAATGGTCTTCATTGTGGAGACTCTGTCAATAGAAGAAGTCTGGAAGTGAAATGGTCTTCATTGTGGAGACTCTGTCAATAGAAGAAGTCTGGAAGTGAAATGGTCTTCATTGTGGAGACTGTCAATACAAGTCTGGAAGTGAAATGGTCTTCATTGTGGAGACTCTGTCATCGACCATTATTCAGTATTTGTGAATGTGAAAAGAATGAATAAATTACAGCGAATTCTGGAGACTCCTGCAGTCAACTGGCTGATCTATGTCTCTCCCACTTTGTACACTTCCTATTCCATCAATTCCCGCTCAATTTTGTATATGGATTGGAGCTCACATTGAAAGGTGAGTGTCTCGAGAGACAGAAATCTTGGATGGGGGATCTGAAATTTCTCATTTCTAGAGGTATATTTATTAAAGTTTAGAAAGAGTATTCTTGAACAATTAACATGGTTTTAAACGCTATTTTTCTAATTTGGGCCAATCTGAATCAGTTTTGGTTCAAGAACGTGGTCCTCATTCATCTTGAAGAAAGGATTACTACAGGGAAATACTTTAGCACGCACACTAAAATATAGATATTCAAATGAGGTTGCAGTGTTAAAGATCTTCTTCGCAGGATGTGAAGAGGGCAAAAGCCCGCCATCTCTGCTGGCGCGAATTGTTCATCTCCTCAATGCCGGTGCTGACCAACCGGAAGATTACACCAAGTACAGAATTGATGCCAAAACGGTTCCTTCCTCGACATATTGTTATTGTGTTGTGTATTTACTCTAATTTTTTCGTTATGACTCATCATTTGGGTTGAGCGAGGCTCAGAATCAAGAAGGCGCAGTGAACGCCTTTTTTATTTTTTTTGTTTTTGTTTTTTATATCTTCATCGCCAAAGGATAACTTGTTCAATGTTATCACTATCATGGTGGACATAGAGGGTTTCGAGTAAACTTGGGAAAAGGAATAAGCTTCATCTTCATGTACTTCATCAACTTTCTTTATTCTAGTCTCCGAAGCACTTTTTGCTCTATAAGAGCAGGAATACCTGAGGAAGCCTTTGTTGGATGAAGTGTTTGTTAAAAAAAGGTTCCAGAGGTCTCACACCATGTTTTTTATATGAGCCTGAACCAAAAGTCTATTGGATAGGCCGCGAGCATAGGGAAATGGTCCTCCGGTGAGCTCTCATGTTGTCTTATTCTGAAAAAAACGGCTTTCTGAGGCGTCTTGAAAGGTCGAGATCTTTTCGTATTGATCCCCGCATAGAATGCGTGTTATTTTTGTTGTTTGCCCATTAGTCCTGTCGAAAGGATCTTTGGGATAGGTTGGTGAGGATCCTTTTGAGTCCGGAAAAATTTTATCCGTCTACACTCGCACCGCAGTCGGCGATCCTCTTCGCGAGACCCATTCCTTAACCGGAGAATCGCAAGAGGCTATTTTACTGGTGCCTCGACTCGTCATTACAGAGTATAGGGGAGTATCAGCTAATGTTTTATCCGGTGGCATGCCCAGGCCTGTCCGGCTTCGCCCTCCTTTGACGAACTATACTATCCAATTTTGGTCCTCGACGGGTAAGCCCGCTATCTCAATGCACTTGTGCAAAGAGACATCCCTCTATCCGCTACCTGAGGACGCGCTCGATACCGGGGAGGATGAACCGGTCCCTTGCGATGGTCTTAACTTGTAGGCTGTCGCACCATCGAAGGCGAGTATGTATGGTTCTTTCGTTCTCTCTCTCTCTCTCTCTCTCGTTTTTTTTTTCTTAAGCTTGTCTTTCACATTTCCCCCTATTTATTTCCTTCAGAACATTGTACAGGGTGGTCCATAAAAAGTGTTACAAATTGGAATTGTTATACCTTTTTTCAAAACAGATGAAATGATCTCAAATTAACGTATTTTATCAACAACTTAAATATTTATTCCTTGCAAATAGATCTTACACATATACAAAGGAGGACTGTCGCATGTGCGAGTTGAGTTATACCACATAAAAAATGACGGTGTTTTCTCTGACGAGCAGGAGTTGATTGGGTGCGTAGCTTAGGAGCCGAGACGAGTTTTCAAAAAAATAAGAGCAGAAGGACGAGGAGTCAAAAACTTGATTAGAGTGAAGTGGAGTCATGATGTGGAGGGGAGGGAAATGATGGTTTCACGGGGAAATGAAGAAAGAGAGAGGAGCAGATACGACCATCTCGAGGGCAGGGGAAGAGAAAGAATTGAATTTTGAAAAAAAAATGAAAACATTCACGCGGAAGTTCAGCTCAAACGATCCCATTTTGTCCGAACTACAGCTCGAAGTCTCTTTGGGAACCCCTCGACCACTGTACGGAGGTATTCGACTCCGATGTTGTCCCATTCTGCCTGAAGGGCATTCTTCAGGGAATCAATATTTGGGTGGGAGCGAGAGTTGACCTTGGACTCCAAGTAGGATCAAACGGAATAATAAAGCGGGTTCAGGTAGGGTGATGAGGCCGGCCATTTTGATGTGATGAAGCCAGGAAAATTTTCCTTGCACCACGTTTGGACCTTTTTAGCTTTGTGGGCTGGTGCTGGTGCTTAGAATGAATGAATGTAACGGTGCCATGATAAAATTTGCTTTTATGGTGCTCGTTTGCAAAACTGTGACATAGTTGTTTATCTTTGAGATGCAATGAGGAACTCGTAGTCTGTTTTAGAGCGACGATTGTATATCTCTGTGTGGAAGAATTCTCTCAGACAACAAATCTCATCTCTCAACTCCTTTCTCAAGATGGCAAAGGTCGCATTCATATCTTCGAATACGTTCACTCGGAGGCTTTTTTAAACGATCAGTTTTGATTGAATATCAGAAATATGAGTTGAAGAGATCGGTTTTCATCATTTCAGATTCTCATTTTTTTATATTCATGCGCACGCAATATATTTTCGTGAGTAAGTTCACTTTGGTTGATTCAACTTCAAATGTGTCATATATCTGTATGAAACAGGGATTTCGACGTCCAAAATTACATAAATGTCAACAGGAAAACTGGAATACTGGAAGTTTTTTCTGAAAGGAATCTTTTAAATTCATCCAAATTGAAACAGTTTCATGAAGTGTTTACTTGTTTAATTGTATATTTTTGCCCTCAAGACGAAACATAGGCTCATGGAACCCTGATACATAGCAACCTTTGTGCTTCTCACCACCCGCACAACTTTTTCGAGCGCAAAGATTTTTAAAACTTCAGTGTTCAACATTCAATTTTTCCAATAATTTGGACTTTTCCAATAATTTGGACTCCCTACGTTAATCAGAGAAAAAATTTTCCAAGTGCATAGATTTCAGTTTTTTTCGGGGTTTTTTGCCGAACGCATAGATTTTTTCTACCCGCTGTGAAACATCCTGATTGCAACTTCAAACAATACAGGACTTGACCATTCAACTTTTCGCTTGAAGGTATCTGGAACCTCTCGGAGCACTCCTGAAGCTTTTTATTCTCACTTATGCCAGAGCGAATTTCAACCCAGAGAGTCCTGTTTCGGTTCTTCAAAGAGGTTGGCTATTCATGCTGGAGTACTACAATTACGAAGTACAAGCGCTTTGTTATTGCTGTAAAACAATTAGAATCATTCATTTGAACGAGGCGCTCAGTTTTTTTATAAAGTGCCTATAAATTGAATCTTTTCTTAACAGTGTCATTATTTTATAGTATTGTCGTATACGGTGTTGCCGCATTGCGGGTGAGAGAGACGAAGAGAAGAAGTTATATGTAGATAGGAAGAAAGATTGGCGGTATATTTCAAGGGATTTTGGTTAAGATATGGTTCAAAGATGTAAGTGTTGAGAGCTGGTGGTGTCGTTCAACCAGCTGACAAGCTGCTTTTCTCCACTGGTGGCTCCTTCTCTGCCCTCAGTGCCTCCCTTCGCTGCGGCCTCTGCCGAATCCGCGGCGGCCTTCCTCAACGGATTCATCAACAGCGCCAACGCCCTACCTTACAACTCGGCCATACCGCCAGGTGATGATCACTCCATCTGATCGTCACTCCAACTTTATCCAATCTACCACGCACGTGAAACATCAATAAAAACTCATACAAACAAAGAAGGCTACATGGAATAGCAAATGTTAAGGAAAGAGAGAAAAACCAATGGAAAAAATTTAGCTGCATTGTTCAGGAAAACATTGGTTAGTGCTATTGAAAATGAATTATTCATGAGAACAAAGCAAATTTTACTGATCCAAACACTCTATTTTCCCTTTGAAAAGAAATTAACATATTGTAAATTTGACGGTAGCTCATCTTTAAATTTAACAATTGTACAATGACCTATAGTAGCCCACTGTAATGGGGGCATGGAGTAAGAGATAAATGCACGATTCATATTGGTCGAGTTGAGTTATTTGGTGATTTCTCTGCAGGAGCCCAGAATGTGCAGTCGCTGCTGTGGAAGTATTATTGCGAGAGACTGTCTACCCTGACCCATGGGACCTTGTGCTACTATGGAGCCCTGGTTTGTTCCCTTCCTGTTGTTGTAGTAACCTGCGAGCAATATGCATAAAACGCCTTTTCCCGTCCATCTCTTTCTCGTGCTTTCCTCTTTCTGATTCTTCTCTGTTTCACCCTTCCCTCTCTTTTTGTTTTCCCTTTATCCCTTTTTCTCTCTCTCATCTCGGGCTAAAAAACTTCTATGACGAATAACTGGAGAAGAGATTTGTATTTTAATCATTATTGTAAGCCAATCTCTAAGCAAACAAAGTTTTGAGCGTTTAGGAAGGCGAAAAGTATGGAATAAATTTAAGTTTTGGTTTCAGGAAGTGGCTTTTGTGAGAGTTTCTTGGGGAACTTTCTGGCCTTCCCTGCGTGCATTGGAAGGAGCAGAGGAGGTTCTCTCGCAAAGGTTTCTACACTCACTCTTCGAAAACATTGAGGCTTTCTTATAACGAAATCACACGGAACCACTACAGTACTGGAGAAAACTAATGGTCATTCGGTAGCCTAGCCGTTATGAACTCATTCTTGGTGAGAAAGAGACGGTTGGGGTTGATGCAGCCTCTCGGAATAACTTTTGTCCGTCTTAAAGATTGCTCAAATTTTTTTCACGTTTGGTGTTGTTTTTAATACCCTTTTCTTCAAGAGAGATGATTTAGCCAATTCAGCTTTTGAAAAACTCATGAAGAAGTATAAAATTATTGAACTATAGTAGAGCTATTCAAGTTGTAATGAAACGATGTTTTTTCGAAAGAAGTTTTCTATCATAATAAGGCTTTAATGAGATTTTTTTAGCTCTTCTTCAGTTTTGAAGATTTTTTAAACGCTTAGAGTTTTTCTTTGAAATCGAGATAACGAAATCTGTTGAATTTGTTTTGTGGTTCAGATCTCCAGATTGCGCCCCTTTCATAGCCCAGTTTTTCAGATCTCCAGATTGCGCCCCTTTCATAGCCCAGTTTTTCAGATTTCCAGACTGCGCCTCTTTCATAGCCCAGTTTTTCAGATCTCCAGATTGCGCCCCTTTCATAGCCCAGTTTTTCAGATCTCCAGACTGCGCCCCTTTCATAGCCCAGTTTTTCAGATCTCCAGACTGCGCCCCTTTCATAGCCCAGTTTTTCGTCCGGGTTCCGTGGACAGATGTTCTCTCACTTCATGTTTGTTGATTTTGTTGAGAGCATTCTGTTCAATACTTAAAATTTCAAAAAAGTTCCGTCTTTGAAATATATTCCAATATAGTTCACCTCTAAAAAAAATCAAATATCAATTCTCTGCAATATCGCTTTGCCCTGAGCTCTCCAAAAGCCATTAGAAGCGAATCAGTAAGTTTGTGTACAGGTGAGTGAAGACATCAGGCCTTCGTACCTCGCGGTCCTCTTCAAGACTCTCGTATTAATCACGGCCAAACCAGGCAATACAGCAAAGGTGGCTCTTTTGGATTACTGTAGATTGCGGGGTCGTATGGATTACTTTTTTATTCGCTTCATAATCAATTTCGTAGACATGAGCGCCCTAATTTATACAATTCTGCTATCCATCATATTCCTCATGAAGTACGAGCAATAACGTTGAACGTAGAGATGAAATATTGTAGAATATGGTTCGAAAGACACGTTCTCAAGATGTCCAAATCCTGCTTTTTTCGCCTACTCAGAAGTTTTTTGTCAACTATCACTATGGTCAGTCATTAATCCATGTTCTTTTTTTTAGGTTCGCGCATCTTTTCATGAACTTCTGAAAGGTCTCTCAGCACGCGTGGATTGGCATACGGTTGAATTAGAGAAAGCAGATAAGCTAGCAGAGACTCTCTCTGTAGTGCTACCCTTTGACACACTATCTAATCCGAAGGATGCAACGAGTCTTCTCCAGATGTTAGTTCTTTTAGCCATAAATTTGATTATAATGCTTTAAATCAATGCCTATCAGATCATAAAGTGTTCGTGTGTTGGTAGTAGGAAAGTAAAAGAAGTTGAGGTTTTGTAGATCGGTTCAAGGCGATTTTCCCTAATAGGCAGGGGATAAATAGTCATGTCAGACCTTCTGTCAGCGACCCTCTGTTATTCCAAATCATAAGGGAAGACCCTTATGTGAAAAAATCTTTTTCTTGCACACTAAAAAACCCGTGCTAAAAGGGTCTCAGTCACTTATTCTTATTCAGATGAAGTGAGTGTTAAAAGGTACCCCTCTAGCAAGTGAGTGTTAAAAGGTACCCCTCTAGCAAGTGAGTGTTAAAAGGTACCCCTCTAGCAAGTGAGTGTTAAAAGGTACCCCTCTAGCAAGTGAGTGTTAAAAGGTACCCCTCTAGCAAGTGAGTGTTAAAAGGTAACCCTCTAGCAAGTGAGTGTTAAAAGGTACCCCTCTAGCAATTGAGTGTTAAAAGGTACCCCTCTAGCAAGTGAGTGTTAAAAGGGTACCCCTCTAGCAAGTGAGTGTTAAAAGGTACCCCTCTAGCAATTGAGTGTTAAAAGGTACCCCTCTAGCAAGTGAGTGTTAAAAGGTACCCCTCTAGCAAGTGAGTGTTAAAAGGTACCCCTCTAGCAATTGAGTGTTAAAAGGTACCCCTCTAGCAAGTGAGTGTTAAAAGGTACTCCTCTAGCAAGTGAGTGTTAAAAGGTACCCCTCTAGCAAGTGAGTTTTAAAAGGTACCCCTCTAGCAAGTGAGTGTTAAAAGGTACCCCTCTAGCAAGTGAGTGTTAAAAGGTACCCCTCTAGCAAGTGAGTGTTAAAAGGTACCCCTCTAGCAAGCTAGGATAAAATATTATCTTAATAACCTCGCATGAAACGTCGATCAGAAGTTTTTTTCCAACAATAAGATTGAATTGGAATAGTACTATATATTATACTAGAGGTTATCGCATAATAAAATGGAAGGAGGACAATAAGTGCTAAAGTGATAATTCGTTGAATTTGTTACTTGAAACAGTTTACTTAGGGGGGCGTGCTTCACTCGTGCGGGAACTCACTTCACTTAGAGTGTGGAGGGTTTTGTTTTTAGTGTATTTATACTACTGTATTTAATACACCATTTTCTCTGTTTTATTATTATTAATTTTAGTGATTTTTTGAGAGCAAAGTGATAATATGAGAAATTTTTTCACGCGGTCTTAATCGTAAGCGGTACGGTCTCGTTATCCTAACCTTTGCCTAAGCCTGAGCGGGGAAAACACAGTGAAAATTATCTGAAAACAGCCAAGCCAATTTACTCAATTAGACTGGATAAAACTACAATATGGTGGCTAATTGTTCCATACGGTTTCGTTCCTTAAACCTTACGGCCTCGTTAGCATACCCTCCCCCAAGAAACAAAGTGCCGGTTTCTTTGTTAGTGAATCATCTGAATGTTGTTATCAGAATCTGGCGTAAGATGTCATTGTTCTCATCGAGCAAAGAAAGCGGTGCGGGCGACGGAAAGGTTCTCTTAATGCAGAGAGCTTTTCTGAGAGCAGAGCTCACTCTCGCAGTCAGAACAGGTGAGTCGAGTCGGTCTTGCATGTGTTTAAGGTTTCACATTGCAATGGGTTGGCTTGGGAATCTTGGTATTCATCTCAATTCGGGCTCGAAACACACTGGCAACAGTGGCCATTCGTGACTCTACAGCCTTAAGAGCCTGTCACAGATGTAGCCGGATCATCCAGTCCAGAAACGAGCGCGACCTCAGGTGGCGGATAGAGGGACGCCTCCCTACGAAGAATTCGTGCTGGGAGGTAGCGGGAGAAATCCCGCCGTGGACCAAAACTGGGTAGTATAGCTCGTCAAAGGACCGGCCTGGGCATGCCACCGGACAAAACATCAGCCGATACTCCGCTATACTTTTCAATGGCGAGTCGAGGCGCCAGTAAAATAACCTCTTGCCCTTCTCCGGTTAACGAATGGGTCTCGCCAAGAGGATTGCCGACTGCGGTGCGAGTGTAGACGGAGAAAATCTCTCCGGACTCAAAAGGATCCTCACCACCAACCTATCCCAAAAGGACTCCCCTCGACAGGACCTATGGGAAAGACAACAACAACAATCTCAATTCGGGTACTCTTGATTCAATGAAAAATCTAAATCAATGGTTGTTCAAGTAATATCATCGTATGACTGATTCGAAATAAGTTTAGTTTTTCCCTAGCCCCAATACCTCAAAGTTGGTGGGAAGGTGTAAACTCACTCAGCCCTACTACCGTGATTGCCGGAATCACGACGTTCTGAGTGAGGCTAAAATTGGGCCCCCTTTGGACGAGTCCACTTCCGGCAGTGGTACTATACGTCAGATGGCCAGGCGGAGAGGGGTTAGTTTAGGCCACACGAGTCGAGGCGTCTTTTCGATTAATCTTCTGCTTTTCTACGGTCAAGGATTAACAGGAACTCCCGACAAACACGTTCCGCGATGCCAGGCTGGATTAACCATCCACTCAACAGGCCGATCGCATGAATACCCTTGTTGTAAACCATGGCTTCAAGTTCTTCAAGATATATCACGAAAGCTAGGGCGTCCCCCGGAAGCGACGCGGTCTTACCTTGTCCGCTAGGACCGTCAAATATGCGAGGACAGGCAGCTACCCATGGGCAGGGTATGTCTGCGCGGCGTACAGCCCAAATTCGCCTCGTCACATTAAATGTTGGAACACTGACAGTAGAGAGCTGGCTGCAATGCTAGGAGCAAGAAAGGTCGACATTGCTGCTGTACAGGCAGAGAAATGGAGAGGAAGCAAGTCGAAGCCGATAGGAGACGGATACAAGTTGATATACCATGGCACGTCATCAACAAGAAATGGTGTTGGCATTATCCTCTCCTCGAAAATTGCTGATGATGTAACCGAATTCATTCGCTCTACAGATCGAGTCATGGCCGTCCGAATTTCTTCGTCCAACAATCACTTCCTTGTCGTCTCAGCATATGCACCTCAACAAGGATGTAGCGACGCTGATAAGGAGGACTTCTACGACTCTCTAGAGGAAGTTATCAAACTCCTAGAGTCTCATGAAGACATCTTAATCGGCGGAGATTTTAACGCTCACATCGGTTCAGACCGACAAGGTCGTGAGAGAGAACATGGAGGACATGGAATCGGAACGATCAATGCTGAGGGTCAACGGCTACTTGACTTCTGTGCTCGATGCGATCTAGCAGTCGTGAACTCCTTTTTCAAAAAGAGACGATCTCACGGACTCACATACGAGAGCGGAAGAAATCAGAGTCAAATTGAATTTTGGTTAATCCTGAGAGCAGAGCTGCGGAACGCGAAAGATGCAAAGGTCATTCCATCAGATCATGTTGCATCTCAGCACCACCCTCTCTTTATGGACTACAGCGTATTGAAGTCGAAGAAACAGCCTTCTCGTAATCCTGAATGCACACGTGTCAAATGGTGGCGCTCGACTGGGAAAGCAGAACGTCTCTCTCTCATGCGCAATCTACTCCCCCCTGCACTCTAACGGCCGTGGAAGTGAAGAAGGCACTCTCTAAGATGAAGATTGGGAAAGCGGTTGGACCGGACGACATAGCCACCGAAGCCTGGAAACTTGCGGGTGATGTTGGACTAGCACATCTCGTGCACCTGTTCAACACCATCGTAAAGCAAGGCCGAATCCCACATAACTGGCGCTACTCCACGACCGTTCCAGTCTTCAAAGGAAAAGGCGATGTCAGAGTGTGCAGCAACTACTGTCCAATACGTCTTCTCAACCACACTATGAAGATATTATAGAGGATACTGGATTCACGCATACGAGATATCGTCGATATTCCAGCTCAGCAATGCGGTTTCGTGAACGGAAGAGGCACAACAGATGCAATATTTGCTTTCCGTTTACTTGTCGAGAAGCACGCAGAGAAAAGATCACCTCTCCATCTGACCTACATAGATTTGGAAAAGGCGTTCGACAGAGTACCTCATGATCTTATTCCATATGCATTGCGCGTTCATCAGGTTCCTGAAGAGTACATTCGATGGACAATGGCGATGTACGATCATTCAAAGAGTACCGTCAGAACTCCGGTCGGCATCACAGAGCTATTGATGATGATTGTTGCCCGTGCGGTTCCTTTGACGTTGAAAGGGGGTCCACGAGCTCTCGGTAAAAGCTCAAGCACACAGTCACACTCACTCACTTCTCTCTTTCTCTCTCTCATTCACTTTTTTTTTGCCTTTTTTCTTTTCGCCTTTTTTTTGGTTTCGGGCTCTGGCTTTGTTTTTTGTTTTTTTTAATAACTGATTCCATCCTTCCATCCATATTATTCAACAATCCAACCTACACAGACAACAGCAAGAACAGCAAATAACTATTTAGACTGGCAATGAAAACAACATTCATTGGGCTAAGAAATCTGCAACATCGACAGGTCTACACCATAGGTCTAGCGGTTTAAGTCTAGTGGGGTTACAACGGCAGTTAAACAAGTGTACACTAGTATGATCTACCTCTCTACATAAAGGACAGAGAGGAGAATCAGTGGCACCTATCCTATGAAGGTAACTATTTAACGTGATCGAGTAACCACTTCTAAGTTGCGATAGGGTAACCTGTTGTTCCCTGTCAAGTAGCCTAGTAGACTTTTGGACCATGGGTGGTTTGAATCCTAGGACTGTGTTTGGTTCACAGTTTCTAAGAAATTTCCTAACGGCTTCTGTGTGCAGATTTCTAAGAGTTGTCTTACAGTCACTATCCCCCAGACTGAGGTCCATGTTCATCACGTGTCCGCGGATGGCTCTTGGTGGTCGTTGTCGGAGGGTGAGGTTATGGGATGGGTGATCCTCTTGCATTCTGGCCTTGGCTAGGTATTGGCTGGTCAGCAGCTCATTGTGCTCCTTTACTGGCAGAAGTTTGGATTCGAGAGCGAGGTGCTGTGTTCCGGCCATTTGAAGGTTACCCGTGGCTGCCCTGATTGCTTTGTTTTGGCAGGCCTGTAGTCGTGTCCAGTGCGTGTTTGCGAGTGGTGGAGTGTATACGGGTGCTGCGTAGTTAATGATCGATCTCGTCGTTGCTTTGTATGTCGAGATGAGTGTTGTGGGACTCTGACCCCATCTTCTGCCTGCTAATGCTCTTATGATGTTGAGGCGTTTGGAAGCCTTCGTTCTGATGGCCTCTGCGTGGTGTCGGAAGGTTCCTAATTTTTCCAAAACCACACCCAAGATCTTTGGTGTTTTGGTGATTGGGAGAAGATCGCCAATGAGTTTGATTTCAGGTTTTTTGTTGCATTCCGCTGTGCATGTTGTGAAGAAGGTCACCGAAGATTTTTCTTTGGAGATCTGCATCTTTAGGTTGTCCAGTTCATCAACTAATCTGGGGAGGTACTCATTCATTTTTTCCTCGCATTCGTTGATCTTTGCACTCGATGACATTATTGAGATTTCGTCCGCATATGCAACAATGTTGGTGCTTCCCGTGGGTACTGGGAGATTGTTAAGGTAGACATTGAAGAGAATAGGGCTTAGCACCCCGCCCTGTGGAACGCCAGCCCGACTGGTGAAATAGCTGCTGGTCGTGTTTTGGAAGGTCACACTCACGGATCTTCCCCGAAGATAGTTAGACAACCATCTCACGACGCCTCTGGGAATATTGGTCTCTGCCAGTTTTCTGCAAAGTGTCGGGATGTGGACTAGATCGTACGCCGAGGTCATGTCCAAAGCAACCATTATCGTTCTCTTAGGGGGAGCTTTTTGGTTGAAACCTTCAGTGATCTGGCCAGTCATTTCCAGGAGGGCTGATGTTGTGGACTTGCCTTTTGTAAATCCGTGTTGTCATTTGGCCATTTCGATCCCATCTGCGATGAGAGGGAGTAGGCTTCTTTCTAAAAGTTTGGCAATGGGAGATAAAATTGAGATTGGGCGATATCCTTTAATCGTCGACGGGTCCTTTCCTATCTTTGGCAGCATAATAACTCTGGCTGTTTTCCAAGCATGTGGTATGATACCGGATTGGAGAGTACTGTTGTAGAGAAAAGCCAAGCATCTTTTAAATGAGCTTCCTGCGTTTTTGATCTTGAGAGGGCAGATACCTTCGCTGTCGATTGCCTTCGAGCCTCTGGTTGCTTTGTAAGCTTTTTCAACGTCATCAATAGAAAAAACGGGAATGTCTTCTCTGGAAAACCCTTTTATCCATCGGGTTGTCTGTCGATTTGTTTTTTCCGGTGTTTTAGGGGCTTGTTTGGCCAGGTTTTTGGCAAAGGCGTTTGCAGCTTCCAGGGAGAATAGTTGTTTTCCGTTTTGAATGATGACATTGTGAGATCGGTTGTGTCCTCTACCATCAATTGCTTTGATAGTTTTCCATAGCCGATTGGTTGGTTTATTATGTCGAAGTCCATTCACGTATTCCTCCCAGGCTTTTCGCTTATCCTTGCGAATTTGAGTTGTGATTTCGGCCATGATTGTAGGGAGATCAGGATTCAAAGGATCATTGGTCCTGTTGTTGTTGTTGTTGTTGCCGGTTGTAGCCGTCATCGAAGAGCGAGGCCCACGTGATATGTTTCTTTTCGCTTCGTCTTTCGTTGTGTATAAATCGTCAATTTTAAATAGACATCTTCAAGAAGTTTGCAACTTCCCGTGGTTTCTCCCATAAGTCGGTGAGTAAGAGTGTCGTGGGGTCGCCAATGCAATCGAACAGGTGTGCGACGTCATGAGGTGTGGATAAGCATGTTGGGCAGACGTCTGGGATGGACTCATCGATACGGTGTAGATACGAGTTTGTGAATCTGCTGAATCCGGATCGAAGCTGGGAGAGTGTACATCTTGTGCTGCGGGGAAGGTCATATTCTTCCACGTTGATGTTGGGCGGGGGTCTACCTCCGAGAATGACGGCGCCTTTCATTGATTGAAGTTCGCTAGAGACCATCATATTGTGTATGGCGTTTGCGACGATCTTTGCGAGCTTGACTGTTGGGACGGTGGTTCCTCCGATGGATACGTCCAGGACCGTGTTGTATTCTTTGCTGAAAGGCGTGAGGAGCATGAGTTGACTTTTGGCCGGAGAGATGGTGAGGGAGCGGATCATTGGTCCTCATGTAGTCTCATTGTTTAATCAGGGCTTTCGCTTTTTCGCTCAGGTTGGGAGTGTAGTTTAGCTTTCTGCCTTTAGGGATGTTGTTCTTCGACGCTGCAACTACCAGGAAATCGTGCATTTCATTGGTTTTTCCTGTGAAAGGAAAATCACCAATTCTTTTGTTTATCTCCTTCTCGAAACCGCTCCAATTTGCTTTGTTGTAGTTCATGAAGCACTTCTCATTCGATATGTTAGACGGTTGAAGATCAACTTCGATGATGATGGGGAGGTGGTCGGAGTTGAGTCTGTTGATCGGTGTCCATCTGCATTCTGTTGACACGTCGGAGGAGATGAGTGTTATGTCAGGCGAGGCGTCCTTTCTTGTGTGTTGGCGGGCGTTGTTAAGGCATACCAGGTTTCTTTCTTCTACGGCTTCGCAAAGATCGTCTCCTCTTTTGTCTTCGACTCCTTCACTCCAGAGCGCGTTGTGTGCGTTGAAATCTCCCGCAATGATACATGGGCCCTGTATGTCTAACAGTCTTTCAAAGTTAGTACTATAACCGAGTGAGCATGAGGACCGGGGAGGTATGTATACATTGGAGATGGAGAAGTTGCCTCGTTTGGTGAGGACATTTATTCACATAGTTTCCGTGACCTTATCCGTTGAAGGAAGGGTTATATTAGTGAACTGAGTGTCTTCCCTTATTAGTATGGCCACACCACCGCCAGAATTGTTACGATCTTTTCTGAGCATGATGTAGCAAGGGATAGTAACTCTAGCGTCTCCTTCCATCTTGGTCTCTTGAATGAGAGCTATGTGAATGTTCAGTTCGTGTAGGAGGCCCTCTAGTTCTGACGCTCTAGCCCTTAAACCATTCGCGTTCCATTGAAGGTTTTTTAGGTTCTCTGAGGGCTTAGTGGGCTTAGTTCTCGTGACAGGTGGTCTACTACAATCGAGACATCTCCAATTCGGGGACCATTCATTGAACGATGACAAATTCGAACACTTGAGGTGTACCCATGAGGAGCATCTACCACATCTTATACTGTTTGATGCAGCACTTTTAGAGCAAACGGGACACGGCCATCTTGGCGGACCGGGGTTGGATTCAATACCAGCTCTAAGTAAGAGAGTTCGGACCAGGGAGGCTGGTAACGCCTGGTCCTCTAATGAAAAAAACAAAGAGAGTGGGTTGTGACTGCGTACGAGCAATGCTCGTGTATGCCCTTTGAAGGGTTTCTTTCCTTTGGGATAGTATGTTTGGAGGTCCATTGGAGCCGATGCCTTCCAGCATCGTCCACAGTCGCACCGCGTGTAGGTGACCTCCTTCGCGACTTCACAGAGCTATTCGCAGTAAACGTTGGAGTGCTTTGTCTCCCCTTCTCTTCATTTTGGTTATGGATACCGTCACGCGTCCTCTACTGACTCCGGCTCCGTCAACTATCGCATACGCCGACGACATTCTCATTGCTGCTCCTACACGTGCCGAAATCGAGAAACGCACCCAAGAATGGAATGACGCTCTTAGTAGACATGGCTTACGCCTCAACATCAAGAAGACCGAGTACCAGGAATTCGGAGTGCAAACGACGGGAACTATTCACATCAGCGGTGAACCGCTCCCGAAGACCTCCGAACTCAAGTACCTTGGTTCTGTCATCTCCTCAGACACGTCAACAAATGCAGCGGCACGCCAAAGAGTAAATGCAGCTTGGATGAAATGGAGAGTAGTAGTTTTAGTATTCAAAAGAATATTTCACGCGTTCACAGAGAAAAGTTCAAGCTTTCACAAAGAATATAACGAAGTTGAAGGAGTTGTAGGGCTCCGAAGAATTTAGCTGCCTGAGTCGAAGTATTCACTCGCTTATTCTTTTGTCATTATTTTTTCACGAAAGAATTGAAAATTGAGCAGATGCTGTATAGCTTTCTCTACATCCTGATTTCTCATTTTCGATTTCGCTATAAAATTTCATCCCTTGGAGCGTTTGCTATTTTTTCGAATAAGCTGATATGTTTGTTTTTAGTTGCTGGTGCAATTTTTTAATATTTCAGGGACAGCCCAGAGTGCTCTTCTTGTCTACAATTCGTTGATTGCCGACACTTCTGCGGTCGCACTTCAACAACGTAAGCCATACATTAGAAGCTTCGAAGTTTGTTCTTCAAATTCCTTTAACAACAGTTTTTTTGTTACCCGTAAGTGATACTCTTTTTTCTTTGCATGGTTGCATGTCGTATTTTAAATGCAGTTTGCGTGAGTTATTGATTGGGTGTTAGAAGGAATTATGTGAGTATGGTTAATTAAAAAGCAGTTTTTTTGCACCAAAAAAGTATGTGGTTTTGGAATAGGTGGTAAAATGTTTTAGACTAGGTGTTTTTTGGCTTTGTAGATTGATGTCCACTATCAAACAGATTAGTATCAGTTAACATCAACTTGAGAGAGGGTGGACGTAAATTGAATTGGTAATTAATGGACTCATTGCCAAGTGATAACCAACCCGTTCTGTTTAAAGTAAGAGATACAAGCATTAAAATCCGAACAGGAATGTGAAGTTTTTACCCCTTCAAGGATTTTATTTTTGCAGAGAAGTTGCGGTCTTTCTGCGTTGTCGCACGCGAATTGACTGTGATTTGGACGCAAATTTCGGATGCAAAAATGGGAGGTTAGAATTCATAGCTATTAAAGTTTCAGTTATCTGTTAATTAGATCAATGGAAGTCTTAGTAGTGCCAGTGTTGAGATGCGTTACTTGAGGTTACTTGCAATATCGCTGATGATGCTTTCAATAAAGTGAAACGTCCGAACTCACTCTACTAAACCACACCGCATCTCAACACTGGCACTACTAAGACTTCCATTGATGTTATAACTCTTCACTCAGCATTCAACATTCTGTTATTTAGTTATTAAGGTTGATAAGTCTTCAGAAGTTATATGGATCAAAACCTTTAAATGACGTGAAGTCACTCTTACTCTTGACAGGATTCCGATTTCGTTGCGACTACCTTTTTTGATGAATAGGCCTGTCCAACTTGTTTTTAAAGTTTTTTTAATACTTCAAAAAAACAAATAGGCCCGCCAAATGCCCGAAAATTCCTTCTAAGATACCTGCAGAGGGCAAGTTGTTTATAAATATTAGGCCTTGAATTGAAAAAATAATATTAAACTGACGGTGTAAAAGTGAGCAAAAATCCACGACGCCTGAAATTGAATTTCGGGAAAAAATAGTATACGATCACAATTGATGAAAATCAGGGCTTGAATGGAAGAACAAGGCCATTGAGCCTTATCGCACGAATGAGACATGTTTACTCGGTAGTTAAGTGATGCATGAGATAGAAGGTTTTCCATGAGAACTGGTTTTTGTCCATGAAATAATTTCATGGTCTTCACCGTGAATGCGGATTCAGAAGCCCTCGTGACGGGTTGGATGTCTTATCTGACAGCGAACCCGAGCTCGCCTCTCGTCTTGACCTGCCTGAATACCGTCCTCGGCTCCCTAAAAGACGATCAATACAGCACGGCGCTCAAGGTTCTCGAGTGCGCTCTCCAGGCTTATTTCAAGCGTCAGTTTGTCTTTAATCATTACATTCATTTCTTTTTGTGTAAAGTAAGTACGAATTATTGTTGAGTTGCGCTTTTGGGGAAAAATAGCGATAGCTACCGAAATTGGTTTAGGTTAATATAATTCAATTATGTTACTTGAAATAATTCAGTTACCTAATTGTTGTTTGAACATGGCTATCTTCGGTTTTGAAATGAGAATGTATTTTTGATCAATGTTAGTGAATGAATTTTCGTTTAAGAAATCTGGAAAAAAAACGAAAGATTTTTTCAAGTTTTGCACAATACGATTCTGTAAAGTTTTACGTTGCACAGCTCGCGTAAGGTTTACCTTGTTACAAAGCTGCTTCTTTTTTTATTCAACGTTCGTGAGTTGAGAAATATATTAAGGCGCAGATTCTTCATGGTCAGAAGCGTTAGAATGGTGCTTCTTCCCGGAAAACTTGAGAGACATCATTGCCAAGTATCTCCTCTCAGTACCAAAGTTTGTACTTTGTGGTATTTTCTTCTTTTAAAACGCACAGTTCACCAAACCCACTTCTCTAACAATCTAAATAATTTTTAGGAGTGTTGATTATATGGAAGATCTAATTTGTATTCAAAAGAATGTATAATTTGGTTGAAATATGTTTGATTCGGAATTATCAGAGAATGGTCTCAAGTTTTATTCATAACGGTTTAATGTAAAAAAAAAGTATGCCCTACCCCTCGTTGATCCCGAGCAACGATTTTTTATACCGAGAAGAGCTGATTGTTCGCACAAACTTGTGCAAAAATCGTGTGGTGTGACGGGAAACGAACCCGTGACTTTCGTTCTCCTGGCGATGCTCTTACTTATTGAGCAACGCACACACACAACATAATGCAAATTTTAAGACCCATACAACATTAAGAAATCATAATAATATTTGTATTTAGCTTAGGTCAAGTCTTTCATCTATCATAAGTCAGAGGATGCCTTCAGTAATGAGTGTTCCTGTGTACAGTTCCTCATCGGGAACCTCTCCTCTGGGGATCTCTATCAAGGCATTCCTCTATTCAACCCAACCGTCCCAGGCTATCTACGAGCAACTTCTCTATTTCGTCACCAATTGCAAGCCGAAGTTAGTTTTTCATCGCAAGTTTCCAATAAATTTTAACGATTCGGGCTTTTTCTGTTATAAGACAGATTGTTTACGGTCAGGAACTGTAAGACGTCAAAGAAATTTATCCGAATTAGGTGGTAGTTATTTCGAAATTCCCGCCATACCGTGCGATCTCATTGTTGTCTATTCTAGTCCGGTAGCAAAGTTCCTTCAACTATTGGTTTTTTGTTGTTAGGTACGTCGAGAATGAAGCATCATTCTGTGTGGCAATCGCTGCTTTGCTCAGCTGGCTCTACGGTTCGTCAATTGTCTCTCTTTCTCTCTCTATCTCTCGCTCTCTCTATGTGTATATTCTCCCTATGATCGATGACGAGTAAACAGAGCGCCTTGATGTATGCATACATACGATTTTTCGTATTACTGATATTGGACCAAAATTAATGAGGAAAAAAGAGCTCTACGGTTTTTTTTTGCAATCGGTATTACTGGTGGTAGCAAGTGTACCGTAATACTCTCTCCTCTCAATCGGTATTACTGGTGGTAGCAAGTGTACCGTAATACTCTCTCCTCTCTGAGTCCCACATCAGAAAAAGTAAGAATATTTAAATTTAATATTTCAACGTTAAGAACGTGTTTTCAACGTGAAGGGATTGAGATGCGCAAATCCTGATAATGTGCTGACGAGAAGTAGAGAAATGAAGAGTTGACGTAAAAGATGGTGCATTCTTTCTGAATGTCACTAGGGATTAAATGGGGTTCTCAAGGTGAAACATCCCATGCTCTGCCACAAACTACCGTATCTACCTCAACTCTTTCTCTCCTTGATTGGCTGAAAAGAGCGGCTCATGATGACCGAGGAGGCGGAATCTTGAGTGCCATCGGACTTGGAAAAAAGAACAGTTTCTCCGCGAAGTTCGTTTTGCTCTAAATTATGAACAGAAACGCATGTGATGCTAATCTATTTCGATGAAAGCACTTGAATTTGTATGAAAATTGATGAGAGAGAGAAATTCAAGCATGATTGATAACTGCGATTACGTTAATTCACAAAAGTCTGTGTCCTCCCGGCTTAGACAGATCTTTGTGTTCTCCGGGGCTCATCAGTGAGTGCCCAGAGAGTTTATTAAGAATGAAATATTCGATAATTTTTAATGTCTTGGAAAACATAAAAGAACATAACAAAATTCTCAAAGAAATCTCCAAAGAAATTAAATACTTAGAAGAGAAAAAAAGGAAAAATTAAACATTAAAAAAACCAGTCTAACAGCAGAGAAATCAAAAGATTTTTAACTATTTCACAAACGGGAAATGTTTAAACTTTTATAATTAAGTAAATAGAAATTTTTAATGTATGGACTTATCTCTTCATCCCTTCCTACGCTCATAGGAGTAGGTGACTTATTCGTATCTCCGCGACCGTATCCTGCCAAAAGCGCAAATGACCCTATCTCCCCAATCTCTCATTGACATCAACATTCCCTCAGTTCCCCTTCCCTTCGTCAGTTCACTTTTGAAAGATGTCATTCAACAAGCCATCGCCCCCCTACAACAACAAATCGTGGCCCAGGCGCTACAGCTACGAAGTCTGGAAAAAGAACTCTCCCTGATCAACATGTCTCTCTCGCCCGCCTCTCTACGGCCACATATCTACTCAGCTGTAGTAGAATCCACACTAAGAGACAGGGAAATGCTCGAGGGAAAGGCCAAGCGAGCGGTACTTCTTCGTCTTCCCGAAAAAGACAATGCTGAAAATACCCAAGCCAGTGACAGAAACACCATCCGCCACCTATTCGTGTGCCTGAAACAAGATAATCTTGTGAAGGCACTCGAAGACGGCGCCATTACTCATCACCGCCATCCCATCGACCGGCCTCGACTCTCTTCTGAAGTAGGACGGCCCATCAAGATTTCATTTGAAAACAGCTCTACACGGAACCAGTTCCTTGCTCTGACCAAAAAGACCAGGAATTGCCTCCCTTCTGGTTCCTCTGCTCGTGCCGATCTCTCCCCTGTCGAACTTCTCGCCGAGCGCGACTGCAAACGAATCGCTCTCAACCCTCTCCATCCGCCGGTTAAAGTTATCGACTCACACCTTGAACCAGCCTCATCAAACAATCATCCTGCCACTCAGTCTTACCGAAAAGTCCCCTATTCCGCAAAACCCCCGACTCAACCTACATACCCTCCCTCTTCAACTTTCTCTGCGACGACTTTCATGCCTAAACCAGCAGCTACTACACGCTCCTCGCCTTCATCATCGTCTCCCAGTGAATCTCCTCCCCATCCAAATGACGAAGCATCGTTCCCCTCGCTCAACTCCACGTCCAAGAAGTCTACAGCAACTCCCTATTCTCCTGCTTCTCAAAGCTCGTCGCCCGTCGCTCATCGCTCGTCGCCCCTGGCTCGTGTCTTGGCTCGTGTCACCAGAAGAGCGGCTACGCACTCAGCTCCACTGCCAACTCTGCCAGCGAATCGAGCCCCCAGAACGAGAGCAGCCAGGGCCACTAAATAGGACAGATTTGGTGTGAGTTCATGTAGCATTACTTGCCTCTCATTCAATGCACGTTCCATTAGGAACAAGTTATACGACTTATATCACGTTCTCCGTTCCTCCTCTCCTGATATAATTTTTTGTGCGAATCCTGGCTGTCATCATCTGATCCTGATTCTCTACTTAATGATGGCCTACCCTATCAAGTTTTCAGAGCCGATCGATTAGGCAGTGATAGAGGAGGAGGCTCAGCCCTGCTTATCAATTCACACTTGTCCCCAGCCTTTATTGATTCATTTGCTCATGGTTCCGTTGAATGTGTTGTATCCGATATTCATCCAAACTCTAGATTCTCCTTCCCGTATCCCTCTCTGCGCCTAATATCATGCTATCGCTCTCCCAACTCCCCTTTTGTCAGTGTCCAACCCTTCCTAGACTTTCTCTCTATGCATATATCTCTGTATTTTCCCACTATTATATGTGGAGACCTCAACCTTCCAAGCATTAACTGGCCTAACCTCACGTGTTCATCTAACTGCCCTATCTCTAACTCTTTTCTGCAATTCTTCCTTGATAGGCATATCAGTCAGCTGGTTAAGACACCCACCCGTCGGGCTAACATTCTCGACTATGTTCTCTGTACACATGCCTCCCTTATATCCAAATGTGCCACATCCCATCCCTTCTCGACTAGTGACCATCTATCTGTAACGTTCTCTGTCTCTGTGTCCTCCATCATCTCTAATGGTCTCTCCCCTTTACTCCATCCGTTATGGAAGAATGCTAATTGGACAGCCATTAACGAAGCGATCAACTCTGTAGACTGGACCATAACGTTCTCTTCCCTCACGATTGACCAGTGTGTTGAACATATAACCATATTTTTGAAGAATCTTATCTCCCTTCATATTCCGCATTCAAGGCACAAAAAAACCCATCTCCTCTATCCTAAAAAAATCCGCAAGATATACAGCTTTTTACAAAGAAACATTAAACGCTCCTCTAACTCCACAACAACCCTCAAAGCCTGTAAAATGCTTCATCGAGAAATTTTCAAGTTTGAATGCAAACGTGAAGACACATTTGCTTTTCCTAAAAACTTCAAGTCATTTTACCGTATCATCGCGAATCGAACCAAACCTAAAATTACTCCCGCTTCTCTGATAGTTGACAATACTCCCATAACTTGTCCTACGCAATGCGCCAACGTCTTCGCCTCTCTTTTCTCTTCCAATGTGTCTGATCCTGTCACTGGCCCCCTACCCAGACCTACACCCCAAGTCATTATGTCCCCTAGCCACAATGTCTCGCTCTTTGAAGTTCACCGAATAATATCTAAAATGTGCCCAAAAGTGAACTCCTCTCCCGACTTAATACCAAACATACTTATCAAAAACTGCATAAATTCTCTAAGCAATCCTCTCTCAATAATTTTTTCTAATTCATTTACCCTTGGATACTTTCCCAGTGCTTGGAGATCTGGAATTATCAAACCCATCTTCAAAAAAGGTAAAAGATCAGAGCCCAATAACTATCGTCCCATAACCCTCGTCTCTTCCTTCTCGAAAGTCTTTGAAAAACATATTTTTCACCTTATTTACAATCACCTCGAAAGCAACAACATCCTCAACCCAAATCAGTCTGGCTTTCGCTCCAAACATTCCACTGTTTCTTCCCTTGTACACGCTCACTCAGTCTATCTGTCTCTTTTGTTCAAAAAACAAGCCTTCGACATATGTCTCATTGACTTCACAAAGGCTTTTGATACTGTAGATCATAGGGCACTACTCTACAAACTTAGTTCTTGTGGTATAGACTCCTCCCTTCTCCTGCTGATCAAGTCATTTCTCTCTAAAAGGTCTTTCCGCGTCTCTGTTGACGGCTTCGAATCTGCAGATAGAGCAGTGACCACTGGGGTTCCTCAGGGTAGCTGCCTCGTGCCTCTGCTTTTCTCTATTTTCATTAATGACATAGTAGAGCTTCTACCCTCAAATGTTTTTAGCTTTCTGTATGCAGACGATCTCAAAATTTTCTCCCAGTCTTCGTCCTCCCTTCAAAATGCTCTTCACAGAATCGCTGAATACGCTCAAACTTGGTCACTCACAATCTCATTCCCTAAATGCTATATTGTTCATTGCGGACCTAACAACCCTGACTTACCCTACACCTTAGAAAACCACACCCTGCCCTCACAATCAATCGTTAAAGACCTTGGTATTCATTTCGAATCTTCTCTCTCATTTAACCATCATATTACTACAATGATTCAAAAAGCCAGAACAGCCATTAACATTCTTCTTAGGTCTTTAAAAACCTCCTCCATCCCGGTCTTACTTCGCGCATACAAAACCTACGTTCTACCAATTCTGGAATATGGATGCGAACTCTGGTCACCTGTCTCTGTCGGTCTCATTAACGACATAGAGCGGGTACAAAGAAACTTCACCAGACGCATTCTCGCTAGAGCTGGCCAAATCTCTCAAAATTATTCTGCCCGTCTAAAATTATTAACCCTAACCACCTTGGAGTATAGGCGCACCATACTTGACCTATCTTTCATTCATAAAGCCATCCACAATAACGTTGTGCTTGGAACCACACATCTCTTTGTGATCAGGCCTTCCCCCTACAGCCAAAGAATCTCCCACACTCTCAGACTTATACTGCCCTTCAAAATGCCCGAAGGTCATAATACGTGTGTTTCTCGCCGTATTGATACTTGGAATTCCCTGCCCTCGCCTCTTGTTTCAATGCCATCCTCGTCACAATTTAAAAATGCTCTTCTTAGTTTACCAATTGATGTAATTGTACCCTCTTCTAAACTAAGACTCACATAGCATTTGAGTATTTCTCACCAATTAATAATTATGAACTCACACCTTGAACTTCTCGATCAATTGTAATTTAAATGCAAAAATTACGGTTAATGTACATACATATGTATTATCTTAATGCCTCGAACTGAATCACCCTGTGACAGTTATCCATTGTATATCAACCATGTGCAAAGGAATAAAATGAATGAATCTAAAGAAAAATAAAATAATTCAATTTCAGGCCTATATTGATGGGTTTGTTATAGGAGTAGTGGGGATATTTCAGTATTTTAAGTTTATAAGTTTCAGTTTTATTGTTGAGTATTGCCATAATTTTCTATAGTGATTAACGGCAATTTTCATTCGTTTGTTCTCATACAAGCAATATATGAAAAATGCCTCTTGTAAGAGTTATGAAATCTTGGGTTCCATCAGGTTTATGTACATATATCGCAAGGTACAATTCATGTTCTTCCAAAAATGACCGAATAAAACTTTTTACGTTGTTAGTATGTATTTATAAGCGCTAGCCAATATTTCCGCTCATCCAGTGTTTTTTTTTGCGAAAGGTTTCGTTCAGAAGTAGAGTGCAAGCATTTTTAATGAACAATGCTATTATTTATGTAATCTGCACGAATAAAGCACAAGCATTCATCATAAAAAGGAGACGTTCTTCGAAGCCGGCTACATCCGGCGACAACATTATCATATAAAACCTCAGAGTTTAATGTTTCACTTGAGGCTCCGAGTGGCTCTGCAAGTTCTGGAGCTGTACCTGCAGCAGCAGATCACATCGGGCGACAAATCGCCTGAGATACGAGTTCGCCAAGCCGAGGGTGCGCCAGTCCTCAACAGCAGAATTGCAGCACTAAAGGAGCTGACTGGGCTGAAGGTTGGGCAGCCCCAACCGACTCTCACCCGATTCCAACTCCCCTCCTATTCCACCTCCCCCCTATCCCACATTCCCCTATTCCACCCCCCCCTCTTCCCTTGCATAGCTCAACAGAGGTGTCACTTGCTATTATTGAAAAATTAACACAAAACACTACAACAGGCAGCCAATTATGTATGAAGGATAGTTTAGAGAGACCTTCCTTCTCCGATAACAAAAAGTTTTTAAAAACAGTAAGGATGAGCCTTCAAAGCTTCGCATTCATGAATACAAACATTGTCATTTCACAGTCTACAAGGAAAGTTTCGAAGTTTTCTCGCGAAGTATTCTGATTAAACGCTTTAGTGCTCTATGGTTTCGAGAAATACTACTGCTTTTCCCAGAGGACAGGAAAATATATATCCATAGCTAAACGCTTGGACTAATTTACTGTTACTCAATTCAGTTAGAAGTTTGATTGATGCTGGCGCAAACAAATTTTTATGATATATCAGGATATTTTTGAACCTTTGAACCGAAAAGTAGGGGTTCGTCGACAACTGCTAGCAGGGAAAGGTATGAATTTCTGTAATTATATCCAAAGATCATGTGGATTCTTCAGTTATATCTTAAATTGAAGATCTTTACCATAGAATCAGTAAAAACATGATTAACTTTGAGTTTATTACGCATGGAAAATGCGTGGTAAGGTATAAGGAAGGGGTGTTGTGAGAAGAAACATTTGCATCCTGTATCTTGTACACTATACGAAATGAATAGAGCAGAGAGCGGAAGGAAAGTCGACCACTCCAGTCATGCCGAACAAGATAGAATGATTGTATGTGAAAATGATTGTATGTACGTATGTAGAATTATTGTATGTGAAAGATCTCCAATTGAGGGGAGGGATAGAATTCGAGTGGGGTGGAGCTGATGACGAGATGAGACAACGATTGGCTGCGGAAGTTCAGAAAAAAGGGAAAGCAACCACAGTTTTGAATTAATAATCGGAGAAAACATTCAAGATTGTGCATTAAGGGGCGAAATACTTACTTAAAGCTCATAAATATGCAACCATGTTCAACGACGTATTAAATTCATATATTTTTTCGTTAACAGTCATAAAACATTGTGTCGAAAAATCATTCGATTCTGTCTCCTTTGGCACAAATGAAAGCAATTTGTGCCACCTCTGATTCTCTTCGCGAAGATGAAAGGACGGAGGTACTTGCCGTCGGTCTTCGACCACTCTCTCTGTAGGGCTTGCTTCAGATACTCAATATTTGAGTTGGAATGAGCATTGACTTTGCTCTTCAGGTACGACCATACTGAATAGTCAAGCGGATTGAGTTCGAGCGAGGAATAGGGCCATTCTGAGCTGGTGATGAAGTCTTGCAGATAAGTCTGCACCATGCCTGTGTTCCTTTGGCTCTGTGAGCTGGCGCAGAATCTTGTTGGAATATCCAATATGTTTCTTTCCCTAATGAGAAGCTGATCAGGGAAGCAATACGTTCTGAAGAATTTGCGTTCGTTAGTAATCCTGGTCGATTTTGACTCTTGGTTCAACGAAAACAAATGGACTTTTGCCTGTGGCGGGTACTCCGGCCCAAGCCATGAGTTTTGCTGGAAGAGAAGCTCGATGAACGATTCCGCCTTCTTGGATAGCGCCTGAGAGTCTCGGACAAGCACTCGAACACTTTTAGGGATGTATGTTTCTTCCACAGTGAACAGCTCCTCATCCGGGAAGACTGCCGTAAGGTGAGAGTTGTCGCGCGTCCGGAGGATAAGAGCCCGGCACCTTCTGAGTCTTTCCTGCTTGTTCTTGAGAGTAAGGATAGCAGCCTCTCTGATACGATATGGTATAAACCTCAAGTTCTTTTGAACAATTCTTCGAATACTTCTCCGTGACACGTTCATCTCCAAGGTCATCTTGTTTTTGCTCCCCCTGGCATTCCGACTAACTCGCTTCCTGACAGGCCCAATCTTCTCAGGGGTGCGTACGGAGTGAGGCCGACCACTTCGAGTTAAGTCAACGAGTGTACCAATCTCGTTAAACCGTTTAGTATTCTCCAGACGAAATGGCGACAAACTTTGAGGTCTTCAGCGATGCGCGAATTCGGTCGAACAATTTTGTGCAATTCTATGATGGAAGAACGTGTTCGATGAGCTGCCACCATAATTGTGACAATGGACTGATTGAAATGAAATTTTCGTCAGGAAGTTGAAACACGTGTAAGAAGAGCGCATCAAAAGAAAAAAAGCACGATATATTATTTGATTCATGAACATTGAAACTCTTTTCAGCCTATTTATAGGCCACCCTGTAGATGTTTGAATGTGCGACAAGGTGAAATATTTGAAGAGGCGACAAGGTGGAATATTTGAAGGGGTGATAAGGTGGAGTATTTGAAGGGGCGACAAGGTGGAATATTTGAAGGGGCGACAAGGCGGAATATTTGAAGGGGTGACAAGGTGGAGTATTTGGAGGGGCGACAAGGTGAAATATTTGAAGGGGTGACAAGGTGAAATATTTGAAGGGGTGACAAGGTGAAATATTTGAAGGGGGACAAGGTGAAGTATTCGAAGGAGAACAAGATGAGATATTTGCAGTCAAACCAACAACATGCGACGGCATTCGCCGCTGCAAAGCCCTTTTTCATCAGAGTGGAGGTACACGACTCGAGACAGAGCAGCTCACTTCTGACGGCAGTGGCCAGCGCTCTCTTCGGCCAACAGAGATACCTACTGACCTGAAAAAGAAATTTCCTGAGAGACTAAAAAAAAAGAAATTTCCTGAGAGACATGGCTCCTTCGGCAGTGCTCATGTAAAGGAAAGCAATATGTATGTCATATGTTACTTTTTGATGAAAAACTCATCCCGGTAAAAAAAACAATTGGGTTCAGTTTCGCACATGGATCAACTTTTTTGCGTTGTGATGACTTCATCGCATTCATCGCCTCAGTTGTTACCCTAATCGGATCATTTTTGTATTTGATGTGTTATAGAATTGATAATGAGATGGTTTTTGAAAAAAAAAGTTTAAATTTAATGAGAAGTTTATAAAATTTCGATTTCTTGGATATAAATATAAGTTTATTGGGTATATTTAGAAAGCAGATTCAGAACCACCAGAACATTGCCAAACAACAATTGCCCAATTTTTGTTGTTGAGTCCAAACTTCCTCGTCGTATTATTATTTCTTGATGCTTCTAAAACCTAGTTTTCTTCCGTCTTGGCCGGAGTCTGTGTAGAGTCCATCAGTAATCTTCTATGAATGGGACTCAGTGTATTTGGTCAGTTGAGAATTGCCGAGCGTTTTTGTTGATCAAAAATTGTATATCAGGCACGGTTTCATCAGACTTCCACTTTCGCATGACCATTTTGAGGAAATGTGTCCTGCATCGGAATAGAATAGCTGTATATGTGAATTCGTTCAAGCGAGGCTGGTTCTGTATGTGTGTTGCATGTCTTCTGTGAACTATTTTAATGGGTGTTGTATGCATCGAGTAGATCAACATGGCTTATTTGAGTACTAGGTTTTCAGATATGTAACCTAGATTTTCCTTTTTCGTGTAAAATTTTTATAGACTTATAAACAAAATCCTAATTCTTAAGCTGCGTGATTGAAAGTGACGCGTTCATCATTCTCAGTTTCCGCTTTCTCAATTTTCTCGTCAGGTGTTTTATGTGACTCATTGGTAGAGAAATCGGTCTCATATACCCTTGTATACCCAATTGTTCTGGGTATTAAATCGATTTTGCCTTTTCTGTTCTTATTCTTTTGCTTAACCAAATATTTTAAAAGTTCCACTCTGACGCGAAAGCCTCATAATATAAAAACTATCATGTTAGTTTTTGGTAACATGTACAATTTTGGAACTTTTTGATAACTTCAATTTTACACCTGAAGTTGTAAAATACAGAGCTGTGATCTTTTAAAAAGTCAAAGCTGACACTTTACCTTGAATTAAGTTTTTGATAAATATATTTAAACTTCATTGCTCAGTCTGAGTTACATGATAAAATTTTAGAGTTTAAACACTTGGCCAAATTAGCAGTGGGGCCGAACTTACCTTAGAGGGGGGAAAGAGTAGTGCACTTTACTTGAAAGACTTTTTTTCGTTTTCTGTCAATTGAACCGGTTAAGAATTACTATTTGAGAAAATTTATTTCATGCGTTTTGGTTCCAAAGCCGTACAGCCTCGTTATCGAAACTTTTACCTTCGGCTAAGTGAAAGAAGAAATATCAGTGCAAAATCCACCCAAGTAAACTGCGTCCTTAGAACGCTAGTTTTGCCGTAAATGCTTACCAGTTTAACTTTTTTCAGCGCCGATGGGTGTATATCCTATGTACATATAAGTTCACGGGCACGCTTTTTTAGACGAAGATAGATAATCAAGTTTTAATGAATTTAAAGGAAACATTCTCACAATTCTGATTTTTCAGTGAGTCTGCAGTCTTCCATGTGAAATCAAGCTTCGGAAGCTCCGAATGGTGTAGCCTTTGATAATCGAATTGTATACCATCTTTCACGAAATTTTTGAAATGACGTTAAGCTTATTTAATCTTCAATTTTTGAGAAATAAAATCGTGTAGACTTAGTTTAATATCAAATATGTTTCTACTAGAATGCCTCGAGTGATGAGCACGTGATCCTGGCTTTTGTGTTAAACATGAACATTCTAGAACAAGTCTGCTTGTAAGTGAGTTTTTGAAATAACAAAAAATCAATTGTCAAATCAATTCTTGGCTTCGTTGTTCAACGGAGTTCTTCGCGCGACGGGAAAAAGAAAACGAGCTTCGATCGCGTGAACGGATAGAAATTAGGGAATAAATTGTCCTTGTATATTTATAGGAGCTACGATGATAGAATCATGAACTCTAAAAAAATTTCGAAAGTGTAAAATAAAAAAGGCAGTCATCAGTGTCATGAACTATCATTCCTCGAAAGAAAAGCAAAATTAAGTTTTTAAAAAAAACTATAACTAAAGATTTTTTTTAAAATTGCGTCATTCATAAGATTATTAAAACTTTTTGAACAAGTTTTTTTTCACCTAAAGTTTAGCCTTTCAAACTGAAGAGTGCTTCTCTAACCGATATGGTCATCATATCGAGGTTGAGTATGTGGAATGAGAGAACAGTCTATGCTGATTCCATCATAATTTCATTCGAAATTGCAAACTTAAAAATTAAAAAAACTTGCTGACCTATTCAGTATACTCCACATTTGGTGGACTTGAATATTGGGCAACAAGTGATAAGAACACAAGCGGTGATACTTCATAGACGATTGGTTTGATATACTCTGTATATACTTTTATTTCAAAATGCTCGTATTCTCAATATAAACATCTTTATTATTTTTGTTTATAAAGAGACAAGCGCGCCAAAATCGAATAATCATCCTGACAGTCAAGATCACAGATCATTTCGGCGCGACTAAAGGAACACAGATCGGTTCGGCTGAAAATTGAACTTCATTTTGGGGAAATGTAGACTTTTTTAAAGACTTTTTTTAAGTGCTAATTTTACATAAAAATTTACTTGGAATATAGGAGGTCCAATATTGAAATATTAAAAGTGTTTTCGAACCTGTTTTTTTAAAGAAAAAAATCCGTTCAAAAATATCTGCTAAGATTACACCAAAGCGACACATCGCTAATCCATGCAATAATGCAATATGACACACGAAACTGACTTGTTTTCTTTGTCACGCATGTACATTAAGCGACTTTGCCATGCATGGAGAGAGCATAACTCGAGAATTTACGGTCAAGACAGAAGAGTGATGGTAGATGGATTTACGAAGTAAGGAAACCCTTGGCCACCCCAACCCCTTTCTTCATCCTACCCGCTTCCCCCAACCCCTTTCTTCATCCTACCCCCTTCCCCCAACCCCTTTCTTCATCCTACCCCTTCCCCCAACCCCTTTCTTCATCCAACCCCCTTCCCCCAACCCCTTTCTGCATCCTACCCCCTTCCCCCAACCACTTTCTTCATCCTACCCCCTTCCCCCAACCCGTTTCTTCATCCTACCCGCTTCCCCCAACCCCTTTCTTCATCCAACCCCCTTCCCTCAACCCCTTTCTTCATCCTACCCCCTTCCCCCCAACCCTTTCTTCATCCTACCCCCTTCCCCCAACCCCTTTCTTCATCCTACCCCCTTCCCCCAACCCCTTTCTTCATCCTACCCCCTTCCCCCAACCCCTTTCTTCATCCAACCCCCTTCCCTCAACCCCTTTCTTCATCCTACCCCCTTCCCCAAACCCCTTTCTTCATCCTACCCCCTTCCCCCAACCCCTGTCTTCATCCTACCCCCTTCCCCCAACCCCTTTCTTCATCCAACCCCCTTCCCTCAACCCCTTTCTTCATCCTCCCCCCTTCCCCCCCAACCCTTTCTTCATCCTACCCCCTTCCCCCAACCCCTTTCTTCATCCTACCCCCTTCCCCCAACCACTTTCTTCATCCTACCCCCTTCCCCCAACCCGTTTCTTCATCCTACCCCCTTCCCCCAACCCCTTTCTTCATCCAACCCCCTTCCCTCAACCCCTTTCTTCATCCTACCCCCTTCCCCCCAACCCTTTCTTCATCCTACCCCCTTCCCCCAACCCCTTTCTTCATCCTACCCCCTTCCCCAACCCCTTTCTTCATCCAACCCCCTTCCCTCAACCCCTTTCTTCATCCTCCCCCCTTCCCCCCAACCCTTTCTTCATCCTACCCCCTTCCCCCAACCCCTTACTTCATCCTACCCCCTTCCCCAACCCCTTTCTTCATCCTACCCCCTTTCCCCAACCCCTTTCTTCATCCTACCCCCTTCCCCCAACCTCTTTCTTCATCCTACCCCCTTCCCCCAACCCCTTTCTTCATCCTACTCCCTTCCCCCGCTTCCCGACTTATCAGTTAAGTGAACGATGAGAAAAAAGCTCACTATCCACGGTGACTATTGGAGCGACTGTATCATTGTTGTAGACTTTGTAGCTGAAAGCGAAGGAAGAATAAAGTATGAAGTAGATCTTAACTGAACATCTAGTTATGAAATATGTCTGTTGCTTTCAGTTCCGTCCGAGTGTGGAATAACTGTAGTATGTGTAACTGCTGTGTAATGAGTTTAAGTTTTGCCATAAGGCATATATCTATTTACAGAATATATATCTACCCAGGCTTATCCCAACTCTAGAATTTTGATAGAAAATATGATTAATTTGTTTCCCAGAGAAGCTTCTAGCTCTTACAAGACCTAACTCGGGAAATGTAACCCTTAGAAGGTACAGCTGTAACTCTCGAGCTGAGTTTTCTTCATTCACTATTATGAATAGGCGTCACTGAAAGATCACGAGCTCCCGTTATCCATCATTCTATCTAATTTTAACTCTTTGAAAATTGAATTCCTCCACGCCAACTTGATGTTTTGAGTCTTGTGAATATTTGATCATATGGAGTAACGAACCCTTCGGGGCAGATTCCCACGGCCTTGCAGATGGAATCCGCTGCCATTTGTACCATTGACATACCAAACCAACGACTATGCTTATCTTTCATCGTGAAGGACATGAGTCCCCAGATGTATCGTCGCCCATCAGCGCCTACACGCATCACTGGGTTCCCGGCGTCCCCCTGAAATTGAGAGGTTATATACAAAACAAACGTATCACTAGGTTCCCGGCGCACCCCTGAAATTGAGAGGTTCCTTGTGATATCATTGTCCCTAGAACACGAATTAAGCTTTGATTATGACAATATCACGTTACCCATCGTATGTACATTTTAGTTAACTATCTCCATATGATCAGATCGCTTTGAATTCGCTGTAATCTTCTGTGAACTCCTGAAATATTTGTTTTAAACACTGAAATTACTTTGTATCAGTCATCCGTTGTCACACTCTTAAATATGCAATGTGTTCAACCGGAATAAAGAATTGAATTGAATTGAACTGTTTTGTTCATTAACTAATCAATATTTCAAAAAAGCTCTTGAAATTTGCAAACTCTCGATTTAATTCAATTGGTAGCCCAATCTTCTTTTCTAAGGCTATGAAGGCGAACGCCAGCTGACTAACATCTTTCATCCTTCCAAGATGTGTTCGCTGTACTTAAGATCTGTAAAAAGATAAGAAAGCTCTCGATACTCACAGTTAAAGGTGTGGGAGCCTGGTCCGTGTGCCTAATGCGGTAATGACTGCCAGTTTGATAGCCGGGGTTCAAGTTCATCTTAAAGGCTTGCAGATCATCAGTCCGAACTGTCATCCGAGGTTTATCTTCAATAGAGCGGAACAACTAAACATGAAATTCATTAAATTCATTGGCTTTTCCCAACTTATTATATTTTAATCTGTGAACTCTTCTTCGTAGACGGTGTAATGACAGTACTATCATGTGGTAAAAATTGTAAGATGGTTGCAAAACATTTGCGTTCGTGTTTTAGTGGTTTGAATTAGCGAGTTATTTGAATTGATAATAAATAAATACAAAGCAAGTTACGGTATTAAAATCTTGGATATGCTATTTTGTTATTCAAGGCTGATCGTTTTTGCACGGGGTATTTATAAAATTTTCAGAATTGTATAAAATTTTGTGTGTTTATTGTTAGTGAGATGCGAAAAATTCTCTGATTGATCATAGAAATGCCTAAAGAATTGAAGGGGAGAGAGCTTGCTAAGAGGCTTCACAAGTTTTCAAGTAAACCAGCCCCGTAATATATGGCTCCAGCAGTCACTCTTTTTCATATCGTCATAAAGCGGCGTTCTTAACATCCTTCCCCAGCCCCGATACCTATGAGTCGCTGGGAAGGTGTAAACTCACTCAGCTCTTCGCTCTTCTACCGTGATGGCCTCTTATACCTTATTTCAACGACCTGAGTGAGGCTAAAATTACACCCCTTTTTGAAAAGTCCACGTCCGGCAGTGATTATATCCGTTAGATGGCTAGACGAAGAGGGGTTGTGTCCAGAGCAAGCAAGTCGAGGCATCAGTCGTTTAATTTTCTGCATTTTCTAAAGTCAAGGAGAAGCAGGAGCTGCCGAAAACTACGTTTCGCTAATTTTCTGCATTTTCTAAGGTCAAGGAGAAGCAGGAGCTGCCGAAAACTAAAACTACCAGGCTAGATTGATCATCCGCTCAACAGGTCGATTGCATGGAGACCTTTACTGTGAATCGCGACTCTCAGCTCGACAGAAATCATCAATGCTAGGGCGTCCGCCAGAAGCGACGCGGTCACACGCTGCCTGATAAGATAAATATGCGAGGACAGGCAGCTACTAATAAGCGGAGTGTGGTTGTGCGGCGTTCAGCCTGAATTCGCCTAGTGACGCTCAATGTCGGGCTGCAGTATGAAACTTGCTGCGATGCTGAAGGCAACAGTAGATATTGCAGTAGATATTGCCGCTGAGCAAGAAACGGAGTGGAAAAGAAGTAAAGCCAAGCTGATCGGATCCGACTTCAAGTTGATATACCATCGCACGTCAACAAGCAGTCATTACGAGTTAGCTTCTAACAAACTTGCAGATAACGTCATAGAAGTCATCGGTACCTCAGACCAAGTAATCGCTGGTCGAATCTCCTCTTCCGACAACCATCTCGTAGTTGTGTCTGCGTACGCTCCGCAGCAATGACGCAGTGAGAGTGAAAAATAAGAACTCTACGACTCCCTTGAAGATGCTATAAGGAGCCGAGAAACAGACGGAGACCTCCTAGTCGGTGGCGACTTAAATGCTCACGTCGGTAATGATAGGGGAGAATATCGGAGGGAGCATGTTGGAGATTGGATCGGTTCGATTAACATTGGAAGTCAACTTCTGCTATATTTTTGCGCTCGATGCGATCTGGCTCTTGCTAGCTCATTTTTTTGAGAAAAGAAAAAGCCATAGAATAACCTATGAGATCGGCGATGGAAAGAGTGAAATCGATTTCTGGTTAGTCGATCGAGAATGACTTCGACACGTGAAGGACGCAAAGGTCATTTTATTCTGACCACGTTGCTGCGCACTATAACCCGCTTGTTATGAAGTACAAACTCCGGAAAAAGACGAAGAATTCGACACGCAACCCGGAGAGTGAACTTGTCGTTCTCTATGAGTGGTGACCCTTCCCGAGCTCTGCCAATTTTCAATAACTGTGTTATAACCGGACCAATACCTGATTCTTGGAAATTCGCAATTGTCAAACCCATTCCTAAAGTAAGAGGGTCGTCGAGTCTTTTCAACTATAGACCCATTTCTCTAACGTGCTCCTTGTCCAAAGTTTTCGAAAAAATTCTAGTGAATTTCTTATACATGTGTATTGATAATAATGATCTACTGTCCCAATTCCAATGCGGGTTTCGATCTAAACGTTCAACCATAACCTCACTCGTTGAATAACATTCTTCCATGATAAACCATCTAATTCAACGATCTTCCGTCGACGTTATATTTCTCGACATTTCCAAGGCTTTCGATTGCGTTGATCATAGATTTTGACATATAAACTTAAATGTTTAGGTATCAGCGAGTCCATTGTTAAGTCGATTACTGGCTTTTTAGACAATCGTAAACAATCTGTATCTCTAAATGGCGTTTATTCTCACCCCGCAGTAGTATCCAGTGGAGTTCCTCAAGGCTCTTCTATTGGCCGTTTATTGTTTCTTCTGTTCATTGACGATAATAAAAAAGTTATTTCTACGACGATTCGATATAGCATTTTTGCCGACGATCTTAATTTGTTTGCCGAAGTCCCATCACGTCACAGTGACTTGTAGTTAGCCATAAACAACATTCGCGACTGGTGTATAGAATGGAACTTAATTCTTTCTCCTACTAAATGTACTGTTTTGCACCATGGTAAACAACCTGTTGAGCTCAATTATAAAATCAATAATTCTATCCTGAGCAAATCTTCTTCTGTTAAGGATTTAGGTATAACGATTGATGGTAATATGAGCTACAAGCCTCATATAGAGATTATTTGCAAAAAAGCTTCTTCTTTAGCTAATATGATCCTCAGAGCATTTAAATCTAAATCCCATTCTCTCCTCATGCAGTCATTCAATGTTCATGTTCGTCCGGAACTCGAGTATGATACGGAAATTCGGTCACCTGTCTCCAAACAACTAGTCAATGATATTGAATGTGTGCAGCGTAATTACACTAGAAGAGTTTTCTATAGATGTGGCCTTGGTAATGCTTCCTACCCCGAAAGATTGAAATTTCTTTACTGAATCGCTTGAACTCCGTCGCACTATAAAAGATCTATGTTTTCTTCATAAGAGCCTTCATTCAAACTTATCCATAGACACTTCTCATTTGTATACACTTAATCCTCATCAGCACAATACACGGCATGGTCACCAATTGAACATTAGACTCCTCGTTCTCTATCCTGCTAGATTGTCTACTTTTGTATCCAGATCGATTTCTATATGGGAATTTCTTCCTAGTGAAGTCAAGTCATTGCAAAGCTCTGCTCTTTTTAAAGAAAAAATTGAACGTATCGATACTTCACTACTTAGCTTAAACTCCTTGGTTTATTTGAAGCTTTTTAACAATACAACATTTGTTTCCATCTTTATTTTTTACAACTAGATTGTCTCCAGCATCAGTGTTTAGATGATGTTCCTTCTGTTCGATTATATATCATAGTCCATGCTTTAATTTGTCTTATTAACTTCGTGATATTGTTTATAATGTTGCGTGGAACAATAAATGAAATGAAAAATAACAAATTCCTCGTAGCTGGTGCGACTCTGTAACTGTCTCAGTGTTCAAAGGAAAAAGTGACGCCAGAGCTTGCAACAACCATCGCCCGATCCGTCTTCTCAACCACAACATGAAGAAATTTGAGAGAATTCTGGACTCACGCATATGCGATATTGTCGAGATCCCAAAACAGTAGTGTGGCTTTGTAAGAGGTAGAGGAACATATGATGCAATCTTCGCGCTTCGATCGCTAGTCGAAACGCACGACGAAAGCCGTCTCTAATTCATTTGACCTACCTTGACTTGGAGGAATTTTTCGACGGACTACTGCACGACCTTATGGTCTATGGATTACGAGATCATCTCGTTTTAGAGAAGTTGATCGGATGATTCATGGCGATTTATAAGGACTCGAAAGATACTGTAGTGAATATCACTCACTATGCACTACCCTAAGTGTTATGTGTGTGTCACATAATAACCATGTTACAGTATCTGTAATGTTTCGGTGTCGGAACCGAATAATATTGTTCTAGAAATTTTGCGCTTAACGCATTGTGATTTGTTTAGAACATGTTCATTTTGTTGCGTTTTGTTTAACTCTAGCTTATTATAGGAATTTTCTATTATAGACTTAGTACTTAATAGTTCTTTCTCATAGGCAATATGTAGCTATTAAATATTCTTAAACTAGAATGTTTGTTACTCGCTCTTTCACTCTTGCCTTCTCCATATCTTAAAATATTCTTGAGTTAGAATATTTTCTATTTTTCCCTTTCTCTCTCTCACCCTCATATCATTCCTTCTAAGCTATGTTAACTTTAGGATGAATAGGATTAATTCTTGTCGTGCGTTCGCCATTGATGTTTTAATCTTAATAAACCAGGATTTAATTACCCAAGTTTGAGTTGGGCGGAGCTGTCCACTCTCCAACCGTTAGCCGTTCCCTAAATTGTCGTCTCCGTCTCGACGCAGAACTCGGCGAGGTTGAAAGAGCGCCACTTGCCCGCTTATCAGGTTACGCAGGTCTAAGATAGGATAATAAATTATCGAATAATTTAACTCTAACGAGGCCTGCGTTTCTTTGGGGGTTGGCTGCTAGAGACTTCTGTTTGATTTTTTCTCTTTCTATCTGAATCTCTCTTATACTCTCGGCTATTGATCTCTTTACCTCTTGTAAATTTGGTCAGTGACCTCTCTCTTTGTCAATCTGGTGTTATTATTATTTTCTGAATATCTGTAATTCCTTTCGTTTCGTTGGTTGTTGAAGTAAAGGCAATAAGTCCCGCGTGGCAGCAAGACAAGGCAAGAAATAAGGGATTTGTCCCTCAATTTATCTGCACAGGACCGAATCCCACCACATATACAATGAGAACCGCGGTCAGCACTACAGAACCTATCTATCTGAGAGTCGGAGTACACCAAGAAGTTGCGTTGTATCCCCTATTAAATATACCTTCTGATAATCTTCACGATCTCTCGGCCGCTAGTCACACCCGCACCAACTCCTCTTGGATATGCCGATGACATATTGCTCGCTGGGCCCACACGTCTTTAAATAGAAGAACTTACTCAGAAGTGGAACTACGCGTTTGCTAGATTTGGCTTACGTCTCAACGTCAAAAGGACTGAGTAGAGCAAACAGAAGGCACTATTCACATAAAGGTAAACCTATTCGGAAGACGACAAACTAAAAATATCTTGGATCAGTTTTCTCTTCGGATTCAACTACCACCGCAACAGCTCGTCAAAGAGTCAACGCTGCGTGTATGAAATGTAGAGAGGACACAGGTGTTCTGTGTGACAGAAAGATCAAAGCTGAAATACGCGGAAACATAAACAGCGATTTGACCCGTGCTTCTCTAATCCAGGGAGACCTGGCCTACCACGCGCGAGAGCATTCTCCACACGAATGAGAACAAAAGGACACTCGGCTAAACACGAATCGAAAATGTTCGAAATCAGATAATGATAGGAAGACACGGAGTAGCTCATATACCAGAGAAGATGCGAGGCGGCCGAATTCGATGGTATGGTCATGTGCTCAGAAAAGATATAACTGGCGTAGCGAGAAATGTGCTCACGATGGAAGTACCGGGCACGCGTCTAAGAAGAAAACCCAGGACAAGGTTACTGTACACGCTAAAACAATACCTGAGCTTCACGCTTCTGAATTTCTGAATTAGGAAGATGCTCAAGATAGAAATTTTTGGAGAGCCAGGAGTCGAATAGCGGACCCTATGCCGACTTCGGCTGGCAAGGCTTGTGGTGCATCACTCGCTTAATTCGACCTGCTCTGTGTTCGAGAGCTTGTACAGTTGAACTGGGCAGATATAGTCGAGAGAGAAGGGATTATAAGTTACGCTAGAAAGGCTAGATGTTTATAGAGAAGGCAAAAATGTTAGTTGTGTTAACGAAGGTTAACTGGGAGAAGCGGTGTGGTATAAATTCAAGAGAAATCCTTCGCCGAGAACTTGAGGCCTTTCATTCATTCATTCATTCTTTATTCCTTGAACATAGATTTGTATGGAACAATGGATGATTGTGAGTATTCGCATAAACACATGGATAAGTTTAATAATCTTGAAGGCCTGCGATGCAATTGCTGCAAACTCGTAGCCGGGTTACAGAAAATCGTTTTAGCAAGCTTCCATAACAGCTCGCTCGAGTCACAAGAGTGAAAAAAGTGACCCCGCATGGACTACATAGTAGGGGAAGGAGCGACATAGTCTATTATCTATTCAGCGAAGGAGCTTAATTAGAGGAGTTCCAAGGACGGGGAAGGTGGAATAGCAAAGAGCGCACTGATGCTTAAATCTAACATCCTTGCATTTCGTAAATTACACTATTTTTTTTAAAAATTAAATCTTAACTGAATAAAAACATTAAACTGAGTCATTGTTTAGCCTGAGTTTTCAGTTCAATCTACAGTTTGGTTCGTTCTTTGATTTAAAAAAAAATGTTTTTTGATGATTATTTTTTTGGATTGTTTATGGTTTTATTCTTGTTTTGTTTTCACGTATATACATCGATAAACTAATCCAAAATCGACTTCAGTTCTACTGAAGTTTGAGCACAAAGAAAACGAAAAGAAAAATTCATGTTTTCTTTCGGTTTCTATCAGCTTACCAGCGTTGGCGCCAGCACCAGCCATCCAAGCCTCGTCTCCAAGAAACTCTTGTTCTCTCTTCGGCAGGCACAGGTAAGAATGATATTCTTCAATATTCACTTCTCTCTCGAGCTCAATGAGTGCGAGATCTACGTATTTTCCCTTGAAAGCTCCTCGAGTTTCCTTGGTATCCAAACTGGAAAGCTTTGGAATTTTGAGACAGAAATTCAGTTTGAGACAGAAAAAGACAGAATTCAAGTTTTTTCCTCCTTATTTTGATAGTTTTTCCCTTACTATTTTTAATACTTGTTTCCCACGTTTTTCTCTTGTGTTTTCGATGAGGTTTTGTCATGCTTCCAATCTCTTGGAAGAGATGATGTGATCTTCAACGTTAGAATTGATTATATCTAATGTTGAAGATCACATCATAAAAAAATCACATATCACATAAAAAAAGCCGAACCATTTTTAACCTAATTGGAATGGTTAAAGAAAAAATCTTCCGATTTTCATTCTTAGCACAAAAAGATGTAATAATCCGTTCTTCCACAGACTTTCACTGGAATGCGAGATTTGCTGGCTCCCATGGCCTTATCCGCCTCTATGAATGACCATGAGTTTCGAGATTCGCTTGCTCCCATGGCCTAATCCGCCTCTATGACTGACCCTGAGTTTTGAGACTCGCTGTCTCCCATGGCCTCATCCGCCTCTGTGACTGACCCTGAGTTTCGAGACTCGGTGGTTCTCATGACCTTATCTGCCTCTATGACTAACCCTGAGTTTCAAGACTCAATGGCTCCCATTGCCTTATTCGCCTCTATGACTGACCCTGAGTTTCGAGATTCGCTTGCTCCCATGGCCTAATCCGCCTCTATGATTGACCCTGAGTTTCGAGACTCGGTGGTTCTCATGACCTTATCTGCCTCTATGACTGACCCTGAGTTTCAAGACTCAATGGCTCCCATTGCCTTCTTCGCCTCTATGACTGACCCTGAGTTTCGAGATTCGCTTGCTCCCATGGCCTAATCCGCCTCTATGACTGACCCTGAGTTTCGAGACTCGGTGGTTCTCATGACCTTATCTGCCTCTATGACTGACCCTGAGTTTCAAGACTCAATGGCTCCCATTGCCTTATTCGCCTCTATGACTGACCCTGAGTTTCGAGATTCGCTTGCTCCCATGGCCTAATCCGCCTCTATGACTGACCCTGAGTTTCGAGACTCGGTGGTTCTCATGACCTTATCTGCCTCTATGACTGACCCTGAGTTTCAAGACTCAATGGCTCCCATTGCCTTATTCGCCTCTATGACTGACCCTGAGTTTCGAGATTCGCTTGCTCCCATGGCCTAATCCGCCTCTACGACTGACCCTGAGTTTCGAGACTCGCTGGCTCCCATAACCTAATCCGCCTCTCTGACTGACCCTGAGTTTCGAGACTTGCTTGCTCCAATGGCCTTATCCGCCTCTATGACTGACCCTGAGTTTCAAGACTTGCAGGCTCCCATGGCCTAATCCGCCTCTCTGACTGACCCTAAGTTTCGAGACTCGCTTGCTCCAATGGCCTTATCCGCCTCTATGACTGACCCTGAGTTTCGAGACTCGCTGGCTTCCATGGGCTTATCCCCCTTTATGACTGACCCTGAGTTTTGAGACTCGCTGGCTTTCATGGGCTTATCCACCTCTATGACTGACCCTGAGTTTTGAGACTCGCTGTATCCCATGGCGTTATCCGCCTCTATGACTAACCCTAAGTTTCGAGACTCGCTGGCTTCCATGGGCCTACCAACTTCTAAGACTGACATTGTGTTTCGAGACTCACTGGCTGCTACGGCCTTGTTTGTCACTAGCACTGTCATTGGGCTTTGGAGAAAACAGGCCTCTACGGTCTTAGATAAGTTATGAACAGCCACTGGGTTTCGCAATTTGCTGGCTAGTTGCCTTATCTGCATATTTCTAAGACTGCCCCTGGACCTCGGGACTCACTGGCTTTTATGACATTTTCTAAATACGTCTAAGACTACCACTGGGTATCGTGACTCGCTTGATTCCATGGCCTCACCTACTTCTGAAACTTCAATTGAGTCACAGGACTGATTGTCTTTAACCGCCGTATCTAGTTCAAGGAATGCCCTAGAGTTCTGGGCTCACTGATTCCCATGTACTTTATTTATTTATTTATTTATTCAGATACATTTTTGAAACAAAAATGCGACAACACTCGGAACATGGTGAACACATGATAAATTCTCTACAGGTTAGGTAACTGCAGATTGAGTAGTTCTAATACATCGAGAGAACTCAATCTTGCCTTCAGAGCAAGTACAGTGGGAGCAGAAACAATATCGTAGGCAAGCTTACAATAATATCAAGCGGAACGAAAGGGGAAGAATTGAATAATGGTAGTCTACGCGTACGGGAAATGTGAAATGAATACTTAGAAGTACGACCATTACAAGGCTTAAGCCTATACATTTTACTAATTGGAATATCAATTAATCCATTCAGTATTTTATAAGAGAAGATGATATCTGTCTTAGTTCTACGCGACAATAAAGTATCTAATTGGAAGCTTTTAAGTCTATACTTGTAGGAAGGTCGGGTTTGCATAGATTCTCGATTGTAAGAGCATCGAATGTATAGTAATCGTGTGAAAGTATGCTGGACATGCTCAATTTTTCTGATGAGATTCTTTTTGTACGGAGACCAAATGACAGAGCCGAAGTCTAGTAAAGGAGCAATGAAAGATTTGTAGCAACGAATATATGCTAATGGACTTTTGATGCATAATGACCGAAATAAAGCGTAGACTAATCTCATTGCTCTTGTAACATGTTCAATATGATATTCGTAAGACAAATCAACATCAATGAAAACTCCCAAGTCTCTTATTGGTGATTCTGCAACTTTGAATGGAATGTCATTATGATCATCGGTTTTTACAAATGAAGGTAGACCAGGATTAGATTTACCCAAATGTAAAACACTGCATTTGTTATTCGCGATCGTCAACTGCCATTCATCACAAAAAGTCTGTATTTCTAGAGCAGTGGATTTCAATTGTAAGTTGACAAGAGTAGAGTCTTTAGGAGAGAAATTGGCAAATACTTTGATGTCATCCGCGAACAAGTTGACAGAAACGAGATGGAAATTTTCGAGCCTATATGACAGGCTAGCGATATATAGATAGAATAGAATCGGGCCTAAGACAGAGCCCTGGGGTACACCTGAACTTATTAGAAAACTATCAGAAAGGGTATTGTTAAAACGAACACGCGAGGTACGGCCTTTCAGAAAACACTCGAACCAGCAAAACAAATTGCCTCGAAAACCTACACTTTCAAGAATATGTAACAGCTTATCATGTGAAACTGTATCAAAAGCTTTCGCTAAATCGTAATATAGTATGTCTACAACATTATCACAGTCTAGTGCACGCTGCCATGATTGAGTACATTCTAGGAGATTTGTTTCAACCGATTTACGAGAGCGAAACCCGTGTTAACAGTTTGGAATGAGATTGAAGACATTGCACCAATGAATTATTTCAGGCTTAAGACAACGTTCTAGAACTTTAGAAGCAACAGGAGATATTGTAATTGGCCGAAAGTGTTCGGGAGAACTTGGGGAAGCAACTTTATTAATCGGTACGACAATGCCTTGTTTCCAGATGTCAGGAACCTTACCCAGTATTAAGGAAAAGTTAAACAGAAACGAAAGGGGCTCGGCAAGTACTTCTGCACAATTTTTATATACAATAGACGGAATAGAGTCAGATGGCGCAAAACAAGATGATTTCAGTTTCTTCGAATGATGTAATACTTGTTGAGGCATTATAATACAGTCTGACATGGAATAACTATTTCGAGAACTGAGAATAGGTAAATTTCCATTATCTTGAGTAAAGACAGAGGATAAGTAAGAGGCTAATGCATTGGCCTTTGCCTTGTCAGTCAACTTGGATCCATCGACAGTTATAGTACAACCAATACGAGTTGTTTGTTTTAATCTGCTATTCACAAAACTGCACAGGTTCTTTGTGGAATTTAAAAGTCTGAGTTCGCGATTTCTTTTCAGTTTCTCAATTTCAGATCTTATTTTCATACAAATTCTATTGTATTCGGTCACAACTGGAGCACAGTTCAGTTTGCGAAAAAGACTAAACTTGTACATGATCATTTTCTTTATATGAGGTGGGTAAGAGTCGAAAGGTAGTTTACGTCTGTAAAAAGGAGTGTGATCAGTGATAAGAGGAAGTAGAGTGTTTAAGAAGCGAGAATATAGATCATTTATATCGATGAAATTATCGAACAGTGGTCCATGAAGTACTAGATAACGCAGCAGACAGAGAAACATAGTCGCAATGTCTATAATCTAGGCTAGGCTCAAAAAGGCTAGCAGAGCTATCATGGAGGATAGTGAAACAAACGGAATTGTGGTCACATGATAGAGAGAAAGGCGATGTTACATAGCAAATTTATATCGATCCAGGAGGCCCAATAACCAAATCAAGAGTGTTGCTCAAATGAGTAGGTTCCTTAACAAACTGCGTGAAAGAAAGATCAGCCACTAAGCCACTCAATACTTTGTGCTGGCCAGTAGCGCAAGATGGATTAGACCAGTCAAGTGCAAGATTTAAGTCGCCACAAAGTACAGCTGTATGAGGCACACAAAGTAAATCACTAACAAGTTCGAATAACTGGTTATTTTGATCAGGATTCGTATTAGGAGGTCTATAAACGAGTATAATCCGAAGAGTATTTATCGAAGGTGAATGAATATCTAGTGCAATTAATTCACTAGAAACATCGTGCAGAGTTTTAATAGAGGACACAGAAAGAAAGACACGGCAAATTGCAACTACACTACCCCCTTTTCTTCTCAAACGATCAGAACGAAAAACAACATATGGTAACCTAGCAACGAGCTCAGAATCAACGATCTTAGAATTAAGCCATGACTCACAAACAAGAAGAATATCAGGTCTATAAACACAAAGAAAGGTGCGCAGCTCACTTAACTTATTAACAATGGAGCGTGCATTGATCAAAACACATTTCAAACCGGTGGAGCAGCCTAGCAGCTGGAGTTTGACGAAAGCGGTGTAGTCTGGCTGGAACGCGTGAGTGTAGTCGTGGCCATCGGAGGTGGAAGAGACGTTCTATTCTTCGACCAAATTTCACATTTCTTCCATAATTGATCGCGGTAAATCACCCAGCCGTCGGCCGGATGAGTTTTCTTCATTAGGGCAAGTTGAGCTCTCAATTTCCTCCATTCGTCTCTTTCCTCGTTCGTCATACTTTTGCGGACATAAGTTCTACTCCAAACGACGTTTTCTCTCAAAGTTAGTCCGTTCTTTAGTGCTTTTAAAAGATGCCCTCTTGTTGGAAGAAGCACTTTAAGAAGTCGAGGGCGATCTGTTTCTTTGCCTAGTCGATAAACAGATTGGGCACGAGCATCGATTTGGAGAGCGCCGAGAATTCGGGCAACGTTTTGTTCGTTATGCTGCATACGGTAGGCGGAACTGGGGTTGGAACTTTCAGGTACGCCATAGATAACTAAGGACCTCAAGCGGTTATGCTTTTCAATCAGTGATTCTGACTCGGAAGATGGAAGCGTGGTCTCCAAGTTTTTACTCACCAAATCCGAAGAGCATTTGCAAGACGAGGCAGTGGAAGATGGTTGTTCGATTGTGGTAGATAGAGTGATTAAAAGACGATAGATTGTGTCCCAGATTCCCTTAGGTACTCCAGACGGAGGAGAACTTTTCGTAGGAAAGAGTTTCAGCAACGATAGTTGGTATGTTCTTATCGTTGAGACTTCCATTTGGAGTGGGTTCAGGAAGGACTTGTACTGGACTTTGTCGCTTATGGGCCCTTGTGATAGCCATTAGAGAGAAGAATCGATAGGTCACCTCACTCAACGAGCACACAAGACACTTATCTATTTGAAGACTGTAACTTAATTCTTTTTTTTCTGGCTTTTTCTGATTTCCTGGCTTACATGGCACTTCTCTGTGAACCGCTGTTTTTGTTCCCAATCGAGAGAGAATTTTCCCAATCGGTTCAGCTTTTAATTGCTTTCGAGAAAGCTTAGACAATAAATGTAACTATTTTGTTTGAAAAAGAAACCTTGAGTGTTGTTTGGTTCTGAATTCGAAAACGTGGTTGACATAAGAAGTCTTCGTAAGCTACAACATTTTAGTTTTATCATTATTATTATAGAGTTAGGCTCAAAATTCTGAATTCTGTTATACGGTCTCCTTCATGCTTCTAACATCGATTAATAAAAATTATTTTGCATATTTTTCATTCAACATGGTTTTTGTGGGAATATGAAAAACATAAACCGAAAAGCAAAAATTTTAAGAAGCCATGTAAATTTTTAGAAGTTTTTCAGGAATCTACTCGTCACACAGTAAAAATGAGAACTGCTTATTACTTATTACTTATTTAAAAAAACGGTTGAAAGAGGTTTTTGAAATTTCGCTTAGAGTTTGGAGGGAGAAAAGGTGATATAACATACTAACCGTATATACTCTCTGCTGATGTGCATCCCATTTCTGAAATCACAAATTGTTCGATCAACTAAAAAGAAATGATCAAATAAGTAGAATGTTTAACTTGATTTTTTAGGCAAAAACTTAAAGTTGGCTAATAAATAAAAACCTTGAACAAATAAGTTGAAGAGTTTCAGTTTTAGTCAAATTTCTTGAAGATTCAGTGACTAACGTAAATCCAAGAAGGGTAGTTAGTTCCGTATATAACTTGCAATCTGCTCCTTATGGGAACAGTCGACGAGAAGGCTTCATCGTTGTCTATCCAACCGTTTTTCCCTCTTCTTTAAATACTACAACTTCACGAAACTGGCGCAATTTTTAATCTTCAGGATTTGTTACTGCTCACAATGTTAACTCTTCACAATACTCTCACTTAAACACAAAACTAAAAGTATTTTTCTGCAAAAGTTCAGCTGAATTTTTCTTATTGGTTTTTCCGCATTTGAACAAACTTTGCTCGAATTCTGCTGATAATTTTTTTGTTTAAGTTTTAACCACATCACAGATATTTAATTTTAGAAATAGCGGTGAATCCTGTTAAATCTTATTTCGGTAATAAATATTTCCAACATTTCTATGAATGTACTATTTTGAAAGTAAAACAAAAACCTTGTAGGTTCCGATGTGCTTAAAAAAATAATATTTAAAAAAGAAGATATTCTTGGTTGAATTAAAAAAGAACCTTTTTTCAGTCCAAATTTTAGGTGAATATGCATTGTGAGAACTGTTAATGGGAGCACACAATCTAATTCCTTTTCAAACGGCTGCGCCTCTAGTAGTATTTATTATACATTGAACATTTCCTACCCTTCGGCGCATCCAGCAGTTGTGATGAGATGCCAGGGCGAGATGAAGACTCCACCGCAGATGATGCTCAGCAAACTGACTTCTCGGGGTTTCACCCATGGCAAAATAGTAACCTCGTCCTTGAGGCTCTGAATAGAAAGTAGTATGATGAAACGAGAGTTATTATCAAAATTCCCAACTTTCATCATTCAAAAGTATCCAAACAGAAAAAAGTCTGCTGATGGTAATCAAAAAGTCCAAGGTGTTTTATATGAAATTTTATTATCAAACGGTTCCGGAAAGTCAAATAACTATTAAATTTCATATTATCAATGAGATGAGAGTGTAACCGATAGCGCAGCGTACCAAGGGAAGTCCTTGATATCTGCCTTCTTAGCATTATGGATACGAGGTCTGCAGAAAAATAGGGTCTTGAGTATTTAGAGTCTTCCTTTTCCAGATTTATAGAAATAATTCTTCTTTTAATCACGATTTTATGGCTGTCCATAAACTTGGTAGATTTGATCTAAACTATTCTTAACAGTTCATGGAGCTTTTTATTTTTCCATCAAAAAGTTTTTGCGAACTTTTCATTTTGCAAATAAAAATTTGAAATGACTAAACACAGCATCGAATGGTTTTTCAAACTTAGTTTCTAATTAACTTTGATATAACAATAATATAATGAATAGGTACCCCCAGCACGTAGAATTCAAATTTATCATTATTTTGGATACTACTGGAATAATGAACACCTTTTCTTCTGTTGATAATTTTTTGTTTCGTTGTAAAACATTCCGCAGGTATCTTGAACGAATTGATTTTCTTCTTCAGTCAAGATCTTGTACTTCATTGTCTCGACTGTCTGAAAAGACAATTAACTCTTTATGTTGAGTCAGGTCATATAAATTCGGAAGCAAAGCTTTTCTTAATAGCCTTAGTTTTTCATCATCCGAGTATTCCACTTAAATAATAAATATGATAGCATACATACAGGGTGCGCTTAAACCAAACACAAAAAGATAAAAAAATGGACCCTGTATACAAAACATGGACATCAGGGCCGTTGAATTTTCGTTTTTCGTTTTTTCGTGGTTTTTCGACAGCTTTCAAAAAAACTTTTCTCATAAATTTGAAGAAAAAAAAAGAAGATTTATTAGAGAAAAAAAACTTCTCGAAAATTTGAAAAACCAAATATTTGAAAAAAATCAAAAACACGATTTAGCTTAGGGGAAGCTCCGCTTTACTTGGGAGGGGGCTTTTCGGTGCGTTCAAAAAAAATTATTTTTTTCAATTACAAAAACATTTATTTTTTCTTATGCGGTCTCGTTCGCCTAAGCCGTACGGCCTTGTTAGTGTAAACTGTTTCCCTAAGCTAAAGCGTTTATCAATGTAAAAAAATAATCTTTTTAAAAGTTATTTTTTAAAAGATCCTCCCCCCTCAAGTAAAGCGCGCCCCCCAGTATAGCGCCCCCCCCAAGTTAAAAGAACATGAAAGAGGTTATAAGAAGAACGTGGTAGTTCTATAATTTTTTTTCTTTCGTTCTTGCTTCAGAGATTAACAAATTAGTTGTTGTTGTTTTTGCTGAAGGAGTCTTTAGCTTTCAACGGTGATTTTCATGATGTATGATTGTTGTGAACTGGTAATTAGAGACAATGATCATCTGAGATGAGTAAATGGGATGAGTATTACAACTTTGAAAAGCATCATAAAAAACCCTTTTAAAAAGTTTCATTCAGATGAAACATTTTTTCGTCAAGTTCTAAGTTACACAGTTTGCAGTAGCACCTGGTTAAGATGACAAATAATTGAACTATCGCACAGAAAAAAGCTAGTTCACCGGGCGGGATCGAACCCACACCATCTCGACTCAAACCGGAAGCGCGTGTTACCATTACACCACGGGGACACATTGCTATTCCGTAGTGTTATATGAAAGGCTCATATGCCTTGTTCTCTAAGTCACGCTTGCTTGTCAAGATTTTTTCGGGTTTTTTTGTTGTTGATTTTTTTGGTTTTTAAAATCGAGAAAAAAATTTTTTTTCACTCACTCGTGATGGAAACTCATCCAATTGTGTTCAAAGGCCAATTGTGTTCAAAGTCACTAATCGAGAGAAACATTATGAAATTTAATTTTACATTAAAAAAATCCAAACCTACTTTTTTTGAAAAGTCCGAGATTCAAATCGGAAATTTGTTGTTTGAAGTTTCCACTAAATTTTACTAAGACATGAATCATATGACTCATTCAATTTTGGCTATACATCATTACAGTCTCGTACTTTATTTCTCAGCAACAATTTAACTTAGCAGATATTTAGGTTCAATAATATATATGTAGCAATTTCGCATGTTTCGCTCAAAGTAAACACTCAAATTTTTGCCTAGTGTAGACACTAAATTTTTCGACCCTTTTGATTAGATGAGTCAAAACTTAATGAACCGAAACGAACTTTTCTGAGCATATTCATCTCAAACATCACATCATTCAAATATCCGAGTTCGTACATCTTATTAGCATGTCCGGCGTAATTCAATTTTGAGACCGTGTATATCAAATCATCGACGACCTTCGTATCTGAAGTTACTGCAATATTTAATGCCAGAGCGCCATCTTCCACCATCGTATACTTTGTTGCAATCCTAATTCGATTACCAAAACCAAAAAAAACAGACGGTCAAATGCGCCTCACCATTTTTGAGAGGTGGAGTATTCAGGTCAATCTTTCTCTCGAAATCGCATGGTTTTGAACCGAATAAGCCCAACTTTTTCCAACTAAACAAAACTTAATGAATTTTTTGCTTGCTTTATCTTTTTAAAAGAGAAACGTAAGAACTCGCAGAAACTCTTGGGGAAATCGTTTTTTCTTTCAATAACAAACCCGCAACTTTGGTATCCAGGCGATGTTTTAATTAGTTGAGCTTAGTCAATGCACGAAATTTTTGCAGGTCTTTTAAAATGCCCCTGCTCGACTACGAGGACTGTCGAGGCTAGGGTTAGAGGTCCTCAAATGTCTTGTTTCAGCGAGCCAATTAGTTCTGATTTCTTCAAATCTCATTTAGCATTAGCCTTTTCTCAGGGAATGAATCAGACATTTCGCTCCGATCCCCATCTATTTGAATAGTTAAACGTACCAAACTTCCAAAAGCTCGTGCAAAATCGATGATTAGCGGTAAAGCAACGTACTTGTTCCCCGGAAACATTCTTACTCAATTTAACTACCAAACCACACAATTTTTCGCGCCTACCGAAGCCCTTTGACAAGTTTGACCTCCTTGGTAGAAGGGAGAGAAGATGGATTGTCCACTGAAGTTATCGTATCCGTCTGCACAAACTCCCGTGTGCAGACAGATGAAATCGGCATGCGACGCGATTCGAGTTGCATTTAATTTGATTGATTCATGGGGTCTCTTCTCTTTTTGATTCAAGTCTCTGTAAATGTGAAAAAACCAAAGTAATCTTATTGACAAGCTGAATCGCACCCAAATGGTTTGAAAGTGTCTAGGCGAGTTCTCACTAAAAACCAATATTTTGTTTTTGTCTTGACCGTAAATTCAGACTTTTATACGCTCAACTAGATATGAAAAAAACTCGCAAGCTATTACTAACTGACAAAAATGTAAATTTCAAAAAAACTTTCTCTATTCTTTTTTGATTTTTTTCTTTTTTCAAAAACAAGATAAGAATCATTAATAATGCCTCGTCCTAGAAGAAAGCTCTTTAATCAAATACAACACTCTGTTAAACACATTTTCTCTCGCATCTATGAACGTGTCTTCTACATGGATGTTCCAAATTTTTAAGTTAAAACTGGATATTATTAACGTTTCTGTGACGATGCCGACCAGATTAGCAGTCCCACCTTTATATGACCGCCTCAAAACACTCTGGCCTAGCGATGCCTCAACATGTGTTCTGTGAAACTTTATCTCAGCGTTTCACTAAGGTTTACCAAAAAGCTGTACAAAAAATGTTGAAAGTATGCTTCTTTTTACCTAAATTCACGGGTGATTGAAGAAGAAAAGAAAAAAAGACCTTGGTGTATTCGGGGACGTGGCCTCGGTGCGGTGTTCTGAAAGAAAACTTGGTACAGTTCTCGATGTTCTCGTTTTGATCGGCCGTCCCATTGAATCCTCCTTGGCAATATAAGCGTCTCAAACTGTCTCGATCAGCGGCATGATACAGTAAACCGGGCTCGAAGTACAACTTCTTTACCCGTTTCCCGTCGACATCTGCAACTTTTTTAATACAACTCTTCCAAGGTTTTACTCGGCTCGTTATTCCTCGTCACCTTGAACATCCTCGTGCAAGGTTACGACCCGTGAAAAAATAAAGTCGTTCGAGCGAGAAGCGAGACAGACCGGCTTCATCGACAACGCTTCCAAATCGAGTCTCTGAGCCATTTGAAGAATGACGACGTCGTGCCATTCCTGATCAAAATCAATTCTCGGAAGCAAACGGACAAACAGCATTTGAACTTGAATTATCTTTCAAACCAATAACAGTGTACATCACCACCACTACCCCAGCCATCAGTCCATGCTGTATTGTTGATAAGATTGAATGAATTGAATTATCATGCAAGGAAAGAAAGAAAGAAAGACTGAAAAAACTGAAGTCGATTTCTCACTATTTGAAAACGACTTTTGCAAAGTGAAAATTTATCAGATATCGTCAATTTAAATCTTTTAATCAAATTCATCATTTTTTCAAGTTTAGTTTGGAATTCTGTCTAAAAAGGTCACTTTGAGTTGAAAACACCTTTTTAAGAGAAAACCTTTCTTGTACTACTACTGTTAGAGGCAGGTACTACTATTTTGAGAGGTTTTTTAAAACACCTTTGTCGATTTCGTCAGGCGAAGTGATGCCTCAAGACTTTTTTCTCATGTTTTATTTATGAAGCATCTGTTATTGAAAATAAAAATTCATGGAATAATATTTTCACGTGTCATCCCTATGAGTACAGTAATTTATACAGGGTGAACATAACTCATCCAGGGAAAATGAGCCATGCATTCGACTATTTTTTGCACAACGCATTCGACTATTTTTTGTATTGATTAAAATTCTCTGAGGCATTAATCGTATTTATTGATTCCAACTGAATCCCTAGAAGTATTGGAGACTCGAGTATTCTCCTTACTGCGATTATAGCACTGAACGACTCTGTTCATGAAAGAGCTGATATCGCTCGGAGTATTAAGCTCGAAGTTTGACTTTTTACAGCTGGAGGCCCAACCGCGCTGTCTCCGATCGACCTATGGACAAAGCCGCTGTAAGTCGCCGCGGCTTTCATGTTGCGTGGTGGGGGTCCTTGGAGAAATAATCCGTGATGGAAGTGACTTTGGCTCAAGGTCCTTACCAAGTATTGGGCTGATAGCATGTGAAGGTGCGATTTCGATCTCATAACTTTAGCTTCAGCATGTATGTGGTCGACGCTTTCCTGTTACGATACGCAAGCCATTGTTCTGTCCTCTTTGAATTTTGGTATGTGCTGAGGCGGAGAGAAAGCTGGCCCAGGCTGGAGCTGCGTAGCTGTAGATGGATTGGCAAATGGCTTTGTACGTGAGACGGAGTGTCTCCTTTTGGTTGCCCCATGTACTGCCGGCTAGCGCCTTCAGTACATTGTGAAGTCGTTCTATGATTCTCGCCATGGGTTAGAGTAAGGAGATCGGTCGGTATCCTGGTCCATCCGTTGCCTCTTCTCCTGCTTTCAGGAGTGGGAGAATGACTGAAGATTTCCAAATCATGATAATTCTGCCAGAGCTGAGAGAGTCGTTGATGAGCTTTGTGAGGGCGGCTATACCTCTGTTCCCGAGATAATGAAAGAGTATTGGAGCGAGTCCGTCCGGTCCGAGGACGGATTTCGACGGATGTTGATTTCATTCATTCATTCATTCATTCTTTTGCCTCGTCACATTGAATGTTGGAACACTGACGGGACGCAGTAGAGAGCTGGCCGCATTTCTAGAAACAAGAAGGGTTGACATTGCTGCTCTACAGGAAACGAAATGGAGAGGAAGCAAGTCGAAGCCGATAGGAGACGGATACAAGTTGATATACCATGGCACGTCATCAACAAGAAATGGTGTTGGCATCATCCTCTCCTCGAAAATTGCTGATGATGTAACCGAAGTCATTCGCTCTACAGATCGAGTCATGGCCGTCCGAATTTCTTCGTCCAACAATCACTTCCTTGTCGTCTCAGCATATGCACCTCAACAAGGATGTAGCGACGCTGATAAAGAGGACTTCTACGACTCTCTAGAGGAAGTTATCAAACTCCGAGAGTCTCATGAAAACATCTTAATCGGCGGAGATTTTAACGCTCACATCGGTTCAGATCGACAAGGTCGTGAGAGAGAACATGGATGACATGGAATCGGAACGATCAATGCTGAGGGTCAACGGCTACTTGACTTCTGTGCTCGATGCGATCTAGCAGTCGTGAACTCCTTTTTCAAAAAGAGACGATCTCACGGACTCACATACGAGAGCGGAAGAAATCAGAGTCAAATTGACTTTTGGTTAATCCTGAGAGCAAAGCTGCGGAACGCGAAAGATGCAAAGGTCATTCCATCAGACCATGTTGCATCTCAGCACCACCCTCTCTTTATGGACTACAGCGTATTGAAGTCGAAGAAACAGCCTTCTCGTAATCCTGAATGCACACGTGTCAAATGGTGGCGCTCGACTGGGAAAGCAGAACGTCTCTCTCTCGTGCACATCATCCATCGCAATCTACTCCCTCCTGCACTCTACAAGCAGTTTCCAGAGGACATAAATGAACACTGGAAGCTTCTTGAAGACAGCATCAGAGCACCCGCCGCAAGCATCCTCGGAAAGAAGAAACCCGGAAAGCCAAGAATCGAGAAAGACACCTGGTTTTTCACCTCCGAAGTTCAGGATGCGATCAAGGCAAAAAAGAATGCCTACAAGAGATGGAGGACGTCAAATGAGGCTGACGACCGCGCTGCATACAGCTCAGCCAAGAAAGCCGCCAAAAGAGCTGTCGCAATTTCAAAATCCTCCTACTTCCGCGATCTCTATGGGAAGATGAACCAACCAGGAGGCGATAAAGCCATCTATCGGCTTGCCAAGGCTCGACACCGCAACACCTTGGACATCCAGAGAGCAGCCACGATAAGGGACAAACAAGGAAAGCTCGTCACTGACCCCTTAAAAGTCAGAAACAGGTGGCGCGAACATTTCGAAGAAATAAGCGGCCAAGAGTTTGAGCACCCTCCCATCCCTACTTCCCACGCCATACAAAGACCCGTGCTAACCATCACGGCCGAGGAAGTGAAGAAGGCACTCTCTAAGATGAAGACTGGGAAAGCGGCTGGACCGGACGACATAGCCACCGAAGCCTGGAAACTTGCGGGTGATGTTGGACTAGCACATCTCGTGCACCTGTTCAACACCATCGTAAAGCAAGGCCAAATCCCATATAACTGGCGCTACTCCACGACCGTTCCAGTCTTCAAAGGAAAAGGCGATGCCAGAGTGTGCAGCAACTACCGTCCAATACGTCTTCTCAACCACACTATGAAGATATTTGAGAGGATACTGGATTCACGCATACGAGATATCGTCGATATTCCAGCTCAGCAATGCGGGTTCGTGAACGGAAGAGGCACAACAGATGCAATATTTGCACTCCGTTTACTCGTCGAGAAGCACGCAGAGAAAAGATCACCTCCCCATCTGACCTACCTCGATTTGGAAAAGGCGTTCGACAGAGTCCCCCATGATCTTATTTCATATGCATTGCGCGATCATCAGGTTCCTGAAGAGTACATTCGATGGACAATGGCGATGTACGATGATTCAAAGAGTACTGTCAGAACTCCGGTCGGCATCACAGAGCCAATCGCAGTAAACGTTGGAGTGCACCAAGGGAGTGCTTTGTCTCCCCTTCTCTTAATTTTGGTTATGGATACCGTCACGCGTCCTCTACTGACTCCGGCTCCGTCAACCATCGCATACGCCGACGACATTCTCCTTGCTGCTCCTACACGTGCCAAAATCGAGAAACGCACCCAAGAATGGAATGACGCTCTTAGTAGGCATGGCTTACGCCTCAACATCAAGAAGACCGAGTACCAGGAAATCGGAGTGCAAACATCGGGAACTGTTCACATCAGCGGTGAACCGCTCCCGAAGACCTCCGAATTCAAGTACATCTCCTCAGACACGTCAACAAATGCAGCGGCGCGCCAAAGAGTAAATGCAGCTTTGATGAAATGGAGAGAAGCTACAGGTGTCCTCTGTGATAGGAATGTCACAGCTGGCATACGCGGAAAGATGTATAAAACAGCAATCCGTCCCGTGCTTCTCTATTCGACGGAGACCTGGCCTACAACGCGTATAACCGAGAACATCATCCACACGATTGAGATGAAAATGTTACGCTGGACACTAGGACTGACTCGCCTAGATTGTGTGCCTAACACGATTGTGAGAGGGAGACTCGGCGTTGCCCCAATACAAGACAAGATGCGAGAAGGGAGAGTTAGATGGTATGGACACGTTATGCGAAGAGACGCGACCAACATCGCAAGACACGCCCTTGACATGGAAGTACCAGGCAAACGCCCGCGAGGCAAACCGAAGACAAGATATATGGATACGCTCAACCAAGACCTGCGCCTTGCAAGACTCCACTCGGAAGACGCAACGGACAGATGTTTCTGGAGAGCTAGAAGCCGTACAGCGGACCCCTACTCCGACCTCGGCCGGCGCGGGACAACGCTAAGAAGAAGAAGAAGAATTCATTCATTCTTTATTCCAAGCATTTCTTTGTCTTCTGAATAGCTGATTTCACTGCGGCCTCTGAGTACTCGACAAAATCTTTAGCGTGGATGTTGTGAAATTTCTTCATGGTTTTCCGATTTTCCTTTTTTGTTTTGTAGGCGACTGGGCGTGTGAAGCGTTTGTTGAAGGAGGATGTGAGGGGTCCTTTCCCGAAGTCGATGGCGCAGTTTGGTGGAGGACGTCCTTTATCATTCAACATCTTGATCGTTTTCCACAGTTTCTTGCTGTCTAGTTTGGGATCAAAGGTCTCCATGAAGTTTCTCCAGATGTCCCTTTTGTTTCTTTCCGTGGCTCGTCTGATGTTCAAGTTGAGGGTGCTGATGTCTTGGCTTGATGGGTCTGATTCTCGTTAAGCGTCTCATTTGGTCATCCAATCTCGGATTTCTGGTGTTGAGGCAACGTTCCTCTTCTTGATGCGACCGCGTGGGTTTGAGCTGGCGGCTGCAGATAACAGGATCTTCCGGAAGAAGGGCTCAGCTTGGGCGGCGGGGAGGTCGGGAAGAGGTGTCGTGGATAACTTTTCTTCGACGAGCTGTTCAAGGATTTTCCAGTTCGCTTTTCCGAAGTTGGTGAAGGAGACTTTTCTGAGTGTTCGGATGTAGTTGGAACCCTCAAGGACAATTACGATGGGTAGATGGTCGGAGCTTCCAGATGGTATTGTTTCCCATGAGACTTGAGAAAGTAAGTCCAGCGAACAAATGGAGATGTCTGGAGAAGATGGTCTTCCGTTGACTGGTACTCTGGTAGGCGTGTCTCGATTTATTGCGGCGTGTTCTGAAGCATCGATCGTTTCTGCGATGTGAGAGCCTCTGCTGTCTGAAGATTTGGAGAACCATGCGGCATCATGAGCGTTAAGATCACCGAGTATGATGGATTTCTCGCGATTGTGTAAGAACGGAGTGAGGTCGGGCGTGTAACCAGTGGTGCAAGATCTCGTCGGTGGTATGTATATGTTGGTAACATCGAGCGACTTCCCATCGGCATCGAATATGCGGACGGTGAGAGATTCCAAATGTGTGTCGGTCAGAGAGGGCATTACAGTGTAGGACAGTGATTCGCTGATTTCGGTAATAAGACCGCCTCCGGAGTTATTCTCACGATCTTTTCTTACGATAGTGTATCCAGGAATTTTTGGACATTTGGAACGGTTCGTTAGCTCAGTTTCTTGGATGAGAAATAGATCGACTTTCAGACGAGTGACGAGTTCATGGAGCTCCGTCATTTTGCCAGAGAAGCCATTGCAGTTGTATTGCAAAATCTTGAGGTTTCTGCTGTTGGACGTGGAGTCAGAGGAGAAAGTTTACCTGGTGTTCGTGGTCGTCAGCGGAGACGTTGATGTTATGCATGACGGGCAGCGGTATTCGACTTGGATGTATTCTTTGAGTGAGGAGAGGCCACTGCATGTCGATTTAGTGTGGACCCACTCTGAGCAGTCGGGGCACTGGATGCAGTTAGTATTCGCCTTTCTCTTGCATGTAGTGCACAACCAGATCCTTGGTCCTGGGTTACTCTCGATGTCTCCGGCCAATAGGAGAAGTAGTTGGGACAGGCCAGCCGGATCGGACTGTCCCTCAGGCGAAAAAAAGAAAGGAGACGGAGGTGTAGTGAAGAGATGAGAGAGAGAAAGACAGAGAGGCTCTCTTGTAGTTTCTTCGGAGCGTGATGCTTCCGGAGAAGGTTGTTGATGTCCTTTGCAGTCTTTAGACTGTCGTGCTGCACCGCGTGAAGGCGGAGATCGTTGTAGCACGCGCCTGATGAAGAACAATCTTTGAAAACGCTTACCACGAGATCATCGTCGATACATCAGAAAGCTCCCTTCGTCAGTCGGTATTTCTCGCAAACCAGCTCAGCTGATAGTCAGAAACCCTTTCGGAATGCACTCCTATCGAATACGAATGTGAAGCGGATTTGTTGCTCGACAGATGCTTTTTCGACATCAACGGTGTAATTATTCTTTGCATTGACGTGCACGGGCTGAACATTTCCGAGCACTATGGATACACGAAGTTATACCATGAAAGTGTGTGAGTTCCCTTAACGACAAAGTATTGCGCATCATGATGACAAAGCTGCTAAGCATGAAGTCAATGTCTTAGGAAGCAGCTACGCTAATTACCTCACGATTCACGGATATGTTTGCGCAACTAGCGAAACACCTCAATGTTGAAAATGTTAAGAAAAATACACACAAAAAAGTTTGAATAGTCATACTTTCGAAAGTATGAGAATGGAACTAAATACTTTAAAAGTATTCTAAATCATACCGCACACAAGTATTACTATTCATACTCTGAAAGTATACTTTTAAAGTATGCTGTCTATACAATGAAGTTATGCTAATTATACTACAAAACGAAAGTATGCTGTTTCTTGGGTTTTTCATTCAAAAATTTTCTTTGTTTGGGACTTTCCCGAAGGGCTTTTTTTCCCGAAACGCGTTCCCGATGAGTTTTTTTTTCTTGAAAGGCGTTCCCGACGGGCCTTTTTTTACCGAAAGCGTTATCGAAGGGCCTTTTTTTGAGGAGAGCGCTTCACAATTAAAATTTTTACCAATTGCTTCCTCCCAGAATGGCTGGGTAGAATTATTTACACGTTACGATTCGTATGTGTGCTTCACCGTTATGAATTTATCGAGATGATAAGTATATGTAGAGCAAACTAAGTCAACCGGGTTTGATGATTGGATAATTGTCAAGAATAAAAGAAGAATAACAGAAAAAAACAAGAATAGGAACAGAAGCCACCAAGGAATAATTTCAAAAGTATTCCATGCCTACATTGATTGTATGCCTCTCTAGCATACTTTCATACTTACGCGCAGGAATACTTTCTAAGTGTTCCTATTCATAAATCACATGTATGCCTTTTTAGCATATTTTCCTGAATTCATCTTTTTTGTGTGTACCAAATCTTGTAACCAATTGGACTTTTGAACGAGACACAGTCCCCCCCCCCCCACAAGCCTAAGATTGCACAGAAATGATTTCGCACACACACACCATGCTTCAGAGGAATCACTGAATGGCCTTCAAACGCCTCCGATCTGGGTCAAGATTAAGAACACTTTAAAGGAAAACAATCGATTGAGTGAGTTAGTGCCAAATGAAATTTAATTTTTAATTATACATATAAGCTTTTTAATTATTTTTCAATCTAACTAACCCCGAGCTGCTCAGCTAAACCACTTACAGCCTTGTGACTACATATATTTGCTTTTTGCCTCAACTTTTGTTGTGCGTTAAACTCGAATGAAAGGCTGGATGAAAAAAATAACATCAGTTATCTAACTTGAATGTCTGTGAGAAGCTTATGAGTTGTGAGAAATAGTTTAAATTGTGACGCTCCAAGTCCAAGGCAACGATAATAGAAAATAATAAACGAATAGAATGAGCAACTCATAACTGTTTTATTTCAAGCTTTAGAGTAACCCTTTCTCACCTTACAAACGGTTTTGTTCCTGCAGTAGGGCATTACCAGACGCTTGACGAATACCCACTGCTTTCCCTGGTTCTTGTCTGTGTACGTCTGCCAATGAAACTACAAGAAAATCATTTGACCAATAGTTTTAAACTTATGCGAAAGTTTGAGATTATGCGAAATTGGGTTTTCGGAATTTCTGCAGTTTATTCGGGAAAGCAAAACTTACCTCAAACTCGATAAATTCCAGTAAAATAAATACTAAAATACTATAAATTCCAGTAAAATAAAACTTTAGATAATTCCAGTCTCTCTCGACTCAGAATGCTTACATAAAGAACAGCAAATCATTAAACAATTTTTTTTTACTTTTTACAAAAAAAAATTCGTAAACGGGGGGGGATTGCGGAGGGTTTACCGAAGCAGGGAGGGAAAGGAGGTCCTAAAGGGAAAAACAGAGAGCCCTATGGAGAGAGGGGAGGTGGTTTTCGAATGATAAGTCTTCAGTTTTATCAACGTATGCGGAACTCAGAATAAAAAATGTCCTGGAAACTTTACATGTTGCACACTGCCAAATAATGCAATAAAAAAAACGCACGTATTTTCAAGTCTTCATCTTCTGCTAACAGTTGTTGTGTTTTTATATTTGTGCATGTATTTTCATGTTTTTCGTGATATAATTTTGTTTCGTGAATTTATGTTTAGGAACAATTTCAGGCATCAACAACGAAATATTTCCGTGAAAATTTTTTTCTCTAAACTAAGAAAAGTATTTTTTTAAAGTTTAATTCTACTGGATTCTTCATCCAATGCGTTTAACTCAGCATAAACTCTTCATTTAATTTTTGTAATAAGCTCTCTATGAGAACCATATTGGTTGAAAAAGATGAAAACTTTGGAAATTGTTTGATTTTGAAGAAAGTTATGCTTGCCCGAAAAAACGGCAGAATAGCCGTGAGAATAGAAATTAAACAATCAACAAAACAATTTTTAAATTAAAATTGCAAACTTTTTCAACTTTCTCGAATGGATTGGTGTAGTTTTTGAAAATGACTGCAATTCCTGGATTTCCTTGTCGGAATTCGCTGGAAAACTTGCATGAATATCTTTTCGAGAAAATCATTTTTCAGTTTATCAATGAGTTTTTATCTGAACTTCAAGCCAAATTATTACTTGATAAAAAATTTCAGGTTTTTTGGGATATACATAGCCATGTCCATAAAAATTAAATGTTTTTTGTTAAAAAAATTGAAAAAGTTCTTCAAAAATTGTTGCTTTATTCCTTTTATTAGTTCTCTCAAACACTATTTTGGGAATTTTCAAAAGTTTTCTGACATCTCTCAGAAAGTTTTCTCCTAGTTTGCCTGAGGAAAACGAAAATTTGTTTGCAGTTAAGAAAGTATAGGACAACCTGTCTAAACAAAAGAAGGAAGTGAGGACATGCAATGGAGATATCAGAACCCCCGAGCAGTGAATGTGGGAGTAGGGCTCTTCGTTTCGAAGAACTAACACGTTGACGTGAAAGGTGGCCTGATCAAATGTCCAATCTCTCGAGATAGACGCGTTCATTCTGGAACGGACACAAATCAGTCGACACATGTCGGACAATTAGTCTGACAACTACCGGTTGGTTTTTTCCAATTGACCATAAAGCAATTCTAAATAAAATTTTGAGAGTTGCACTTGAATGTTAATTACAAGGTGGCTTCAATGGAAAAAAAGAATACAAAAAAGCTTTGTCTCAAAAAAGTTTTGAACTTCGCGCGTTATGCCACATCAACGAAGTCTAACATTAGCTTCATAATCAAACTGCGACTAACAATTCCTTAGGAAGTGTGTTTTGGAGGCAAAGATTCTGATTGGCAGCTGCCTCTTTCTTCGTCAGTCTCACGAGAACTGAGGTCTTCCTCAACCAGGCAAGGGCAAGGTCCCGCGAGCACTCCGGGTAAACTTCCTGGTGCGTGATGTCGTACTCGGTCACCACCCCTGAGTTAAGAATCGAAGTTCGGTATTTAACTCTCGGTGGAGTACAAGGAATCAGAATCAACACCCAATAACATGCCGATGGCTCCTACTCTGAAGTTATTAGTTTACAAAAAAAAAACTTAAATGCAACGTCACGATCCGATATTTCTCAGTCAAAGTTTCGTGAGTCTAAATATTACTTGCCAACCATAGCGATGACTTCGAACGAAAAAAATTGAGATAAGGTGATGAAGCATTTTTTTTATTACAATGTCAGTATGTATGTGTTTAACTTTTAACTTCTCATGGATTAAGTTTTGTATAAGGACTATAGAAAAACATTTTTAACTAGGCTAAAACGTGATTATGATTGACAATTGTACCCCTTTCTCCATTCTGTAGAAAAAAAACTATTTTGCTCAAGTTTTTAAAACAGGTAGAACATTAATCTATAACTCCTCTGAAACTTATGTCGACGCGTGTCATCGTGTTTTGATGTTATTCTGCATCGTTTAAAAAATCAAAAACCTCGAAACATAATTAGTCCATGATTTGTTGAAATTGAAAACATGTTTGTGCCCCCCCCCCATACTGATCAGGGAGGGGCGAAGGGATCGATCTCGCCCGAATTCACCCCATTCTTATGTTGTTGTTTTTCTTCCTTGAACGAGTTGTTCCTGGTATCATTCAATCGAATATGATCTCAAATAGTCGTCATTACCTTCATTTTGAGTAACTAAGTATTCATTATGTGATGGAAAAGGCGAAACATGGTTAAACTGTCGCACGGGCTAGATACCAGTCGGCGGTGTGTGATCGAACTGAACCTTATCTTTCTTCCCTGCAGCTAACGCGATGCCGTTCATCTACCAGTTACAAAGAATATACAATAGCGGACCATCGAGGTAATAGTCCTGGTCGAAAGTGTCCTGTCGCACTTCGTAAAAGCCATCGGAGCATGCTCCTGTGTGGCGGCAAATGAAGCCCATGAAATTCTTCACCACGATGGCCTTTGCCTAGTAAAATATGGTTGAACTTCTGGACGATCAAAGCAAGTCCTTGGGATGGGATCTAGCCAGAGGTCTTTCTAACGTCCAGTAACTGCGTAAACATTAAACTACCGAGCACACAAATTAAACTGCTATTGGTAATTTGAATTTAATCATCCACGAAAAATCCGTTTTACATCGATGAAAATAACAAAGTGAAAGTTTGAGAAGGAAAAGCAGAAGGAAGAGTGAATAACACAGTGAAAATAAATGAAAGAATGGAAAATAATCAAACCAGGAACGCTTTCTTCGTTATCGATCGAAAGATTTAGGGGATATTGAAACTGTTAAAGAAACTTCCTCATATTCGAACGATGTTTTCATCAAATTGTGTATACATATATGTATGTACATATTTCCAAACTTTATGTCCGAGCGTGGCATAATGGCAGTGTGTTTGACTATTGTGCGAAGAGTCCCGAGTTCGACCTCCACCCGGACAGGCCCACCCAAAACAAGGGCTCAAGAAATGTTGGTAGTGTATGTATGTACATATTTCCAAACTATACAATACCGTCCAGAAGTATACCAAAAAATATTTATGTATATTTTGTCGTATAACTTTTCTGTTTTTCACTAGCGCAATTTTTTATATTATAGAGAAGGTGACAAAGTAGAAAATGAGTTACAGTTAATATAATAAGTAAGATTAATAAACATGTGAAAAGTATTTATAAGCACAAAAAGTTAAATTTTACTGCGAAGTAGACATTGCAGAAGTCTGTTTCGCCCCCGCTCAGACAGACCTCTGCACTCTCTGGGTGGGGCTCATCAGTGAGTGCCCAGAGAGTACAATTGTAAAGAAATAAGAGTAATTTAAAAAAAGAGAAACTAAATGGTATTAATTTAAAAGAGTATGGAAATAAAGTTAAAAAACAACGTAAAAGAGACGAAAAAAATAAAAAAAGTAAACAGAAAAAAATAAAATAAAATAATTAAAAGAAACGGAAAAAGTAAAATACAAACCTAAAATTGGAAAGGAAAAACTAAATAAAGTAAAAATAAACTTTGAAAAGAAAAACTAAAACGCCTTAAATAACACGTGTAAGGCTGGAAGAAATCAAGGGGAGTGAGTTAGGATGGTGATAATATGTATTAGGAGGAGGGGTTGTTGTAGTGTTCAATGTGTATGTGTTCTATTTTCTCATTTCATTTCTTTATTCCAAGCACATGAGATATCATGAAAACACAAATAAAAACAAAGTTAAATGCATGGACTTTCTTCTAAGTGGCGGTGTTTAGGGGTTGCGGTATAGATTTTTAAAAAAGGGGGAGGGTGATATACTTAAAATCGATAATTATATTAGTCATGAACGAAAGGTTTAGGTAATATCTTTTCAGTAGGCAGAGATAATAAGTGTTTTTTGAAACTAGCAGTATTAGGTGTACTGACGATCTCAAAAGGTAATGAATTCCATACTGATATCTGGCGAGAAACACATGTAGAAATAGAACATTTGCTAATATTATGAGGTGTTTTTAGCCTGAGCTCATGAGAATGGCGAGAAAATCTCTGTACTGCAGACAATTGAAACAAGTTCATAGTTTCAAGTTCACATTTTTTGTGGACACATTTATGAATAAATAAAAGGTCAGATATAGCACGACGATATTCAAGAGTTTCTAGGCCTAACATGGAGATTCTTTGTGAATAGGGAAGTCTGGAATGGCCAGATCTTGCTAGGATTCTTCTCGTAAACGACCGCTGAACTTTTTCAATAGATTTTACTAAGCCGGGGGATGAGGGATTCCATAACTCACTAGCGTATTCAAGAACAGGTCTGACATAAATTTTAAAAGCTGAAGTTAAAAGAGGCGGACATGGTGACTTGAAGGCTTTTAACATCATGTTAACAAGATCAGAGCCTTTTTTACATTTGTCTTCAACATGATTACGATAAGAGAAACGATCACATATGATTACACCAAGATCTTTGGCAACTCTACCAACTACTAGAGGTTGACTGTTCATGTAATAGACGCTGCGAGAATTGGATGATCCGAGATGAAGTACATTACACTTAGATATGGATAGGGACAAATTCCACTCTAGGCACCAATCGGTTATACGATTCAAAGCTAGTTGGATATAATTACAAGAGGTAGCGCGTCCCATTATTTTTATATCATCGGCGAATAAGCAAAATTTGATAGAATCGGGGATAGCTTCTTTAACAAAGTCGATGTACAACAAGAATATCAACGGGCCTAAAGATGATCCTTGAGGTATACCTGATATTACGGGAATTGGGTCAGATAGACTATTATCGATCATAACTGTTTGTGAGCGGCCAACAAGATAATCAGTTAACCATTTAACGATTGGAGAAGAGATACCAAAAGATGCTATCCTATTTAGAAGTAATCTATGATCAACAGAATCAAATGCTTTACTGATATCAAGGAATATTATATCGATAGGGGTGCTTTGGGATAACGAGTCAACAATGAACGAATTAGATTCAACTAAAGAGGTCACAGTAGACCTCCTAGCTCTAAAACCAGCCTGGTAGGGCGATAAAAGGTTCTCTTTTTCTAAATAGCAAGATACTTCCTTAACAATAATTTTCTCCATAACTTTTGATAAGGAACAGCATAGAGAAATAGGTCTGTAATTGGTAACTAGATTCCGGGAATTGCTCTCGTGTACTGGTTTTACTATATATCTCTTCCATAGTAGGGGAACAGAGCCAGTAAGAAGGCTATTATTAAATAGGATACATAATGGTTTAATCAGGGCAAAGCGACATTTCTTCAATACAATATTAGGAATAGAATCAGGGGACGTGTTACATTTAGATTCAAGAGAAGATAATGCTCGTATTACCATATCTTCGGTTATATAATCGAATTTGAACGGCTCAGTAACGATTGGTAATTTAATTTCAGGTAATGGACATTGAAGAGGTACAGAAAATACGGACGAGAAATAGCGAGAGAACTCATCAGCTTTCTCTGATGGGGAAAATTTTTCATTTAAATCACTATCGATCAAAGCGGGAATAGCATTATTGGCTGTACTCAAACGGCTCCTAGAAGCCGCGAAAAATGATTTCTGATTACCTCGTAATATCAGTTGAGATTCTCTTTTAATTTCGAATTCTTTCAGCTTTTGATCAAACTCGGAAGTTTTTCTAATACAGTAATCCGAATACGGGGCATTTCGAGAAATTCGTTGTAATTTAACGAACATCTTACGTAGATTTGAAGTATAGCGGGATAAATCGTCTCTAGGATCTACAGTTGGGACAAACTTATCAATTAGAGAGTTAATGAAAGAGACAAGATAATTATTAGCTGATTCGACATCTAACAAGCCAAATATTTGAGTCCAATCTTGCATAGCTATTTCATACTCAATAGCAGGCCAATTTGCTTTAGAAAACAGCCTAATAGAATGAGAAGATTTTGAAATAGTTGCAGATAATGATAAAGTAAATGAAACTCCGTGATGGTCACTACCATTGAATCGACCGATTACATTACAGTCAGACACAATATTCACATTGGAAACTACTAAATCGAGAATATTATCATTCCTAGTTGGAGAACATACATATTGGGTGAAAAAAATATCATTCATATATTCAAGAAACATTTCATGTTGACCGTTTCTGTTGGATATTTGCTTACACCAGTCGATATACGGAGAATTGAAGTCATCAGTAATCATTACAGGGATTTTATCAGAAGCATTTGGATTATTCAGCTCACATTCAAAGTAGTTCAATAACTTTTCTAAAGAAGCAGTGGGAGAACAAGGAGATCGATAGACACAAATACAACTTAACTTTCCTGATCTAGATGAACTTTGAAGAACATTAATAGAAACGCATTCAATACCATCTTCTGAAAAACTAGAAACAAAGGAACAGGGAACTCGAGGCGAAATCAAAAATGCTGTTCCACCACCTTTGGAGGCACTGTTTCTATCGCAACGGAACAACTGATAATTAGACATACCGGTTATTAAATAGTCACTTTCTTGGTCACTCAACCAAGTCTCACTTATAGCTATCATATCATAAATATTTTAAGCGAGCAAGTAAGAAAGGTTGTACAACTTATTTCGAATTGAACGAGCATTTATTGAAAAGCACTTGATATTGGTGAGGTCATGACTAATGATAGGGACACCGCCACTGACCTATCTTCTCTGAGTCACGTTGTTCCTCTCTGGAGCGTTGTTCCTCTCTGGAGCTCGAGGAGTCGCCATCGGAGTCACCATCTGCGGATCCGTGATCCTCGAAGTCGCCGTTTCTTGCTGCCAAGTCGTCCGGGAGTAGTGCCGAATAGGAATCAAGGAAGTTCCGATGACCTTCTACTTTTGTCCTCCAGGGATGCCGTTCCGCTCTCGCGCCACTTTCTTCACTTCTCGTTCCAATTCAAGTCCTTCGCGAGTCAAGTCTTCTCTTATGTAGCAATGTGGATGCGGAGAAAGGCAAGACGGGCGACGACTTCGAATTTTCCTCAGTAGTTCAAATCTCAATGTTGGTGACTGGAGGAAGATTTTGAGAACTCGACGCTTCTTCACGGGGTCGCCGAATCGTTTGAACCTTGCACTTGCAAGTTCTGGGCAGCCGAGGTCGAGGGAAAGGGCCTTTAGAAAGGATTGGTCCGAACTGTCCGTGGCTTCGTCACTGGGCTGCTCAGGAAGTCCAACACAAACTAGGTTCTGTGCTTTCTCTTCGATGAGGTTCTTGTCGACAGTGATTGCACGCACGGCAGCTTGGTAGGCGAGCATATGAGGTGGGATGGAGAGAAGGGAAGGGATTGTGGGGGTCTGGGGCTGAGGAGTCGAGAAGGGGAAGAAGTATGAAGAGTTGAAAGACGAGAGACGAGGTCTTCGACGATTGTCTCCAGTCTTGAGATTTTGTTCATCATATCTTCAAATTTCTTCTCATATTCTGGGCAACGCGTGCACTGGGGAGGTGAAAAGGGGTGCGCTTGCCAGGCATTTCCGGAAGCAAACGAGTCAATATGAGACGTGGTAGATCACCGACTGCTCAGTGTGAGCAAAGAAAAGGGAATGAGATCTACTTAATGTGTAAATGACATGACCTTGATCCAAATAAATGAGAGTGGTATGGGGGGAACAAAAAGAAAAAAAGAGAGTGTATGGATTGTAATAAGTTATTGATTAGGGAGTTGAAATGAAATTGATGAGTGTTTTATGAATACTTTATATTGTATGAAGAGAAATAATTTATTGGAATTGTTTAGAAAAGTGTGAAATGATTATATGGTTTTCAATGTCATATTTATTTTCGATTTTAGGATTCTTACGAAGTGTTTTGATAAGTCTACCCATTATAGTTAAATCTGGAAACTTGTTTTCGCGGTATCTTTTAATAAGTATTTTGATTCTACTTAAGAAATTTTCGAATCGCGTGCAATTATCACTAAATCTCAAAACTTCGGTATATATGGTGTTCAGGCCAATGTAGACAGGTATGTTAGAGGTGTAATGAGGATATTTGAGGTTCTTGAAGTTATAGTCATATGTTTTGTTATAGAGGTTAAGTTTTATATGCACGTCATTTTCAATGGTTATGAAGAGTTCTAAAAATACCGCCTCATTACTATTTTGATTAGTTCTTTCTAATGTTAATGAGTTGTGATATATTTCTTCAGTAACTTTTATAATTCTTGATCCTTATCAGAAATGTGAAGAAAATCATCTATGTAACGGAATGTACAATTCAGAGAACTTTTCAAACTATGGGATCTATTTATATTTTTGTTAATGTATTTGAATTCCATCATAGCCAGAGTAAGATCTGCTATTTGTGGTGAAGCGTGGTGAAGATCTGCTATTTGTGGTGACCCTGAGGAATTCCCTTATTTTGTTTGAATATTTCACCACCATAAGTAACATAGCTATTATCTAAAATATATATATAAGAAGTTTGTATATTTGAATAGTTAGACAAGTTCATTTTTGGGTAATTTCATTAGTGTAATGTGTATGATTGCCTTTAATTGAGATAGCTTGGTATCCACAATTATTAAAGCAAGTTATGTTGTGTAGCTCGTGACTCACATCATACTGTTACAAAATGGAGCCGTTTCTGAAAAAGCAGAAGGCAGATTTTTTTCAGAAAACAGTATTTTACGAGATTTCTGAAATATGTTCTTGTTTATTTGTTTCTGTGTATTGCAATGATCGTGATGGCCTCTATACCACAAAGATGCAAGACAGTCACTCACTAATGATGATCACAAAGATGCAAGACAGTCACAAAGATAACAAAGATGCAAGAAACACTGTATAATATACTTTTTGATATACTTCTGGACGGTTATGTATGTATGTACATATTTCCAAACTTTATGTCGGGGCGTGGCATAATGGTAGTGTGTTTGACTATTGTGCGAAGAGTCCCGAGTTCGACCTCCACCCGGACAGGCCCACCCAAAACAAGGGAAGGAGAAATGTTGGTAGTGCTCTGGCACAAATCTGAATCTCTTAACTGCTGCTACACACACTAGCAGTAACCTAGCGCGCAGCCACTGGTTCTACCAGGGTAGGTCTGTCCCGCATCTCAGGAGAGCGCTTACCCTGCCGCGAGGCGGGAACAAGCGCGAGGAACATTATTATTATTGTATTACATTTTTCCAAACTCTCTCACAAAAATAACTTTACTACGTATTTAAAACTTTTCTGGAAAAATAAAAAAAATTTTCTTTCTATGTCAATTTTTTTTCGTTTTTTTCAGCACGAAAAAAGTAACTGACAATACTGCCAGTTTTCCAACCATTTGTGATTCTCTTTATATAAAGAAACCTCTTTGAAAATCACAAAAAAGAGTTTGCAATTTTCTCTACCTATTGGAATACATGTTTAAACTTACCTACAAACTTAAATTTTATTCACTTACTGCATAGGCCTTTCACACACCGTAATTGTTCGAACAGACTGATTTTATGTCGTTGATTCCGATGAGAAAGTGGCGATCTACTTCTTGGGAAGCTCGAAAGACTTTTTTCGTGATGAACCACGCGGTACCGGGGAGAATTCCTTCAGCGCGAACTCGATCTTTAGTGCCGACTAGGCCAGTGGTAAGGATTCCATGGGTAGCTTCTTCTAATCTGCTGCAGAAAATGCAGACTACTCTTTCAAACTGCTTCGTAGTGTAGACGCTCTCCGTTTGGATGCGCACGATGGTAGGTCTATCGTACAGCAAATCGTATCTATCTGCAAACGAAGCACTTAGTTAGATTAGGGTTCATAAGGGGCAAGGAACATAATGAATATGATTGTATAAGATTTGACCGAGGAATCCGACTGTGTATCCTTGACTCCCATACATCGGCATCTCCGAAGGTAAACAAATTGGCCGGTTCACTTCCATTTTGAGTGACTCTTTCAGCTGAACGATGACCAACGGGCTCTCTCTTTCCGATCCCTTAAATTTTTGGGTGATTTTTATGTACCCTGATGAATGGGCGAGTCGGCGGAACATCCGTATACTTTTCTTGTTGCATGAAGTTATGTATACAATAGCCCCGCCAACAGAGAGAGAGAGAGAGAGAGAGAGAGAGAGAGAGAGAGAGAGAGAGAGAGAGAGAGAAAGAGAGAGAGATGAGCTGATCCCAGAAGATAAAGAGAAACATAAAGATAGAGAAATATAGAGAGACAGAGAGGGAGTGAGAGAGAGAAAGAGAGAGAGAGAGCAGGAGGCAAAATACATAGACAGAGCACAGGGTGAAGAGAGGGATCTTAGTACAAGTCTTCACAGTGTTATCAAGCTTTTTCTATACATATGTCTTTTTAACAAATTATTTAAATGTAGTCGCAGAACTGACGTGATGCATTATAGGTGCTCTGTAGTGGGCGATTGGTCTGGAATTGAAAGAAAACAAATTTTGGCACTTCATTCTGAGGCTTTTGAATGGGAATGAAGTATAAATGTGCTCCCCTGGTGAGTTTATTTGAGAACATTCTCAAATTTGAATAGGTTAAACCTATTCTAAAAGAGGCAACACTGGAACATATTAACGTAAGAGATTTCCTCCACAGACTATGTCCCTTTCATATACGTAGCACTATTACATAGCAAATAATGGTGTACTCCGTAGTGCAGTGGTAACACGCTTGCCCCGGTAATTTAATATACGTCTAGTTCCATCCACTCCCTCTCCTCCTTTTGTGCCCCGGTTAGGTAATATAGGCCTGGTTACATCCCATTTCATTTTCCGGTAAGGTGAGATATGCCTGAATCCACTTAATTTCTTGCCCTTGTGAGGTGAGATACGCCTAGTTGTGAATAGGTCTTTCGCGATAGGATCAGACAACTATGAGACAGACCATGTTCAGTCATTCGTGTCAAGTTCGCGTTTTTAAGGTGGAAGTCATTTCAAAAAAATTTTGGTTGACATTTCGAAGTTGCTTTAAAACAAAAATTCTTTCTTAGCGGACACAGCTCATGCATGGATTGTGATCGAATGAACTTCTCCCGACCACTGTCTAAAGGGCTACTCTTCCGCATCCCATACCTCGCGCATACATAATCAAATCGCTATCTAACCAGTATAGTGTTGAAAAAGAGTCCTAGTCCTTCTCCTCCCTAGTCCCCCATCCAGAATAAATGTTTATCTAAGTATTTATGTATGCAATACATAGTTCATAAACATCCAGAGCATTTCATGACGTTTCAATTTTGTTTTTTACTTTTTTCACGTTTCTTCTCAGATGTCTGATTGTTTACTATATCCACCGATAGATTTTCACATTTTTGAATCATGTTTTCACGTAGGGATTTGATTATGTAATTGAGGCTGACATAATGGACTCGTGGCCGATCACGACAGCTGTTACGGAGTTGATATCGGTTTCGGGTTCTCGAGAGTCTGGCCTGATGCATAGAGAAAAAGATGGAGAGAGAGAAAGTGAGAGAGAATGAGAGAGTGAGAAAGAGTGAGAGAGAGTGAGAGAGTGAAAGAATGAGAGAGTGATTGAGAGAGAGTGAGAGAGAGTGATAGAGAGTAAGAGAGATTGAGAGATAGAGCGAAAAAAAGGAGAGATAAAATAATAAGGAGAAAGAGAGTTTAGTTGGTAAAGCCAATTGTTCTCGGTAAAATAACTTCGAGTTCAACATGAAATTTTTTAAAAAAACATGCTCTTTGTCATGAATTTCGATAGGCTAGAACGCTTCAAATAAGGAATAAGTACTTGTAAAAGCATTCCATATGAGAAATGAGATGATATGGGGTGATGACTGTCGCACCGCAGAACTTCTCCAGTGAATGCGAGAAGATGTAGGCGAACCAAGGGGGAGGCAGGTTTCTCACAAGCGAACTGCAGAATAGAGCAACTATCAGACTTGCTTTTCTGCTTCTTCATTCAGAACCTGCAGCAAATTTACATTCTACAACTTGCGGTCTTGCTTTTCAGTGTGTTCCTTGTGAATCTAAAGTTTATTCCAACCCATACTACTATTAGCCTTGCCTTCCCGCGGGTTTTTTCTTCTATTTACGCCGTGAATTGCCACCATTCGTACAACAAGCAGTCATATACATGCATATGTGTAAACTATAACACAAACAAAAGGTGATCTACGAAACGGGATCGAACCCAGCCAAAAGCGCATTACCTTGTCTTGTACATCAGCAGGCATATCACGGAGCTGGTCCAGGCTACCGTGTGAATCTTTGTTACTTTTGATCAATTGATGCAGTTTCCAGTTGAAAAAGAAAATAAAATCAAAAAAACACAGTTAAATGTTGCGAGAATAGACTGATACGTTTCACCGCAGTTCTCCATATACCAGTCCCATTGCTCCTTATCAAAGATCTTCGAGGTGGCATCGAAGGAATTGACTGCTCGGTTTATGATAAGAGAGAAGTGAATGAGAATGCTCGCAAGCATCGCACGCATCCTTAAATTAAGTTCGAGTAAGCAGAAATATTATAATATATCGTTAAAAACAAGGGTGGAATTGTATAAGTTATCGATTCTCTCTTGAAAACTTTGAAAGACTCTCTTGAGGAAGTAGGCTACTTTTCAATAGAAAAAGCCTACAACTAATTTTCGACTCCATACTTTGTTTTCATGCGACTTAATACTTTAATTTGATAGTTGTATAAGAGAAATAAGCTTATTTATTTTGACAAAGAGGAAGAAAGTCTTCAATTTTTGTTATGAAAAAAGTTTGGAATTTAACGCACAGAGCTCTTAATTTGAGAAAAATTACTCTGAAAAAAAAGGTTTTAAATTCGAAAAAACATTTTTTGAAGAAATTCTCTCAGAATTTCCAAACTCAGAATCTCTCAGAAATTCCAAACTCAGAATCTCGAATTAGAAAATACATTTTGTAAGCAATAACAGTTTTATACTCGATGTGCACGGAAATTTTCACACGATTCAATTGCTGGTCCCACGGTTTGACAGTAATCTTCTGAAAAATCATATTTTATTGTCCTTCAAGGTCGAGCATTTCATATGAATCAGATTCGAACAGTTGATGCTGTTGGTTAGGTCTTTTCTCTATCACGTTTTTTTCAGAATCTATCGTGCGTGTTACACCAGTGTCTAAAGTTTCTAAACTCGCAAGGTGATAAATTACTTTTTTATCATGAAAAAACTGTTGTTTCTTTGATTATCAGCGTAGGACTCTTTGCGTAAGAATATTAGGAAGCAGTTTTGTGGGTTGGAAAGAGAAACATACATATATTTCGAACTGAATAACATAAATTTTTTCCATACAAGTTAACTTCAGATCTGGGAAACACAAAGGAAAACTTAGAGGCTTTAGCCTCTTCATTCATTCATTCTTTCTTCCAAGCATGTAGGTATTTTTTCCATTCTTTATTTCCATGTACACAAAAACAGTTTCACTTCAACATTTAATTATCACAAATTAGACATGGATTATGATTCTTCTAGAAAAGAATTGTATTACAGGGGCAGTGTGTCTACAAAAAGTGTTCCAGAGAATTGGTTTTGAACGCGCGCAGAAAGAGATTGGCGAGGTTTGTAGATTTCTTACAGACATGCTCGACTTGTTTATTGCAAGAAAGATTACTCGAAAAGACAACTCCTAGATCTATTATTTCGGAAGAGTTGGCCATTGTATGACGATCTAGCTGATAATTTTGCATGGGGTTAATACCAAGATGCGAAACTATAAATTTTTGAGCTGATAGTTTAAGATTGGACTGTTGACACCAGTTGAATACATTGTCTATGGCAGTTTGGAGGTCAGACAAAAAGTTGGTACTTCACTAAATAATTTAATGTCATCGGCGTAGATAGTATAAATTACATTGGGAGGAATTACATGTTTTATGTCATCAATAAACAGTAAGAACAGTTTCGGTCCAATAGCTGAACCTTGTGGTACACCGCTGGTAACAGAAGATGAGCTAGAGAATTCGTTGTCAACACATACAGTCTGAATTCTACCAGTCAAGTAGTCCGCAATCCATTGAATGAGGTTACCGCAGGTTCCTAACTTTTTTAGTTTAAGAAGTAATAATATAGTATCTACTGTATCGAATGCCTTTGATATGTCAAGAAAAATAACATCGACGGCTTTACCATGGGAGAGTATATCAGCGAAGTAAGAATGAGATTGTACCAATGAAGTCACAGTTGACCTTTTGTTTCTAAAACCAAATTTATGAGGAGACAGTAGATCACTTTGCTTCAAGTAGGCATCTAATTGACTTATTATAACATTTTCCATCACTTTGGACATTGAACAAGTTAGGGAAATGGGGCGATAGCTAGACAATTGATCCGCTTTAGATTTAGACTTTAAGATTGGTTTAATAATAGAAGTTTTCCAAAGAGAGGGAACTTTTCCGACTAGTAAAGAGTTGTTAAATAGAATAGAGAGGGGCTTGAGAAGAACAAATCGAAGTTTTTTAATTACTATATTAGGTATATTATCCGGAGATGTGTTGAGGGCAAGTGTCCAATCGTGAGAAGAAATCAGAATTTCCATCATCCCCCAATTCGCACGCGAAAAATTTCTAATGAGAGACTCAGGAGTCTTTGACATAGTTGCAAAAGTTATTCGAAAATCAACGGTGGCATGATCACTGTTTGAGAAAGGAGCAGTGACAATACAATCGCTTATAATTTGATTATTACAGAGTACGATATCTAGAACATTAGGGCCACGCGTAGGGTGGGAGACATATTGGAAAAAGTGTTCATCGCAAGCAAAGTTTAAAAAGAAAGAATGGCTTTCATTATTGGAAGTGGTCAGATTTTCCCAATCGATGTCTGGTAAGTTGAGGTCTCCTAATATGACTATTGGTGTATTGGTTAGAGAGATAGACTTGATAAATGACAGTTATGAGATCATTATCGAATGAGAGCAAGAAAGTGAGCGGTATATGCACACACAACGTATATGACGTGGGAAAGCGTTGGGGTTAATTAGATCGATAACAATTACTTCTACGCCTTCATCACGGAAGGAAGTTACAAAGAAAGATGAAATACTAGAGGAGACAAAAACAGCGGTTCCGCCGCCCTTGTTGGGGTCATCTAACGAGCGATCACAACGATACAAAGCATATTTATGATTTCTTAAAAATTCACGATCTGACTCAGAAGAAGTTAGCCATGTTTCCGTAATAAAAATCAACTCAAATGATTTGCTACTCAACAAGAAATCGAGATCAGTCACTTTATTACGTATGGATCTTGCATTGAATAAGCATGCTTTGACAACAGGACTATCAGAAGAACTAACACTGCCACTGACCTAGTGAGACTTTCTTTGAGTCACGTATGCGTACGTTTTTGGCTGCTCTTCTCTGAATGGCCTTGCCTTCGGTAGCCGGAAGAGCTGCGTCCCTCTGACTGTCCACTCTATCTGCCCTGCCTGGAGATTCCGTTCCCTCGCGACCTGCCTGCATTGCTTCTCCAATTCCAATCCAGTTCGAGTGAGATCTTCTCTGACGAAGACGCGGGGGTGGGACTGGATAACTTGGGGTCTGGAACTTCTGATCTTTTGAAGAGTGACAGAACGTAGAGCTGGAGATGGGAGGTAAACTTTCAGAATCCTTCTTTTGTTTTCGGCTCTTCCATGTCTTTTGTGCCTGACATCTCCCTTTCTGAAAGCATCAGAGAGTTCTTTGATGTCAAGCTCATCGACAAGCTTGGCAATAAGGGCTTCATCTTCAACGGCAGTATTCGAGTCCGAGTCCTTTTCCTCCAATCCAACGATAACGATGTTTTTCGATTTTTCTTCTATGATGTCCTTGTCTTCCAACAGACACCGTCTGACCGCTTCGTAGGCAACGGCATCGGGTGAGAGGGATGTTTGGTTAGAAGAAACTGTCGAACTTTGTTCCTTGGTGAGTGAAATGATCTGTTGATTTCGAGACTCGATAGTTCTAGCCTGAGTAGCGATTGTATCTGCTTGTAGCCGAATAGTTTCGAGAAGAGATGGAATATCCACATTGTTGGGAGAGAGAGACATCTTTGGTCAAATATGCGAGTTGTTCGATAAACGAGTCAATATGAGACGTGGTAGATCACCGACTGCTCAGTGTGAGCAAAGAAAAGGGAATGAGCAAAGAAAAGGGAATGAGCAAAGAAAAGGGAATGAGCAAAGAAAAGGGAATTTTAATTTAAATTAATTTAAAAGTCCAATTTAAGACAAAACAAATTACATATAAACAAAGATATGCATGGACTACATTACACATAAAGCTTAGTTGCGGTGTGTAGAGGGGGGGAAAGGGGGGCTGTGATACTGAAGAAAAATCACAAGTCTTAATTAAGTGTCAGAAAGAAGACTAACTGGCACAATCACATTCACAGGCAACGAAAGAAATTGCTTTTTGAATTTAAGGCTACTAGCTTCGTTGATAACACTAAATGGAAGAGAGTTCCAAACAGACATTTGACGGGAAACACATGTCGATAAAAAGGTCTTATTGATGCGGTGAGGAGGAATCAGTCTTAGATGATGCGAATGCCGAGTGAAACGCTGAACAGCCGAGATTTCGTATAAATGATCAGTGTCTATGTCTAAACTGTTATGTAAACATTTATGAATAAATAGTAGATCAGAGATAGCGTGACGGTACTCACGCTATCTCTGATCTACTATTAGGCTCTGAAGGCCTAACATTGAAAGCCTCTGGGAATACGGAAGCTTAGGGTGACGGGCTCTTCCTAGTACTCTCCTCGTGAAAGAGCGTTGGACTTTTTAACTTCACGTCATATCCGCCAACCTGATGTCACATATATATTTATGTATTGAATAAATAAATAAATAAAACCATCTTAACAAAGCCCGAGGAAGATGGATTCCACAACTCACTTGCGTATTCGATAATGGGTCGGACATAGATTTTAAAAGCAGATGTCAACAGAGAAATGGAAGGGGAATTAAAAGCTTAAAATAACGTGTTGACAACAGCTGAAGCTCTCTTACACTTTTCGACAATATGGTGTTTGTACGAGAATTCATCGGAAATAGTGACACCAAGATCTTTAGCTATTTCGTCAACAGTTAAGGGGAGGCCATTTATACGGTATACAACAGAAGGATTTCGGGGTCCTAAATGCAAAACACTGCAGACAAGTTCCATTCTGAACACCAAGCGGTAACAAGATCAAGAGCGACTTGGATATCATGGCTAGAAGATGGAACACGACCCATAATTTTTATATCGTCTGCATACAAACCGAATCGAAGGTTAGGAGGTATCGCTTCCTTCACTGAATCAATATACATAAGGAATAGTAAAGGACCAAGAGAAGAGCCTTGAGGCACACCTGAAAAAACAGGCATGGGCTGAGAAAGCACATTATCGATTAAGACTGATTGAGTTCGATTACTTAAATAGCTACTAAGCCAATTGACAATATTAGAGGAGATACCGAACGAATGAACCTGATATAAAAGCAGCCTATGATCTACAGTATCGAACGCTTTACGAATATCGAGGAAAATAACATCAACTGAAAACCCTTGAGCCAAAAAAATCAACAACAAAAGAATGAGAATCTACCAAAGATCTTACGGTAGACTTTCTCGCTCTAAAACCTGCTTGATATGGAGACAATAGCTTTGATTCTTCTAAATACGAATATACTAAGGTGAAAACGATTTTACCATAATCTTGGATAAGGAGCAACATAACGATATAGGTCTGTAATTATTTAACAGATTGCGAGAACCAGATTTGTGTACTGGTTTAACAATTGATCGCTTCCAAATAGAAGGCACTGAGCCAGAAAGCAGACTGTTATTAAATAAAATCCATAAAGGTTTCACAAGAGCGATTCTACATTTCTTCAAAAGGATGTTCGGTATCTTGTCGGGAGAGGTATTGCATTTGGCTGAAAGAGATGCAAGGGCTTTCAAAACCATTTCCTCAGTAATACAATCAACACTCATCCTCTCAATTACTCTAGTGCAGAATGGATTTCTTAATGGACCATGATTAGGTTCGGAAAACACGGAAGCGAAGTATTCAGAAAAGGCATTCGCCTTATCCGATGACAATATTATCTCTTGCCTCTGATTATCTAACAGAGTAGGAATGGCTAGGTTGACATTCATACTTAGACGATTTCTACAGGCAGCGAAAAAGGACTTTTGATTGCCTCGCAGTAAAAGTTTAGCTTCCTGATCATATTCAAAGCTATGCAAAATCTTATCGAATTCAGCAGATTTCCTTATACAATGATGAGAATAAGGGGATTTCTTAGAGATACGTTGCAGTACAATTCACGAAGAACCTTTGGGTAGCGAAATGATGGGTCTTTACGGTCTACCAAGGGAACGTAGCTCACATTAAGCGAGCCTATGAAAGAAACAAGATAATTGTTTGCAGACTTAACATTCATCAAAGAAAGCATTAGGGTCCAATCATGAAAGAGTAGTTCACTTTCAATAGACAGCCAGTTGGCTTTAGTGAACAGTTTGAAAGCTGATGGAACCGATCTGGTATTGACTGTAAATGACAGCTCAAAATTAACTGCATTGTGGTCGCTACAATGGAAACGACCTATAACTTTACATTCGAGAACAACAGGTCAAGAGTATTGTCGTTTCGAGCTGGGGTATCAACATACTGCATAAAGAAGTTATCGTTCATGAATTCGAGAAACATTTCATCCTGTCCACTTCTGTGCGATATAAGAGTGGCCCAATTTATGAAAGGGAAATTGAAGTCACCAACGATTATTGCAGGCTTAGGACTCAATGTGTCACAACAAACTAGCTCTGAGGAATAAGACAATAGCTTTGAGAGGGAAGAGTCAGGGCAAGAAGGAGATCGATACGCACAAATATATCTCAGTCGAGTCGACACTGTGGAAGACACAGACGGAAAAAGGTCTATGGTGACAGCTTCGAAGCCGTCATCAGAACAAGTGGAAACGAATGAGCAAGGAATACGGTTGGATACAAGGATAGCTGCGCCACCTCCTTTCATTGAACGATCTCTATCACAACGAAACATATGATAATCAGAATTGTTGAGTACCAAGGAATCGTTATCTTGGCTCGTAAGCCAGGTCTCACATATAGCTATTACATCATATGAAAGAGAACTCAGCAGAAAAGATAGATTATACAGCCTATTACGAAGTGATCGAGCATTAAAAAAGATGCAGTTGATACTTAAACTCTGTGAAAAAGACAATAGCTTTGAGAGGAAAGAGTCAGGGCAAGAAGGAGATCGATACGCACAAATATATCTCAGTCGAGTCGACACTGTGGAAGACACAGACGAAAAAAGGTCTATGGTGACAGCTTCGAAGCCGTCATCAGAACAAGTGGAAACGAATGAGCAAGGAATACGGTTGGATACAAGGATAGCTGCGCCACCTCCTTTCATTGAACGATCTCTATCACAACGAAACATATGATAATCAGAATTGTTGAGTACCAAGGAATCGTTATCTTGGCTCGTAAGCCAGGTCTCACATATAGCTATTACATCATATGAAAGAGAACTCAGCAGAAAAGATAGATTATACAGCCTATTACGAAGTGATCGAGCATTAAAAAAGATGCAGTTGATACTTAAACTCTGTGAAAAATGTGGGGGACTAGGAGGGTCAGGACTAGAAAGAACAACGCCACTCACCTAACGTCTCATCGTAACATTCCGAGAAGATAGGCTATTATTTGGCGAAGAAGAGACAGTCGCAGGATTCGCAGGTGAAGTCAAGACCACCAGAGGACGATTTACTGACGGAGAAAGAACCTTGGAAACTGACGGACAGGGAGTTTCCGCATTTCTACGCGTGGAGGATGGCCTTGGCTGTGAATACGAAGTTGTTCGGACCGGCAGCAGACACGTTCCGACGACTTTCCATTTCTGTCCATCAAGAGTCTGATTTCTTTCCTTGGCGATTCTTTTGACTTCACGCTCAAGTTGGAGTCCTTCGCGAGTTAGGTCTTACCGAATGTAACTGTGCGGGAACTTGGAGAGGCAAGGAGGGCGGCTTTTTCTGATCTTCTTCAGAGCTTCGTTTCTAAAGGAAGCAGATTCAAGGAAAACTTTGAGAACGCGCCGCTTTTTTGCTGGGTCACCAAACCGTCTAAAACGAGCAGTTTCAATCTGCGGTATTCCGAAATCCCGGGAAAGCGCTGAAAGAAAAACTTGATCAGCCGCATCTGTTGCCTCATCGTTGTATTGTTCTGGGATACCAAGGCAGACTATGTTCTCGGCCTTGGTTTCTATCATGTTCTTGTCGACCGTCATAGCTCTTACCGCGGCATCGTAGGCGAGGATATGCGGTGGGATGGATAGCAGAGAAGGCAACTGAGAGGATTTACTGAGGGGCGCTGGATGAGAAGGCGATGAGCCAAGAGGATGCAGACGGGAAATGAGTTCCTCCGCCACACTTTCCAACCTTATCATCTTCTCCATCAACTCTTCAGTTTTCTTTTCGTATGTCGGGCATTTCGGGCAAGAAGGAGGAACAGCCGGAGAACGCTTTCCACCAACGGAAGATGATGACGTTTACTTAGGAAAGAATGGAAAGAACTGGGTCAAGTTAAAGGCAGGGTCAATGAATCAATATGAGAGCGGAAAAAATTCTCACCGCTCTATGTGAAAGACTGAGGAAGGAATGAAGAGGGGAATGTTAAAGACTGAGAGGGGGGCTCTAAAAAGTCCGAACGGCATGCCAGCCGAGTTTTCGAGATTGATGAAATTCATTGAACTCGGCATTTTCTATTAAGGTATCTACTCGTAGTGATCCTAGATTGAGCTGTGAGAAAATGTCACGGCTCGCCCTAACCGGACTTTTTCTTATAAAAGAATACGTTGTAAGCCAATTGCTTCAGCAAATTCTCCGATCGGGATCATAACCCCCATTCAAAGCTCATAACAGTTTTCTCAGCGATTCTTTTGATGTAGGACTTTGATACAATGGTAACACGAAGTTTTGCACCACGCACCGGGACAACTCGCACCCAAATTTCACAATCGGTGTATTGTCATGCATTTTTCCGCTGAAAACTTTACTTACACTAACGAGGCCGTACGGTTCAGTATGAGACTGTATGGAAAAATCAGCCACATAGTACATAATATGACGCTGGCAACTAGGTTTTTCGCCAATTTCGGAAACGTAATGACTTTTGTTGTATTTGTGGCTGACTTTGTAACATTTGTAGCAAAACCACGAAAAGACTGATTTATTGGACACGATAATGGCACAGCCAGAAATTAAATGGTTTTAATGGCATCTTTACAATTTGCCAAAAAACATCATGAAATAATAGCAAAAAAAAAACAAATAAATCAGGGGTACCAAGGTTCGTGTGGTGAACAGATGCGTGTATTTAGGGCAGGATGTCTCCCTCGATGACAGCCGTTTCACGGTTGAAGTTGATAGTAGAATCCGGTCTGCAAATTTCACTTTCAATAGATACCGTAGCCTGTTCGCGGCAAGAACGGTCCCAATGTCTCTCAAGAGGCGCCTTTTCGAAGGTGCTGTCTTGCCCGCTCTAATCTATGCCTCGGAGACCTGGACCCTTTCAAAAAGACTTGAGAACAAATTGGCTGTGGCGCAGCGTAGATGAGAGCGCTCTATGCTGGGGTGCTCGTTACTCGACAGGCGGACTAACGAGTGGGTGCGCGGTCAGACGGGCATAATGGACGTGGTCAGAATCTGCCGTGAAAGGAGGTGGCGTTGGGTAGGCCGAATTGCGAGGCTCGACCCCAGTCGGTGGGCGCGGGCTGTTCTAGAGTGGCACCCGCGTGGGCCAAAGCGAACGAAAGGTCGCCCTGCTATGAGATGGAGGGACGACTTTGTCAAAGCCGTTGGTCCCCAATTCCTAAGGAATGCAGAGAACGCTGAGGAGTGGAGTCGTCTCATGTCGCTACAGATCCCATAATCGATGATGTTATATCCCCGATGTGGCTTGTTGATCTTGATAAAGCGTTTAAATTGAAATTGAAAATTGAAACAAATAAAACAGGACATCATGACAATTTGGATTCTATGCTTGATCTACCATAAAGAATGACTCAATTTGTGGCGGATGTGTGCGCAAAAGAAATCGGACATGAAAAGTGGCCTTTTTCCCGTCAGATTTCCTTTGAATCAAATTCGTCAGAAAAATTTTTTTTAATGGCTGATTCATGAACCGCCACTGAAAAAAAACTTTTAAATGGAAAATTCAGTACTTGCCTTAAAAGTTATAGTGACGATATTCATGGGTTGCAACCTCAAGGCAGAACGTTCCCGATGTGACCATATTCATGAGTGGCCACCTCAAGGCAGAACGTTCCCGAAGTGACCATATTCATGAGTGGCCACCTCAAGGCAGAACGTTCCCGAAGTGACCATATTCATGAGTGGCCACCTCAAGGCAGAACGTTCCCGATGTGACCATATTCATGAGTGGCCACCTCAAGGCAGAACGTTCCCGAATTGACCATATTCATGAGTGGCCACCTCAAGGCAGAACGTTCCCGAAGTGACCATATTCATGAGTGGCCACCTCAAGGCAGAACGTTCCCGATGTGACCATATTCATGAGTGGCCACCTCAAGGCAGAACGTTCCCGATGTGACCATATTCATGAGTGGCCACCTCAAGGCAGAACGTTCCCGATGTGACCATATTCATGAGTGGCCACCTCAAGGCAGAACGTTCCCGAATTGACCATATTCATGAGTGGCCACCTCAAGGCAGAACGTTCCCGATGTGACCATATTCATGAGTGGCCACCTCAAGGCAGAACGTTCCCGATGTGACCATATTCATGAGTGGCCACCTCAAGGCAGAACGTTCCCGAAGTGACCATATTCATGAGTGGCCACCTCAAGGCAGAACGTTCCCGATGTGACCATATTCATGAGTGGCCACCTCAAGGCAGAACGTTCCCGATGTGACCATATTCATGAGTGGCCACCTCAAGGCAGAACGTTCCCGAATTGACCATATTCATGAGTGGCCACCTCAAGGCAGAACGTTCCCGAAGTGACCATATTCATGAGTGGCCACCTCAAGGCAGAACGTTCCCGAATTGACCATATTCATGAGTGGCCACCTCAAGGCAGAACGTTCCCGATGTGACCATATTCATGAGTGGCCACCTCAAGGCATAACGTTCCCGAAGTGACCATATTCATGAGTGGCCACCTCAAGGCAGAACGTTCCCGATGTGACCATATTCATGAGTGGCCACCTCAAGGCAGAACGTTCCCGATGTGACCATATTCATGAGTGGCCACCTCAAGGCAGAACGTTCCCGATGTGACCATATTCATGAGTGGCCACCTCAAGGCAGAACGTTCCCGAATTGACCATATTCATGAGTGGCCACCTCAAGGCAGAACGTTCCCGAAGTGACCATATTCATGAGTGGCCACCTCAAGGCAGAACGTTCCCGATGTGACCATATTCATGAGTGGCCACCTCAAGGCAGAACGTTCCCGAATTGACCATATTCATGAGTGGCCACCTCAAGGCAGAACGTTCCCGATGTGACCATATTCATGAGTGGCCACCTCAAGGCAGAACGTTCCCGATGTGACCATATTCATGAGTGGCCACCTCAAGGCAGAACGTTCCCGAATTGACCATATTCATGAGTGGCCACCTCAAGGCAGAACGTTCCCGATGTGACCATATTCATGAGTGGCCACCTCAAGGCATAACGTTCCCGAAGTGACCATATTCATGAGTGGCCACCTCAAGGCAGAACGTTCCCGATGTGACCATATTCATGAGTGGCCACCTCAAGGCAGAACGTTCCCGAATTGACCATATTCATGAGTGGCCACCTCAAGGCAGAACGTTCCCGATGTGACCATATTCATGAGTGGCCACCTCAAGGCATAACGTTCCCGAAGTGACCATATTCATGAGTGGCCACCTCAAGGCAGAACGTTCCCGATGTGACCATATTCATGAGTGGCCACCTCAAGGCAGAACGTTCCCGATGTGACCATATTCATGGCCACCTCAAGGCAGAACGTTCCCGAATTGACCATATTCATGAGTGGCCACCTCAAGGCAGAACGTTCCCGATGTGACCATATTCATGAGTGGCCACCTCAAGGCAGAACGTTCCCGAATTGACCATATTCATGAGTGGCCACCTCAAGGCAGAACGTTCCCGATGTGACCATATTCATGAGTGGCCACCTCAAGGCAGAACGTTCCCGATGTGACCATATTCATGAGTGGCCACCTCAAGGCAGAACGTTCCCGATGTGACCATATTCATGAGTGGCCACCTCAAGGCAGAACGTTCCCGAATTGACCATATTCATGAGTGGCCACCTCAAGGCAGAACGTTCCCGATGTGACCATATTCATGAGTGGCCACCTCAAGGCAGAACGTTCCCGAAGTGACCATATTCATGAGTTGCCACCTCAAGGCAGAACGTTCCCGATGTGACCATATTCATGAGTGGCCACCTCAAGGCAGAACGTTCCCGAATTGACCATATTCATGAGTGGCCACCTCAAGGCATAACGTTCCCGAAGTGACCATATTCATGAGTGGCCACCTCAAGGCAGAACGTTCCCGAATTGACCATATTCATGAGTGGCCACCTCAAGGCATAACGTTCCCGAAGTGACCATATTCATGAGTGGCCACCTCAAGGCATAACGTTCCCGATGTGACCATATTCATGAGTGGCCACCTCAAGGCAGAACGTTCCCGATGTGACCATATTCATGAGTGGCCACCTCAAGGCATAACGTTCCCGAAGTGACCATATTCATGAGTGGCCACCTCGAGGCAGAACGTTCCCGAATTGACCATATTCATGAGTGGCCACCTCAAGGCATAACGTTCCCGAAGTGACCATATTCATGAGTGGCCACCTCAAGGCATAACGTTCCCGAAGTGACCATATTCATGAGTGGCCACCTCAAGGCAGAACGTTCCCGAAGTGACCATATTCATGAGTGGCCACCTCAAGGCATAACGTTCCCGAATTGACCATATTCATGAGTGGCCACCTCAAGGCATAACGTTCCCGAAGTGACCATATTCATGAGTGGCCACCTCAAGGCAGAACGTTCCCGAATTGACCATATTCATGAGTGGCCACCTCAAGGCATAACGTTCCCGAAGTGACCATATTCATGAGTGGCCACCTCAAGGCAGAACGTTCCCGAAGTGACCATATTCATGAGTGGCCACCTCAAGGCAGAACGTTCCCGAATTGACCATATTCATGAGTGGCCACCTCAAGGCAGAACGTTCCCGAAGTGACCATATTCATGAGTGGCCACCTCAAGGCAGAACGTTCCCGAATTGACCATATTCATGAGTGGCCACCTCAAGGCATAACGTTCCCGAAGTGACCATATTCATGAGTGGCCACCTCAAGGCAGAACGTTCCCGAATTGACAATATTCATGAGTGGCCACCTCAAGGCATAACGTTCCCGAAGTGACCATATTCATGAGTGGCCACCTCAAGGCAGAACGTTCCCGAATTGACCATATTCATGAGTGGCAACCTCAAGGCAGAACGTTCCCGAATTGACCATATTCATGAGTGGCCACCTCAAGGCAGAACGTTCCCGAATTGACCATATTCATGAGTGGCAACCTCAAGGCAGAACGTTCCCGATGTGACCATATTCATGAGTGGCCACCTCAAGGCAGAACGTTCCCGATGTGACCATATTCATGAGTGGCCACCTCAAGGCAGAACGTTCCCGAATTGACCATATTCATGAGTGGCCACCTCAAGGCAGAACGTTCCCGAATTGACCATATTCATGAGTGGCCACCTCAAGGCATAACGTTCCCGAAGTGACCATATTCATGAGTGGCCACCTCAAGGCAGAACGTTCCCGAAGTGACCATATTCATGAGTGGCCACCTCAAGGCAGAACGTTCCCGAAGTGACCATATTCATGAGTGGCCACCTCAAGGCATAACGTTCCCGAAGTGACCATATTCATGAGTGGCCACCTCAAGGCAGAACGTTCCCGAATTGACCATATTCATGAGTGGCCACCTCAAGGCATAACGTTCCCGAAGTGACCATATTCATGAGTGGCCACCTCAAGGCATAACGTTCCCGAAGTGACCATATTCATGAGTGGCCACCTCAAGGCAGAACGTTCCCGAATTGACCATATTCATGAGTGGCCACCTCAAGGCATAACGTTCCCGAAGTGACCATATTCATGAGTGGCCACCTCAAGGCATAACGTTCCCGAAGTGACCATATTCATGAGTGGCCACCTCAAGGCAGAACGTTCCCGAATTGACCATATTCATGAGTGGCCACCTCAAGGCATAACGTTCCCGAAGTGACCATATTCATGAGTGGCCACCTCAAGGCATAACGTTCCCGAAGTGACCATATTCATGAGTGGCCACCTCAAGGCAGAACGTTCCCGAATTGACCATATTCATGAGTGGCCACCTCAAGGCATAACGTTCCCGAAGTGACCATATTCATGAGTGGCCACCTCAAGGCAGAACGTTCCCGAAGTGACCATATTCATGAGTGGCCACCTCAAGGCAGAACGTTCCCGAAGTGACCATATTCATGAGTGGCCACCTCAAGGCATAACGTTCCCGAAGTGACCATATTCATGAGTGGCCACCTCAAGGCAGAACGTTCCCGAATTGACCATATTCATGAGTGGCCACCTCAAGGCATAACGTTCCCGAAGTGACCATATTCATGAGTGGCCACCTCAAGGCATAACGTTCCCGAAGTGACCATATTCATGAGTGGCCACCTCAAGGCAGAACGTTCCCGAATTGACCATATTCATGAGTGGCCACCTCAAGGCATAACGTTCCCGAAGTGACCATATTCATGAGTGGCCACCTCAAGGCATAACGTTCCCGAAGTGACCATATTCATGAGTGGCCACCTCAAGGCAGAACGTTCCCGAATTGACCATATTCATGAGTGGCCACCTCAAGGCATAACGTTCCCGAAGTGACCATATTCATGAGTGGCCACCTCAAGGCATAACGTTCCCGAAGTGACCATATTCATGAGTGGCCACCTCAAGGCATAACGTTCCCGAAGTGACCATATTCATGAGTGGCCACCTCAAGGCATAACGTTCCCGAAGTGACCATATTCATGAGTGGCCACCTCAAGGCATAACGTTCCCGAAGTGACCATATTCATGAGTGGCCACCTCAAGGCAAAACGTTCCCGAATTGACCATATTCATGAGTGGCCACCTCAAGGCATAACGTTCCCGAAGTGACCATATTCATGAGTGGCCACCTCAAGGCAGAACGTTCCCGAATTGACCATATTCATGAGTGGCCACCTCAAGGCATAACGTTCCCGAAGTGACCATATTCATGAGTGGCCACCTCAAGGCAGAACGTTCCCGAATTGACCATATTCATGAGTGGCCACCTCAAGGCATAACGTTCCCGAAGTGACCATATTCATGAGTGGCCACCTCAAGGCATAACGTTCCCGAAGTGACCATATTCATGAGTGGCCACCTCAAGGCAGAACGTTCCCGAAGTGACCATATTCATGAGTGGCCACCTCAAGGCATAACGTTCCCGAAGTGACCATATTCATGAGTGGCCACCTCAAGGCAGAACGTTCCCGAATTGACCATATTCATGAGTGGCCACCTCAAGGCATAACGTTCCCGAAGTGACCATATTCATGAGTGGCCACCTCAAGGCATAACGTTCCCGAAGTGACCATATTCATGAGTGGCCACCTCAAGGCATAACGTTCCCGAAGTGACCATATTCATGAGTGGCCACCTCAAGGCATAACGTTCCCGAAGTGACCATATTCATGAGTGGCCACCTCAAGGCATAACGTTCCCGAATTGACCATATTCATGAGTGGCCACCTCAAGGCAGAACGTTCCCGAAGTGACCATATTCATGAGTGGCCACCTCAAGGCATAACGTTCCCGAAGTGACCATATTCATGAGTGGCCACCTCAAGGCAGAACGTTCCCGAATTGACCATATTCATGAGTGGCCACCTCAAGGCATAACGTTCCCGAAGTGACCATATTCATGAGTGGCCACCTCAAGGCATAACGTTCCCGAAGTGACCATATTCATGAGTGGCCACCTCAAGGCATAACGTTCCCGAAGTGACCATATTCATGAGTGGCCACCTCAAGGCATAACGTTCCCGAAGTGACCATATTCATGAGTGGCCACCTCAAGGCATAACGTTCCCGAATTGACCATATTCATGAGTGGCCACCTCAAGGCATAACGTTCCCGAATTGACCATATTCATGAGTGGCCACCTCAAGGCATAACGTTCCCGAAGTGACCATATTCATGAGTGGCCACCTCAAGGCAGAACGTTCCCGAATTGACCATATTCATGAGTGGCCACCTCAAGGCATAACGTTCCCGAAGTGACCATATTCATGAGTGGCCACCTCAAGGCAGAACGTTCCCGAATTGACCATATTCATGAGTGGCCACCTCAAGGCATAACGTTCCCGAAGTGACCATATTCATGAGTGGCCACCTCAAGGCAGAACGTTCCCGAAGTGACCATATTCATGAGTGGCCACCTCAAGGCATAACGTTCCCGAAGTGACCATATTCATGAGTGGCCACCTCAAGGCAGAACGTTCCCGAATTGACCATATTCATGAGTGGCCACCTCAAGGCATAACGTTCCCGAAGTGACCATATTCATGAGTGGCCACCTCAAGGCATAACGTTCCCGAATTGACCATATTCATGAGTGGCCACCTCAAGGCATAACGTTCCCGAAGTGACCATATTCATGAGTGGCCACCTCAAGGCAGAACGTTCCCGAATTGACCATATTCATGAGTGGCCACCTCAAGGCATAACGTTCCCGAAGTGACCATATTCATGAGTGGCCACCTCAAGGCATAACGTTCCCGAAGTGACCATATTCATGAGTGGCCACCTCAAGGCATAACGTTCCCGAAGTGACCATATTCATGAGTGGCCACCTCAAGGCAGAACGTTCCCGAATTGACCATATTCATGAGTGGCAACCTCAAGGCAGAACGTTCCCGAATTGACCATATTCATGAGTGGCCACCTCAAGGCAGAACGTTCCCGAATTGACCATATTCATGAGTGGCCACCTCAAGGCAGAACGTTCCCGAAGTGACCATATTCATGAGTGGCCACCTCAAGGCATAACGTTCCCGAAGTGACCATATTCATGAGTGGCCACCTCAAGGCAGAACGTTCCCGAATTGACCATATTCATGAGTGGCCACCTCAAGGCATAACGTTCCCGAAGTGACCATATTCATGAGTGGCCACCTCAAGGCATAACGTTCCCGAAGTGACCATATTCATGAGTGGCCACCTCAAGGCATAACGTTCCCGAAGTGACCATATTCATGAGTGGCCACCTCAAGGCAGAACGTTCCCGAATTGACCATATTCATGAGTGGCAACCTCAAGGCAGAACGTTCCCGATGTGACCATATTCATGAGTGGCCACCTCAAGGCAGAACGTTCCCGAATTGACCATATTCATGAGTGGCAACCTCAAGGCAGAACGTTCCCGAATTGACCATATTCATGAGTGGCCACCTCAAGGCAGAACGTTCCCGAATTGACCATATTCATGAGTGGCAACCTCAAGGCAGAACGTTCCCGATGTGACCATATTCATGAGTGGCCACCTCAAGGCAGAACGTTCCCGAATTGACCATATTCATGAGTGGCCACCTCAAGGCATAACGTTCCCGAATTGACCATATTCATGAGTGGCCACCTCAAGGCAGAACGTTCCCGAATTGACCATATTCATGAGTGGCCACCTCAAGGCAGAACGTTCCCGAATTGACCATATTCATGAGTGGCCACCTCAAGGCAGAACGTTCCCGAATTGACCATATTCATGAGTGGCCACCTCAAGGCAGAACGTTCCCGAATTGACCATATTCATGAGTGGCAACCTCAAGGCAGAACGTTCCCGAATTGACCATATTCATGAGTGGCCACCTCAAGGCAGAACGTTCCCGAATTGACCATATTCATGAGTGGCAACCTCAAGGCAGAACGTTCCCGATGTGACCATATTCATGAGTGGCCACCTCAAGGCAGAACGTTCCCGAATTGACCATATTCATGAGTGGCCACCTCAAGGCATAACGTTCCCGAATTGACCATATTCATGAGTGGCCACCTCAAGGCAGAACGTTCCCGAATTGACCATATTCATGAGTGGCAACCTCAAGGCAGAACGTTCCCGAATTGACCATATTCATGAGTGGCCACCTCAAGGCAGAACGTTCCCGAATTGACCATATTCATGAGTGGCAACCTCAAGGCAGAACGTTCCCGATGTGACCATATTCATGAGTGGCCACCTCAAGGCAGAACGTTCCCGAATTGACCATATTCATGAGTGGCCACCTCAAGGCATAACGTTCCCGAATTGACCATATTCATGAGTGGCCACCTCAAGGCAGAACGTTCCCGAATTGACCATATTCATGAGTGGCCACCTCAAGGCAGAACGTTCCCGAATTGACCATATTCATGAGTGGCCACCTCAAGGCAGAACGTTCCCGATGTGACCATATTCATGAGTGGCCACCTCAAGGCAGAACGTTCCCGAATTGACCATATTCATGAGTGGCAACCTCAAGGCAGAACGTTCCCGAATTGACCATATTCATGAGTGGCCACCTCAAGGCAGAACGTTCCCGAATTGACCATATTCATGAGTGGCAACCTCAAGGCAGAACGTTCCCGATGTGACCATATTCATGAGTGGCCACCTCAAGGCAGAACGTTCCCGAATTGACCATATTCATGAGTGGCCACCTCAAGGCATAACGTTCCCGAATTGACCATATTCATGAGTGGCCACCTCAAGGCAGAACGTTCCCGAATTGACCATATTCATGAGTGGCCACCTCAAGGCAGAACGTTCCCGAATTGACCATATTCATGAGTGGCCACCTCAAGGCAGAACGTTCCCGAATTGACCATATTCATGAGTGGCCACCTCAAGGCAGAACGTTCCCGAATTGACCATATTCATGAGTGGCCACCTCAAGGCAGAACGTTCCCGAAAAGACCATATTCATGAGTGGCCACCTCAAGGCATAACGTTCCCGAAGTGACCATATTCATGAGTGGCCACCTCAAGGCAGAACGTTCCCGAATTGACCATATTCATGAGTGGCAACCTCAAGGCAGAACGTTCCCGAATTGACCATATTCATGAGTGGCCACCTCAAGGCAGAACGTTCCCGAATTGACCATATTCATGAGTGGCCACCTCAAGGCATAACGTTCCCGAAGTGACCATATTCATGAGTGGCCACCTCAAGGCATAACGTTCCCGAAGTGACCATATTCATGAGTGGCCACCTCAAGGCAGAACGTTCCCGAATTGACCATATTCATGAGTGGCAACCTCAAGGCAGAACGTTCCCGAATTGACCATATTCATGAGTGGCCACCTCAAGGCAGAACGTTCCCGAATTGACCATATTCATGAGTGGCCACCTCAAGGCAGAACGTTCCCGAAGTGACCATATTCATGAGTGGCCACCTCAAGGCATAACGTTCCCGAAGTGACCATATTCATGAGTGGCCACCTCAAGGCAGAACGTTCCCGAATTGACCATATTCATGAGTGGCCACCTCAAGGCATAACGTTCCCGAAGTGACCATATTCATGAGTGGCCACCTCAAGGCATAACGTTCCCGAAGTGACCATATTCATGAGTGGCCACCTCAAGGCATAACGTTCCCGAAGTGACCATATTCATGAGTGGCCACCTCAAGGCAGAACGTTCCCGAATTGACCATATTCATGAGTGGCAACCTCAAGGCAGAACGTTCCCGATGTGACCATATTCATGAGTGGCCACCTCAAGGCAGAACGTTCCCGAATTGACCATATTCATGAGTGGCAACCTCAAGGCAGAACGTTCCCGAATTGACCATATTCATGAGTGGCCACCTCAAGGCAGAACGTTCCCGAATTGACCATATTCATGAGTGGCAACCTCAAGGCAGAACGTTCCCGATGTGACCATATTCATGAGTGGCCACCTCAAGGCAGAACGTTCCCGAATTGACCATATTCATGAGTGGCCACCTCAAGGCATAACGTTCCCGAATTGACCATATTCATGAGTGGCCACCTCAAGGCAGAACGTTCCCGAATTGACCATATTCATGAGTGGCCACCTCAAGGCAGAACGTTCCCGAATTGACCATATTCATGAGTGGCCACCTCAAGGCAGAACGTTCCCGAATTGACCATATTCATGAGTGGCCACCTCAAGGCAGAACGTTCCCGAATTGACCATATTCATGAGTGGCAACCTCAAGGCAGAACGTTCCCGAATTGACCATATTCATGAGTGGCCACCTCAAGGCAGAACGTTCCCGAATTGACCATATTCATGAGTGGCAACCTCAAGGCAGAACGTTCCCGATGTGACCATATTCATGAGTGGCCACCTCAAGGCAGAACGTTCCCGAATTGACCATATTCATGAGTGGCCACCTCAAGGCATAACGTTCCCGAATTGACCATATTCATGAGTGGCCACCTCAAGGCAGAACGTTCCCGAATTGACCATATTCATGAGTGGCAACCTCAAGGCAGAACGTTCCCGAATTGACCATATTCATGAGTGGCCACCTCAAGGCAGAACGTTCCCGAATTGACCATATTCATGAGTGGCAACCTCAAGGCAGAACGTTCCCGATGTGACCATATTCATGAGTGGCCACCTCAAGGCAGAACGTTCCCGAATTGACCATATTCATGAGTGGCCACCTCAAGGCATAACGTTCCCGAATTGACCATATTCATGAGTGGCCACCTCAAGGCAGAACGTTCCCGAATTGACCATATTCATGAGTGGCCACCTCAAGGCAGAACGTTCCCGAATTGACCATATTCATGAGTGGCCACCTCAAGGCAGAACGTTCCCGATGTGACCATATTCATGAGTGGCCACCTCAAGGCAGAACGTTCCCGAATTGACCATATTCATGAGTGGCAACCTCAAGGCAGAACGTTCCCGAATTGACCATATTCATGAGTGGCCACCTCAAGGCAGAACGTTCCCGAATTGACCATATTCATGAGTGGCAACCTCAAGGCAGAACGTTCCCGATGTGACCATATTCATGAGTGGCCACCTCAAGGCAGAACGTTCCCGAATTGACCATATTCATGAGTGGCCACCTCAAGGCATAACGTTCCCGAATTGACCATATTCATGAGTGGCCACCTCAAGGCAGAACGTTCCCGAATTGACCATATTCATGAGTGGCCACCTCAAGGCAGAACGTTCCCGAATTGACCATATTCATGAGTGGCCACCTCAAGGCAGAACGTTCCCGAATTGACCATATTCATGAGTGGCCACCTCAAGGCAGAACGTTCCCGAATTGACCATATTCATGAGTGGCCACCTCAAGGCAGAACGTTCCCGAAAAGACCATATTCATGAGTGGCCACCTCAAGGCATAACGTTCCCGAAGTGACCATATTCATGAGTGGCCACCTCAAGGCAGAACGTTCCCGAATTGACCATATTCATGAGTGGCAACCTCAAGGCAGAACGTTCCCGATGTGACCATATTCATGAGTGGCCACCTCAAGGCAGAACGTTCCCGAATTGACCATATTCATGAGTGGCCACCTCAAGGCATAACGTTCCCGAATTGACCATATTCATGAGTGGCCACCTCAAGGCAGAACGTTCCCGAATTGACCATATTCATGAGTGGCAACCTCAAGGCAGAACGTTCCCGAATTGACCATTTTCATGAGTGGCAACCTCAAGGCAGAACGTTCCCGAAGTGACCATATTCATGAGTGGCCACCTCAAGGCATAACGTTCCCGAAGTGACCATATTCATGAGTGGCAACCTCAAGGCAGAACGTTCCCGAATTGACCATTTTCATGAGTGGCAACCTCAAGGCAGAACGTTCCCGATGTGACCATATTCATGAGTGGCCACCTCAAGGCATAACGTTCCCGAATTGACCATATTCATGAGTGGCCACCTCAAGGCATAACGTTCCCGAAGTGACCATATTCATGAGTGGCAACCTCAAGGCAGAACGTTCCCGAATTGACCATATTCATGAGTGGCAACCTCAAGGCAGAACGTTCCCGAATTGACCATATTCATGAGTGGCCACCTCAAGGCAGAACGTTCCCGATGTGACCATATTCATGAGTGGCCACCTCAAGGCAGAACGTTCCCGATGTGACCATATTCATGAGTGGCAACCTCAAGGCAGAACGTTCCCGAATTGACCATATTCATGAGTGGCAACCTCAAGGCAGAACGTTCCCGAATTGACCATATTCATGAGTGGCCACCTCAAGGCAGAACGTTCCCGAAGTGACCATATTCATGAGTGGCCACCTCAAGGCAGAACGTTCCCGATGTGACCATATTCATGAGTGGCCACCTCAAGGCAGAACGTTCCCGAATTGACCATATTCATGAGTGGCCACCTCAAGGCAGAACGTTCCCGAATTGACCATATTCATGAGTGGCCACCTCAAGGCAGAACGTTCCCGAATTGACCATATTCATGAGTGGCAACCTCAAGGCAGAACGTTCCCGATGTGACCATATTCATGAGTGGCACCTTCAAGGCAGAACGTTCCCGAATTGACCATATTCATGAGTTGCCACCTCAAGGCAGAACGTTCCCGAAGTGACCAAATTCATGAGTGGCCACCTCAAGGCAGAACGTTCCCGAAGTGACCATATTCATGAGTTGAGGGAGGCGCACTCGAATAGACTATTGGATGAGTCAGAGAAACCTGTTTTACGTAATCGTACTATCTTGAATTTAAATGTTGCATTCTACTAGAATGTACTCAATCTTGGCAGCGTGCACTAGACTGTGATAATGTTGTAGACATACTATATTACGATTTGGCGAAAGCTTTTGATACAGTTTCACATGATAAGCTGTTACATATTCTTGAAAGTGTAGGTTTTCGAGGCAATTTGTTTTGCTGGTTCGAGTGTTTTCTGAAAGGCCGTACCTCGCGTGTTCGTGTTAACAACACCCTTTGTGATAGTTTTCCAATAAGTTCCGGTGTGCCCCAGGGTTCTGTCTTAGGCCCGATTCTATTCTCTCTATATATCGCTAGCCTGTCATATAGGCTCGAAAATTTCCATCTCGTTTCTGTCAACTTGTTCGCGGATGACATCAAAGTATTTGCCAATTTCTCTCCTAAAGACTCTACTCTTACCCACTTACAATTGAAATCCGCTGCTCTAGAAATACAGACTTTTTGTAATGAATGGCAGTTGACGATCGCGAATAACAAATGCAATGTTTTACATTTGGGTAAATCTAATCCTGGTCTACCTTATTTCGTAAAAACCAATGATCATGGTGACATTCCATTCAAAGTTGCAGAATCACCAATAAGAGACTTGGGAGTTTTTATTGATGTTGATTTGTCTTATGAATATCATATTAAACATGTTACAAGACGAGCAATGAGATTAGTCTACGCTTTATTTCGGTCATTATGCATCAAAAGTCCATTAGCATATAGTCGTTGCTACAAATCTTTCATTGTTCCTTTACTAGACTTCGGCTCTGTCATTTGGTCTCCGTACAAAAAGAATCTCATCAGAAAAATTGAGCATGTCCAGCATATTTTCACACGAATACTATGCATTCGATGCTCTTACGATCGAGAATCTCCGCAAACCCGACCTTCCTACAAGAATAGATTTAAAAGCTTCCATTTAGATACTTTATTGTCGCGTAGAACTAAGACAGATATCATCTTCTCTTATAAAATACTGAATGGATTAATTGATATTCCAATTAGTAAAATCTATAGGCTTAAGCCTTGTAATGGTCGCACTCCTAAGTATTCATTTCACATTTCCCGTACGCGTAGACTACCATTATTCAATTCTTCCCCTTTCGTTCCGCTTGATATTATTGTAAGCTTGCCTACGATATTGTTTCTGCTCCCACTGTACTTGCTCTGAAGGCAAGATTGAGTTCTCTCGATGTATTAGAACTACTCAATCTGCAGTTACCTAACCTGTAGAGAATTTATCATGTGTTCACCATGTTCCGAGTGTTGTCGCATTTTTGTTTCAAAAATGTATCTGAATAAATAAATAAATAAATAAAGTACATGGGAATCAGTGAGCCCAGAACTCTAGGGCATTCCTTGAACTAGATACGGCGGTTAAAGACAATCAGTCCTGTGACTCAATTGAAGTTTCAGAAGTAGGTGAGGCCATGGAATCAAGCGAGTCACGATACCCAGTGGTAGTCTCTCCACCACCTGACACAGCTTCTACGAAGGAAATTCATTCGAGATCTCACAACTGCATCGTCTTCGCCACCTACTCTGTCCCCACCCTCTCCCATCACCCAACCACCTTCCTCCTCTCTCCCTTCTGACCCACCTTTACCCCCTTGCCCATTTCAACCTATGCACACCTCTTTCCCTCCTCCCAACCCAATTAGTGATAGGCAAGTTTTGTCTCTTGTTTCTAATCTTCGCAGTGTAGTTTCACGTCACAGATGTCTAGCAATCACAAATAATTTGTCTAAGGAGTTAAGAACCGCCCTTAGAACTATTGTTGCACAAGTTCGTGATCAGGTTATTCGAATCAATCGGTCTGACAAAGGAGGCGAGTTCGTAGTCATGAGCTCTGCCCTCAACAAACAATTAGTTGATTCGCATCTCTCAGACTCATCATTGTACGCCCTTTCCACCAAGAGTCTTTTTAGTCGTACTGCACAAACTCTCAACAGAGTTTTCGAACGTATTGTTAGCCATACTGTCATCCCTGGACACATTAAACGTAGGTTAGACAACAATCATCCTCGTATTCCTGCAATGTACATACTCATAAAATGCCACAAGTTTGACGTTTCACTCGCAGGTGAAAACATAGACAAATTTAAACTTCGTCCTATAATTTCTGGTTGTGGTGGTCCAACTGATAGAATCTCTTGGTTGTTATGCCATCTTTTATCTCCAATATTCACTTTAATTCCCACTCATCTCACAAACACTGCTTCCTTTCTCACTCACTTACGCTCACTTCCCCACGATGATTATCTGTATGAAAGTTTCGACGTTGAGAGCCTATATACAAACGTATCGAACAAAGATGCGGTTGACGCAGTTATTGATATTTTACAATCAAATCTTTCTCGCTTCTCTCTACTAGGTATGTCTATTTCTGATGTTGAAGAATTGCTTATTTCTTGTCTCAATTGTAATACGTTCACATTCAATAGCAAAATATACATTCAGAAGAGAGGTCTAGCCATGGGAAACCGTCTAGCACCACTTCTCGCTGTTACTTACATGCATAGTTTAGAATGCAATGCACCGTACCGTGATATATCATTAATCCGTCGCTACATTGATGACTACATAGTTGTTAGCAATTCTCAAGATTGTATTGATGCTGTATTCGATTATCTTAATCGTCAAGCTTCTCAAATCAAGATAACAAGAGAACGCCCCATTGATTCAGTCCTTCCATTTCTCAACGTCACCCTTACTTCTTCCGGTAATCGCATTCTAACTCGTTGGTACCGCAAGCCGTCAAATAAGAACATACTTTTGCATGCAACGTCTCACCACCCTGCTCATATCAAGCGAGCGATTGTAAACAATACCATCCACACTTCGTCCATTGTTTCGTCTTCTGAATTTCGTACTGAGTCCAAGGCACTCGCCTCAACCATTTTATCTCAAAACGGCTACGCGGTTTCTCGACAAAAACACTCAAACAGAAACCGCAAAAGCCTAGTGCGAGACAAAGAAGACATTTCAATTTCTATACCTTTCATTTCCGACGCATTCTCTCTTGATATTCGTTCGATTGTCCGTGCCTCAGGTCTCAATATCAAAGTAGTGGAGAAATCCCCTCCAACCTTACTTCAACTTTTATCGCGTAACCGGTGTCATGATAACAACTGCACTAAACCAAATAGTTGCATTTTCTGCCCTCATGCTAGAATTGGCTGTTGTAATGTCTTAGGAGCCATTTATTGTATAACATGTGATGTTTGTAACTCTTCATACATAGGGCATACGGGCAGACCTCTTTTTGATAGAATGGCCGAACACATCCGTGCCTCCCGAAATCCCAATGTCCCATCTTACAAATCCAATGCATTTGCCCAACATTGCATATCAGCCCACAATAGTACTCCTATCACACTCACCGGCAAGATCCTCTCAATCGAACCAAATATCATCCGTCGTCGAATCGCAGAAGCCATCCTAATTCAATCCCATGGCCCATATATCAATAACAGGACAGAAATGGCGGAGGAACGTGCACAACTCTCTCTTCTTTCTCTCAACATTTAACTCTCATCTCACCTCTCATTCAATCAATTAACCAATGATCTTCTGTGTTCTCTCCCATTCTCTCTTTCCACTTATCTATTCATTCCTTTCTTCTTGTACAATACTGCTTTATCATTCAATGTCATAATTCATTATGTATTTCTAGGGTAATTGCTGATGATGGTTTTAAAAAACCGAAACGTCCGACAATAAACCAGTATTCTTCCGCATCGTCTCACCGGCACAACAAAGCACAAGAAAATAGCGTAGACTACCATTATTCCATTCTTTCGCCTTTCGTTCCGCTAGATATTATTGTAAGCTTCCCTACGATATTCATTCATTCATTCATTCTTTATTCCTTGCACAGATTATATTCAACTTCAATTCACAGTGAACAATAACAATATCGGATATGCATGGACTGTCTTTCTAGTGGCGGTGTGTGTAAGCAAAAGGTTGCTTAGTTAGGGGAGGGGTGGGGGGAGATAGAAAATGCTATTAATAGAGAAACGAGCCTTTAGTTATCAGAAACAAAAGTATTTGGTAAAACCAGGTTGACAGGCAACTTAAGTAAATTGTTCTTAATTACCTTGCAATTAGGATCGTTTACGATTTCGAAATCCAATGAATTCCATACTGATAACTGACGAGAAACACATGTTGATATGAATGACTCAATATTATTGGGCGGAATAAGACGCAAAGAATGAGAATTGCGAGAAAAACGTTCAACAGCTGATATTTTATATAAATGAAATGTATCTATGTCACATTTCTCATGGATACTCATTGTTTCTGCTCCCACTGTACTTGCTCTGAAAGCAAGATTGAGTTCTCTCGATGTATTAAAACTACTCAATCTGCAGTTACCTAACCTGTAGAGAATTTATCATGTGTTCACCATGTTCCGAGTGTTGTCGAATTTTTGTTTCAAAAATGTATCTGAATAAATAAATTTGATATCAAAACATCCTTGGATTGCTTAGTTGGACCAAGACGAAGATAGATAATCAAGTTTTAATGAATTTAAAGGAAACTTTCTCACAATTCGGAATTTCCAGTGAGTCTGCAGTCTTCCATGTGAAATCAAGCTTCGGAAGCTCCAAATGGTGTAGTCTTTGATAATCGAATTGTATACCATCTTTCTTTTTGAAATGACGTTAAGCTTATTTAATCTTTAAATTTTGAGAAGTAAAATCGTGTAGACCAAGTTCAATATCAGTATAAACTAAATGAATGAAGTCTAAATGAAAAAGCGAACATGTTTCTACTAGAATGCCTCGAGTGATGAACACGTGATCCTGGCTTTTGTGTTGAACATGAACATTCTAGAACAAGTCTGCTTGTAAGTGAGATTTTGAAATAACAAAAAATCAATTGTCAAATCAATTCTTGGCTTCGTTGTTCAACGGAGTTCTTCGCGCGACGGGAAAAAGAAAACGAGCTTCGATCGCGTGAACGGATAGAAATTAGGGAATAAATTGTCCTTGTATATTTCGATGATAAAATCATGAACTCTAAAAAAAATTTTCGAAAGTGTAAAATAAAAAAGGCAGTCATCAGTGTCATGAACTATCATTCCTCGAAAGAAGAGCAAAATTAAGTTTTAAAAAAACCATAACTAACGATTTTTTTAAAGTTGCGTCATTCATAAGATTATTAAAACTTTTTGAACATTTTTTTTCTCGCCTAAAGTTTAGCCTTTCAAACTGAAGAGTGCTTTTCTAACCGATATGGTCATCATATCGAGGTTGAGTATGTAGAATGAGAGAACAGTCTATGCTGATTTCAGCATAATTTCAATCGAAATTGCAAACTTAAAAATTAAAAAGAAACTTTATGATCTAGTTAGTATAATCTACATTTGGTGGATTTGAATATTGGGCAACAAATGATAAGAACACAAGCGGCGATACTTCATAGACGATCGGTTTGATATACTCTGTATACACTTTAATTTCAAAAAGCTCGTATTCTCAATATAAACATCTTTATTATTTTTTTGATAAAGAGACAAGCGTGCCAAAATCGATTAATCATCCTGACAGTTTAGATCACAGATCATTTCGGCGCGACTAAAGGAACACAGATCGGTTCGGCTGAAAATTGAACTTCATTTTTATGAAATGTAGACTTTTTTGAAGACAATTTTTTTGTAAAAGTGCTCATTTTACATAAAAACTTACTTGGAATATAGAAGGTCCAATATTAAAATATTAAAAAGTGCTTTCGAACCTGTTTAGAAAAAATCCGTTCAAAATATCTGGTAAGATTACACCACAGCGACACATCGCTAATCCATGCGATAATGCAATATGACACACGAAACTGACTTGTTTTCTTTGTCACGCATGTACATTAAGCGACTTTGCCATGAATGGAGAGAGCATAACTCGAGAATTTACGGTCAAGACAGAAGAGTGATGGTAGATGGATTTATGAAGTAAGGAAACCCTTGGCCACCCCAACCCCTTTCTTCATCCTACCCCCTTCCCCCAACCCCTTTCATCATCCTACCCCCTTCCCCCAACCCCTTTCTTCATCCTACCCCCTTCCCCCAACCCCTTTCTTCATCCTACCCCCTTCCCCCAACCCCTTTCTTCATCCTACCCCCTTCCCCCAACCCCTTTCTTCCTCCTACTCCCTTCCCCCGCTTTCCGACTTATCAGTTAATTGAACGATGAGAAAAAAGCTCACTGTCCACGGTGACTATTGGAGCGACTGTATCATTGTTGTAGACTTTGTAGCTGAAAGGGAAGGAAGAATAAAGTATGAAGTAGATCTTAACTGAACATCTAGTTATGAAATATGTCTGTTGCTTTCAGTTCCGTCCGAGTGTGGAATAACTGTAGTATGTGTAACTGCTGTGTAACGAGTTTAAGTTTTGCCATAAGGCATATATCTATTTACAGAATAAGATATCTAACCAGGCTTATCCCAACTCTAGAATTTTGATAGAAAATATGATTAATTTGTTTCCCAGAGAAGCTTCTAGCTCTTACAAGACCTAACTCGGGAAATGTAACCCTTAGAAGGTACAGCTGTAACTCTCGAGCTGAGTTTTCTGCATTCACTTTTATGCATAGGCGTCACTGAAAGATCACGAGCTCCCGTTATCCATCATTCTATCTAATTTTAACTCTTTGAATTTTGAATTCCTTCACGCCAACTTGATGTTTTGAATCTTGTGAATATTTGATCATATGGAGTAACAAACCCTTCGGGGCAGATTCCCACGGCCTTGCAGATGGAATCCGCTGCCATTTGTACCATTGACATACCAAACCCAGGACTAATGTTATCTTTCGTCGTGTAGGACATGAGTCCCCAGATGTATCGTCGCCCATCAGCGCCTACACGCATCACTGGGTTCCCGGCGTCCCCCTGAAATTGAGAGGTTATATACAACTGTATTGTTCATTAATCGAATCTTTAAAAAAAAGCTATGTGAAGAGTTTGAAATTTCCAAACTCTCGAATTAATTGAATTGGTAGCTCAACCTTCATTCTAAGGCTATGATGGCGAACGCTCAGCTGACTAACATATTTTATCCTCTCAAGATTTGTTCGCTGTACTTAAGACTTCTACAAAGATAAGAAAGCTCTCGACACTCACAGCTAGTGGTGTGGGATCCCGGTCTGTGTGCCTAATGTTGTAATGACTGCCAGTTTGATAGCCGGGGTTCAAGTTGATCTTGAAGGCTTGCAGATCATCAGTCCGAACTGTCATCCGAGGTTTATCTTCAATAGAGCGGAACAACTAAACATGAAATTCATTAAATTCATTGGCTTTCCCCAACCCATTTAGTTATAAGTATATTTTAATTTGTGAACTCTTCTTCGTAGAAGGTGTAATGACAGTACTATCATGTGGTAAAAATTGTAAGATTGATGCAAAACATTTGCGTTCGTATTTAGTGGTTTGAATCAGCGAGTTATTTGAATTGATAATCAATAAATAAAAAGCCAGTTACGGTATTAAAATCTTGGATATGCTATTTTTTTATTCAAGGCTGATCGTTTTTTTTTGTATTTATAAAATTTTTAGGATTATATACAATTTTGTGTGTGAGATGCGTTAGTGAGATGCGAAAATTCTCTTATTGATCATAGAAATGCCTAAAGAATTGAAGGGGAGAGAGCTTGCTAAGAGGCTTCACAAGTTTTCAAGTCAACCAGCCCCGTAATATATGGCTCCAGCAGTCACTCTTTTTTCATATCGTCATCGAGCGACGTTCTTCACATCCTTCCCCGGATCTGATACCTATGAGTCGCTGGGAAGGTGTAAACTCACTCAGCTCTTCACTCTTCTACCGTGATGGCCTCTTCTACCTTATTTCAACGACCTGAGTGAGACTAAAATTACGCCCCTTTTTGAAAAGTCCACGTCCGGAAGTTATTCTATCCGTTAGATGGCTAGACGAAGAGAGGTTGTGTCCAGAGCAAGCGAGTCGAGGCACAGGTCGTTTCGTTTAACTTTTGCCTTTTCTAAGGTCAAGGAAAAGCAGGAGCTGCCGAAAACTACGTTTCGCGATGCCAGGCTAGATTGATCATCCGCTCAACAGGTCGATTGCATGGAGATCTTTACTGTGAATCGCGACTCTCAGCTCGACAGAAATCCTCAATGCTAGGGCGTCCCCCAGAAGCGACGCGGTCATACGCTGCCTGATAAGAGAAATATGCGAGGACAGGCAGCTACTAATAAGCCGAAAGTGGTTGTGCGGAGTTCAGCCTAAATTCGCCTAGTGACGCTCAATGTCGGGCTGCAGTATGAAACTTGCTGCGATGCTGAAGGCAAAACAGTAGATATTGCCGCTGTGCAAGAAACGAAGTGGAAAGGAAGTAAAGCCAAGCTGATCGGATCCGACTTCAAGTTGATATAACACGGCACGTTAACAATGAAATCAGATTCTAACAAACTTGCAGATAACGACACAGAAGTCATCGGTACCTCAGACCGAGTGATCGCCGGTCGAATCTCCTTTTCCGACTACCATCTCCTAGTTGTGTCTGCGTACACTCCGCAGCAAGAACACAATGAGAGCGAAAAATAAGAACTCTACGACTCCCTTGAAGATGCTATAAGGAGCCGAGAAACAGACGGAGACCTCCTAGTCGGTGGCGACTTAAATGCTCACGTCGGTAATGATAGGGGAGAATATCGGAGGGAGCATGTTGGAGATTGGATCGGTTCGATTAACATTGAAAGTAAACTTCTGCTATATTTTTGCGCTCGATGCGATCTGCCGCGACATTAATCTCTGAACGATGAGATCATCGGCGCGATGACCTCATACCATTCAAATTAGGCAAAAATTTTGAAAGATGATGTCACCTTGACCAACTTTTTTTGGAAATAAAAGGTCCTGCACGAAATTCCATTCTTAGAACTTACGCGCGTAATTCAATTGCAATCTAGTTAGTAGAGCTAAATTACAAACCAGTCAAGTTTTATTACATTTTTCTTACGGGCATACCCAGTGACAGAGTCAATGTCTGCGCTGTGCCCTTTTCTTATTACACGGACTCGATACTTCATGTTCAACCAAAACGTTGAATGCTTTTTTAAGTACGAAACAACATAGATTGCGATTAGTTAGTATTTAAGATTCATTTGGAGAGAAAGACGGCATTTGAAATCTCATCTTTTTTTTAGTTCTTCATTGTTACCATAGGATAGCTTGTAAGGCCATCGCTTATATGGAATCATGAAATAATAAGGGGAATAATGTGGAATAAGACGGTCAATTTTCGTTGGTGTCCACTCTTGCTGTTGACAACAGAAAGTTCGGTAAAACTATGACATTCGAGAGGTCGATTTCTTCTAGAGCCTTGCCAAATGCCTCGATATCTTGAATCTCTTTGAAATTATCTGTAACTTTATTCCATAAAGCAATTGCTCTAGAAAAGAAAGAATGTGGATCATTGTATCGTTTAAAGTTCATCAGAGTTAATTTGGAGGTTCGGTCTGAAGTGCGGAGATTGGTTTCAGTTCTTAACTTCAGCTCTTTTTTGCACGTCTGACAATCCGCTCTATCAGAAAGTAGACGAAAAACTAAAAAAAAAAAAATCAGAACGGAGTCGTCGAATGATTAGTGAATCTAAATTGAATTCAGCGAGACGTTGGGGATAGCTCAACCTAATACTTCCACAACGAGAATAAGCTTTTTTTGTGAAAAGTCTCTGAGGATATTCCAACCTTTTCGAATTATTACTGTGGACTTTCGGAAAGAAAATAATTGTACCATATTCAAGTAGTGGTCTGATGTAAGTGGTGTAAACGGTTTTGTAACCGTTCAAGTCCAAACATCTAAACACTTTGAAAACTTGTGCAATTCTACACAGAGTCCTAGCACGTATTATTTCTACGTGTTGCTTGAATTTGAGCTTAGAGTCCACAAAAATACTAAGTCTCGGACTAAATTAACGACTTTTATCAGCGAGCTATCAATGAAGTAATCGTTTTGAGATTTCCCAAGACGGAGACAGTTTGATTTTCTCGACAGCTAAGGGAAGTTTGAATTCACGTGACCAATTTGAGATATTGTTTATACATAGTTGAAGAGAACCAGAGTCCTCAGTATAAATTTTAAGGTCATCGGCAAACAAGGAAAACTTTACAGTTTAGGGAATACAGCTCTCAATGTCATTGATGAAGCAGAGGAACAAGAGGGGCCCGAGAACTGTCCCTTGGGGTACCCCGCTGAGTACTGGGAAAGAATCAGAGTAGACATTTTCTATTCGAACCTTAAATGAACGGTTTTGCAGAAATAAAGTAATCCAGTCTATTATAGTAACAGGAAGTCCCATGTAATGAAGCTTTTTGATCAACTCTGAGTGTGAGACCTTGTCGAAGGCTCTCGCGAAATAAAAAATATACAACATCTAATGCTTGATGTTTTTGAAGAGATATTTCCCACTCACTGATAGATTTTAAAAGTTGCAACTCACAACTTCTTCTGGATATGAAACCATATTGGGACTTGGAGAAGAAGTTTCTGTGGTTAAGTCTGACGTTATTAGATAAAATGCTCTCGAAGACTCGACAGACCGCGGAAGTCACAGTGATAGGGCGATAATTGCTGAAATTCGCTCGATCACCTTTACGTTTGTAGACTGGGATGACTTCTCCGGATTTCCATTGAATAGGAATTGAGCATCGCTTGAAAGAGTCTTCGAATAGTAGGGAAAGTGGGAAAGCAAGAGCCAGGGCACATTTCTTCAAAAGAAATTGATTGATGCCTTCTGAAAACTTGGTGAACTTATTAGGTAAGTTCTTGAGAACATAGTAAATAATATGCGGTGAGAAATCTATGCACGGTTCGGTTGCGGTATCAGAGAAGCTCGAAGAAATTATTTCTGCACTGCATTCCTGGGAGTAATTTCTGGAGAATTCTTTAGCAAAAAGAAGGGCTTTCTTTTTGTTATCTGAAATGTAGTCTTCTCCGTATTTCATTAGAGGAAGGCCGTTCGATGGCTTCAACGTGAGTTTTACCCAGCGATGGATGCCACCAGCAGACTCAAGAGCCTTCATCTCATTCTTCCGTAGCTGTTCAGATTGTGTCGCTTTCATAAGCTTTTGAACAGATTTGTATTCTGAACGAAATAATGGGTTGAAGCTCTTTGTTTGCCACAGTTTTTTCTTCTGAATAAATAGCCTACGAAGGATTTCTGGACAATTTTTCTTCTGATTCCGGCAATTCTTGATTGGGCAGAATTTGCGGATAGCTTCATGAATTGCTTGTATGATGAAATCATACTTAGCCTGAGTATCTGCCAATGTTGAGAGAATATGTTCCCAAGGCAAGCTGTCTAAGTATAGATTCATATCCTCGAAGTTACCATTACGAAAGTCTACATATACTTCGGAATCGTTCGTATTAGTGTTGCGACTCTTTTGAAGAATTCCTAAAGTGTTCAAAACAAACATTATTGAGATATGATCAGAATTTAAAAGAGGAGGCCACGACTCTAATTTCACTACGTTATCTTCTTTATCTGTGAGTAATATATCCAGAAGAGAACTTGTCCCATTGATGTCTACTCTGGTTGGGAAAGTTATTGCTTGAGACAGTGAATGGGTAGCAACAAAGTCTGCCAGTAGAGCTTCTGTAGAACTGCGGGTTACAGCTAACTCATTCCAGTCAATATTCGGTAGATTTGTGTCTCCCAATATAACATTGTTTTGATGTAGCATGTGACTTTTTATTGCAGTCAGCGTTGCTTCAAACGCCTCATTAGCCATATTCGGAGGTCTATATATCAGAAAAATACGGTATTTAGAACTACTCTCATGACTCAAGTCTACGCAAAGAAGCTCAATGTTATCGTTAGCTGAAAGGTCGATGGTCACGCGAGTAACCATAAGGCTTTTTCGATAAATAACTATTAGACCTCCACCTCGCTTATTGTTGCGGCGGTCTTGACGATGAAATGAACAGTCAGGATGATAAACTAATCATTAAGCCATGTTTCTACAAAGAGCCCAAGGTCAACTTTTTCTGAATCTAAATAAGAGAAAAGTTCATGAACTTTCCTCAGACTATTGATACTTCTAATATTACTGAACAAACATTTGAGATTGTCATTTGAGAGCTTATCACTATTGAGAGATCTTTTAATATTGTCATTCTTATTTGAAGTAATGTGAAAAGAGTGGACCACCTCATCCTAGTGTGAGCCCAAAATGGGAGCAGGGGGGAAGGCTGGTAAGAAAAGTGGAGCTTTTCCTGCTTCGATTGTACGCGGGTTCTTTCTTTGAAAAATGAACAAATTTCGGTAGGCGAACCTGTGGCAGCCAAGAAAAGCATTCATTTCAATTACTTTTTGTCTCATCTGAGCCTGCAATTCCAACTCATCTCTGGACAAGTCTCTTCTGATGAACGGTCGTGGCTTGAAACTATTCATTTCTGGAAGAGAAGACTGGAAGTTTTGAAGCAAGTAATTTTTGGTATGGAGGTTCTTGACCTTTATCTTTAAAATACGAGGCTTGTTTCCCTTTTCTTTTCGGTTACCGTGTCTCCAAACTCTAGTGATCATGTCAGATCTGATTCCACCTTTCTCGAGCACTTTCTCAATGAGTTCTTGATCATCTTTCTCATTCTCATTTTCTGGTAGTCTTTCTATCACTACGTTCTCCATTTTTTCTTCAGTCTGGGGTATCACACTCAAACGCTCGACCCGTTCGAACAATTCTACCCAATCGAGCTCAGGGGGGCATCTTGAAGAAGACTTATCTGGAATCATGATTTTTGATAAGTTCGTCAAACGAGCAGCTGGTTCTACTTGATTGTGAGGAGAAGAGTGAACAGCACTTCCATAAGTTTTTTGAACTCTTGGAGTTGACCTGTCACTTGAAGATAAGATTTCTTCTAGTTGAGCTATCTTTTCCTCTAAAATTTTGATTGGCTGTGAGTGTTTTGGAGTCTTAGAATTCTTTTCGTCCAATAGAGCTATCATATTTTCTTCTAACTTTGCCACCTTTGCCTTCAATAGTATATTCTCGGCTACTAAAGGTTGAATTATGGCTTCAAGTGTACCAGAGAACAGGTCTCGCAATGTTGAAGTGACGCATTTGGTGACCTCTTTAGACAACGTGCCTCTGAGCTGTGCACTGATGGATTCACTCATTGTTTTCGTTTCTTCATCTTGTTGTGTAGATTTCTCAAGAGTCTTCTGAGATTTCTTAGGCGCCATTCTCAATGATGGTATAGACAGGGTTGAAGACTTAGGATTGAAAGACAGAGAAGAGAGCTAAGACACTCACTAACTTTCACGATCTCTCACTGCTTAATGGATTTTATGAGTCTACTCACTGCCTGCCTTTTGTTCTTGAGCTTGTCAAGTGTGTTCCGCTGGTGGTAAATTTGAATGGCAGAACACAAGTATCGACTCGCAACAAGTAAGAACTTCCCCGGTCCTGCTGTCCGGGAACAGTTCCCAGCAGAGAATGAAGTGAGACAGTTATATTTGAAAACAGCAATGCGGTCGCGAGAGCAAGTGACCGTTCCTTATCAAGCAAAAAAGACAGAATGAGCAAAAAAGACAGAATGAGCAAAAAAGACAGAATGAGCAAAAAAGACAGAATGAGCATCTTCTCATCTTCTACTTTAAGATATTATTTCGCGTGCTCTCGCGAGATCATCTCGTACCTCACTGATCCAACATTTTTGGGACAAGAAGGTGCGAGAGCCATGATCTAATCGTGAAATATTTCAGTTATAATAACACTGACTCGATGATCTCATTCATCGAGCAATGATGTCATCTTCACAGATACATCGCACGATCGCTCAACTTTTTTGAGTGATTAAATTCGCGGCTGGCTCTTGCTAGCTCATTTTTTTGAGAAAAGCAAAAGCCATAGAATAACCTATGAGATCGGCGATGGAAAGAGTGAAATCGATTTCTGGTTAGTCGATCGAGAATGACTTCGACACGTGAAGGACGCAAAGGTCATTTTATTCTGACCACGTCGCTGCGCACTATAACCCGCTTGTTATGAACACGCAACCCGGAGAGTGAACTTATCAAGTGGTGGCGAGTAAGCGGTAAAAGAACGTATACTTCCACGAGATTCATCAAAAATCTTCTGCAATCGGCATTCTACAACCATTATCCAGCAGATATCGATGAACATTGGGAACACCTATAAGATTGCATCAGATCACTTGCGGTCAAGCATCTCAGAGTCACGTAGCCTGTAAAGAAGAGAGTCGAGAGAGATACATGGTTTTTCACGTCCACAGTCCAAGAAGCGCTCAAAGCGAATAAAGCCGTGTTCAAAACTTGGAAAGCATCAGGAGAAACTTCAAAACGTACAGCCTACAAAATCGCTGGTTGCATTAGCCAAGGCAGACTTTTCGCGCAACTTCGACCGGTCACCTAGCTCGTTGTCTGCGACATAAACTTTTGTTTTCTCTGTGTAATTAACAAAGAAAAAGAAAAGGACTTACGAGAGAGCGTGAGCTCGTCTTACGAGAGAGCGTGAGCTCGTCTAACGAGAGAGCGTGAGCTCATTGTTTCGTTTATGAACTCGCTCTGAAATTACGACGTAAACAACGTATATAGCGAGAGAACGAAAAAGAGCGCATAAAGTCAGAGAATTAGAGATTCCATATGCCAGCCTGTTTTCAACAGTATGCAAGATGTTAAAGGCTGTAGTTAGTAGCAGTTCGTAAAAAGAAAAATAAAACAAACACATTGCTTCCGCTTACAGGAAATGCGCTGAAACAGTGTAAAAACTTGATTACTCATGAAAAACATGCGATTCATTTCTAAGGCAGCGATTTAAAACAAAACAGTTTCTAAAAGATTCTTCTTTTAAACGAAAGTTTGTTTTTAACTGTTTTTCTTCTGTCTTCGATTTAAAGATAGTTGAGAAGTTTAAAATAAGTCTCTATCACAATACTGTCTCCCAGTTCTGAAAGCAAAGTTTTTATTTTCATGTCTGGTGATCTAAGACTCATGCGTAATCATGATTAAACTTTGAAATCTCAAAAAAAAAAACTTCAAATTTTTATCAATTGTAGTATTTTCCCCAATATTTTATAAGGTTTTCTCTCATGCTTCTCTTTTTTGTCTCTTTTCTAACATTTATGTTTGTTTTCAATCGTTTTCCTCGGCTGTTCTTTCCTTAAACAAATTTTTTGTTGCTTCTGTTTTATTGACAAAAAATAATATTATGGTAATTTTTGAGTAAATTTCTCCTAAACAAGATTTTGGAAAAATTCTAAAATGATGATAAATTCAGTTCAAACTACAGAAATTCCACTTCAGGAGTAAGCAAAACGGAATCAAAAGCCAATGAACGTGCTCTAATTGAACACTATCAAACGTAAATCCTCATTTAAATTTGGAAAATTCTTTTCAGGACTCCATGGTCGATGAGTTTTGATATAAATTGATGATCTTTTTTTCGAGGTGAATTGATGATATTTTTGTCAATAAAAAAATCCGTTGCTTGAGATGAACGAGGAGTAGGTTATACTCTTATTTGCAAATACCATCTATCACCTGGCAAAAGCACGACACCGCAACACGCTGTACATTCAAATAACAACCACGGTCAGAAGCAATTGGTGTAAGATCATCACTGACGCAGAAGAAGTAAAGAAGAGATGAAGCGAAGACTTCGCAGATATAAGTGGTAAAGAATTCGACCACCCAGCTGTGTCAAACTCTCATCCAGTACAAGGTCATGTATAATCATCACGGTCGATGAAGGGAAGAAGGCGCATCTCAAAAAGAAGACCGAAAAGATCGCTGGCTCTGACGACATAACCACCGAAGCCTGGAACCTCACGGAAGATGTTGGACACAGCTCTTCAAATGAGTCGCTAAGCAAGAACAAATTACTCGTAGCTGATGCGACTCTGTAACTGTCTCAGTGTTCAAAGGAAAAAGTGACGCCAGAGGTCAACCATCGCCCGATCCATCTTCTCAACCACACCATTAAGAAATTTGAGAGAATTCTGGACGTAGCGATATTTTCGAGATCCCAAAACAGTAGTGTGGCTTTTTAAGAGGTGGAGGAACATATGATGCAATCTTCGCGCTTCGATCGCTAGTCGAAACGCACGACGAAAAACGTCTCTAATTCATTTGACCTACCTTGACTTGGAGGAATTTTTTGACGGACTACTGCACGACCTTATGGTTCATGGACTACGAAATAATCTCGTTTTAGAGAAGTTGATCGGATGAATCATGGCGATTTACAAGGGCTCGAAGGATACGGTGAGAACCGCGGTCAGCACTACAGAACCTATCTATCTGAGAGTCGGAGTACACCAAGAAGTTGCGTTGTATCCCCTATTAAATATACCTTCTGATAATCTTCACGATCTCTCGGCCGCTAGTCACACCCGCACCAACTCCTCTTGGATATGCCGATGACATATTGCTCGCTGGGCCCACACGTCTTTAAATAGAAGAACTTACTCAGAAGTGGAACTACGCGTTTGCTAGATTTGGCTTACGTCTCAACGTCAAAAGGACTGAGTAGAGCAAACAGAAGGTACTATACACATAAAGGTAAACCTATTCGGAAGACGACAAACTAAAAATTTCTTGGATCAGTTTTCTCTTTTTTTCCTCTTCGGCCACGCGCTGATTACCCCGATGGCGTATGTGGGGCCTCTCCCGCAGGCGGATGGGAGACTTGGTGGCTTTGCCATGGCTGACCAAAGAGGGGCTTAGGCTAGTGAGCGTCGCGGGTGGGTGTGGGAACTGAGCATGCTCGCTCACTGTTATCTCACTGGCCTAAGGTCAAGAGACGTGTCCAAAAAATAACCTCTAGCCCACATAGCCCAAAATCCCGGGTTATGTGGCCCAAAGGGTCGTAAACGGACGTCAGGCTGAACTATCGACTTGGATGTCCGTGCGACAAGCCGGTCTATGAAGAAACCGTCGCATCCCCCCCAAGATGCACCATCAGAGTAACCCGAATGGTAGGGCGTCCCCTTCAAGCGACGCGCGTCGAATCCCGATCGACGTGAGAAATATGCGAGGGTCTTCGAGGAATAATAGGCCGCGTCCTCGATTTAATCAAATAGCAGTGCCTACACGCCTCCGACTAGCTACCTTGAACGTCGGAAGTCTCTTTGGGAAGTCCATGGAAGTCTGTGACATGCTGGCAAAAAGAAGAGTACATCTGGCATGCCTCCAGGAAACTAGGTGGAAAGGAGGGAAAGCAAAGCAGCTCGACGGGAGGTATAAGCTGTGGTACTCGGGCAATACTTCATCAGCGGCCCGCAATGGCGTCGGAATTATCGCTGCCTCCTACCTTGCCACATCCGTCACGGAAGTTTGACACATCTCAGATCGTTTGATGTTCATCTCCTTGGAAAACAATGGCAAACTCTTCAAAATAGTCAGTGCACCACAGGCAGGATGCAGCGACTCCGAGAAAGACGGGTTTTGGGAAGACTTTGATGACGTCATCAGAAAATGCTCTCTGGAAGAAACTTTCATGATCGAAGGAGACTTGAACGGGCACGTAGGAAGAAGATGCGAAGCCCGTAAGAGAGCTCATGGAGGCAACGGCTATGGTTTGCCGAACGCAGAAGGAGAGCGAATCTTGAGTTTTGCCGAAGAGCACGATCTTCCCATCTGCAATACCTTCTTCTGCAAACGAGAGTCTCACCTCACCACGTATTGCAGTGGTGGAAGGAAAACCCAAATCGACTTCTGGATGACGCAAAGAACCAATCTGAGACTCATCACTGATTGCAAGGTCATTCCGAGCGATAACGTCTCCTCGCAGCACCATCCAGTTATAATCGATCTCCGATTTTCCCAGAAGCAATGCAACGTAAAGCCTCTGAACGAAGTTTCTCGGATAAAATAGTGGAAGGTAAGATGTTTGTGACAACAAGGTTCGCTTCATGCATCAGCTTCTTCTCGCACTATCCCCGGACACTCTCCAAAAACGTTCCCTGACTCCATTGAGGAGCACTGGAGGTTCGTTCGAGACAAGATGAAGGCTGTAGGAGAAGTCACTCTGGGCTTAACAAAACCAGGTCGCAAACGCATTGTAGACAAGGAGACATGGTGGTGGAACGAAGACGTTCAAACTGCTGTCAAGGAGAAGAGAGTTGCTCTCAAGCAATGGAAACGATCCGGAACCGAAGCTGACCGAGCTCTGTACCTATGTATGAAGAGAGAAGCTAAGAGAGCCGTAGCAAAGGCACGCTCCGCAGCCATCCAAGATTTCTACAGTAAGCTCGACACGCCTCAAGGGGAGAAGGAAATTTTCCGGATTTGCAAAGCACGAGCCACAGCAGCAAAAGACCTTTCTCACGTGCGGACAATCAAGAACCGGGTCGGCATACTCCTCCGATCCAATGTCGAAATTTGTCAGCGATGGAAACCTCGAACATCGAGTTCGATCACCCTCCCATCCCGCTCTCAGTACCAGTAGAAGGACCAGTTCCCACCTTCTCAGAGATTGAAGTAAGAGAAGCCCTTCAGAAAATGAAGCATGGAAAGGCATGTGGGCCAGATGATCTCACCGCCTCTGCATGGAGACTCGCAGGTGATTGTGGACTTTTCCATCTTACGACCCTCTTTCAAAAAGCCACTGCTCGCCTGGAGTATTCCGAAGACTGGAGTAGATCATCTACAATACCCATCTACAAAGGGAAAGGAGATGTCACAATATGCTCCAACTACCGGCCAATAAGAATCATTCCTCATACCACAATGATCTTGGAAAAGATCATCGAAGCACGGCTCCGCAAAATTGTAAGCATAACTGTCAATCAGTGTGGCTTCGTCAAAGGAAGTGGAACAACGGATGCTATTTTCGCCATTCGTCTTTATCTAGAGAAACACAGGGCAAAGGCGAAGTCAGTCCATTGCGCTTTCCTTGACTTGGAGAAAGCTTTCGACCGTGTGCCTCATGAGCTGATATGGTTCTCTCTTCGAGACCACCTAGTCCCAGAAGAGTACATAAGATGGATTCAAATGATGTATACTGACTCTAGAAGTACCGTGAGAAGTACAGCGGGTACTTCGGAGTCATTCAAGGTTGTTGTAGGAGTTCATCAAGGTTCCGCGCTTTCCCCCTGCTCTTTATACTGATAATGGACACGATCACCAGAGATCTACAAACAAGCCCTCCGAAAACTCTACTGTATGCTGACGACGTTGTGTTATGTTCCAACACATCAGAGGACTTGGAGAGACAGCTAGGAGAGTGGAACTAACGCTTCAATGACTATGGTATACGAGTAAACCTCCAAAATACCGAGTACTTGGAAATGGGAAAAAGTACTTCGAATACCTCGAGCACCATCAAAGTCAAGAACACCGAACTCCGGAAAGTGGATGGCTTCAAGTACCTCGGATCCTACATCACCGCAGACCTAGACCCCAAGGCTACAGTTGATGCAAGAGTCAATGCTGCCTGGCTCAAATGGAGAGAATCAACCGGTGTACTATGCGACAAGCGAATGCCTGACAGACTGAAAAGTAAAATTTACCGATCAGTTGTCAGACCAGTCGCGTTGTACGGCCTCGAATGTGCTCCATGCACAGCAAAGACTGTACAGATGCTGCATGTTATGGAGATGAAAATGCTGAGATGGAGCCTCGGACTCACTCGTCTAGACATGGTGCGAAATGAAACCATCCGAGATCGTCTGGGCATCGCCCCTATATCTGAAAAGCTTCGAGAGTCAAGGCTGAGATGGTACGGGCACGTGATAAGATCAAATCTCCATACCGTTTCTCAATCGTCCTGGAACCTCGAAGTAGAAACCCAGAGGCAGACCCAAAACTAGGTGGCGAGACTGCATCGAAGTAGACATGAAGACGACCGGGCTGAAGACTGAAGACGCAGCTGATCGGGTGAAATGGCGTGGTGCAGTCTACAAAGCGGACCCTGCCCGGCGGCGGGATAAACGCTAGGAAGAAGAAAAAGTTTTCTCTTCGGATTCAACTACCACCGTAACAGCTCATCAAATAGTCAACGCGGCGTTTATGGAATGTAGAGTGGAAACAGGTGTTCTGTGTGACAGGAAGACCACATCTGAAATACGCGGGAACATAAACAGCGATTTGACCCGTGCTTCTCTACTCCAGGGAGGCCTACCACGCGCGAGAACATTCTCCACACGAATGAGATAAACATGCTACGATGGACACTCGGTTTAACACGAATCGAAAATGTTTGAAATCAGATGATGATAGGAAGACACGGAGTAGCTCATATACCAGATAAGATGCAAGAAGGCCAAATTTGATGGTATGGCCATGTGCTGAGAAAAGAAATAATTGGCGTAGCGAGAAATGTGCTGACGATGGAAGTACCGCGCACGCGTCTAAGAAGAAAACCCAGGATAAGATACACGCTCAAAAAATACCTGATCTTCACGCATCTGATTTAGCAAGATGCTCAAGATAGGAATCTCTGGAGAGGACAGGAGTCGAATAGCGGACTCTATGCCGGCTTCGGCTGGCACGGCTTGTGGTGCAGCACTCGCTTTATTCGACCTGCTCCGTGTTCGAGAGCTTGTACATTTAAGGATAAGTTTAATAATCTTTGGATAAGTTTAATAATCTTGAAGGCCTGCGATGCAATTGCTGCAAACTCGTAGCCGGGTTACAGAAAATCGTTTTAGCAAGCATCCATAACAGCTCGCTCGAGTCACAAGTGTGAAAAAAGTGACCCCGCATGGACTACATATGTATGTAGTAGGGAAAGGAGCGACATAGTCTATTATGTAATCAGCGAAGGAGCTTAGCTAGAGGAGGTCCAAAGACGGGGAAGGTGGAATAGCAAAGAGCGCAGTGTGATGATTTAATCGAACATTCTTTGCAAGCGTTCGTAAATTACTTTTAATTTTTTTTACAAAATTTTTGCATAACTGAATAAAAACATCAAACTGAGTCATTGTTTATCCTAAGTTTTCAATTCAGTCTACTGTTTGGTTCGTTCTTTGACTTTTTCAAAATGTTTTTGATGATTAATTTTTGGATTTTTTATGGTTTAATTCTTGTTTTGTTTGTTATTTTTAGTTTCACATATATACATCGATAAACTAATCGAGTTCAGTATTACCGAAGTTTAAGCACAACGAAAACGGAAAGAAAAATTCATGTTTTCTTTCGGTTTCTATCAGCTTACCAGCGTTGGCGCCAGCACCAGCCATCCAAGCCTCGTCTCCAAGAAACTCTTGTTCTCTCTTCGGGAGGCACAGGTAAGAATGATATTCTTCAATATTCACTTCTCTCTCGAGCTCAATGAGTGCGAGATCTACGTATTTTCCCTTGAAAGCTCCTCGAGTTTCCTTGGTATCCAAACTGGAAAGCTTTGGAATTTTGAGACAGAAATTCAGTTTGAGACAAAAAAAGACAGAATTCAAGTTTTTCCTCCTTATTTTGATAGTTTTTCCCTTACTATTTTTAATACTTGTTTCCCACGTTTTTCTCTTGTGTTTTCGATGAGGTTTTGTCATGCTTTCAATCTCTCGGAAGAGATGATGTGATCTTCAACGTTAGAATTGATTATATCTAATGTTGAAGATCACATCATCTCACGCTGAAAAAAAAGCCGAACCATTTTTAACCAAATTGGAATGGTTAAAGAAAGAATCTTCCGATTTTCACGAAAAGATGTAATAATCCGTTCTTCCACAGACTTTCACTGGATTGCGAGATTTGCTGGCTCCCATGGCCTTATCCGCCTCTATGAATGACCCTGAGTTTCGAGACTTGCTTGCTCCCATGGACTTTTCCGCTTCTATGAATGACCCTAAGTTTCGAGACTCGCTTGCTCCAATGGCCTTATCCGCCTCTATTACTGACCCTGAGTTTCGAGACTCACTGGCTTCCATGGGCTTATCCGCCTCTATGACTGACCCTGAGTTTCGAGACTCGCTGGCTCCCATGGCCTAATCCGCCTCTATGACTGACCCTGAGTTTCGAGACTCGCTGGCTCCCATGGTCTTATCCGCCTCTATGACTGACCCTGAGTTTCAAGACTCACTTGCTCCCCTTGCCTTATTCGCCTCTATGATTGACCCTGAGTTCCGAGACTCGCTGGCTTCCATGGGCCTACCAACTTCTAAGACTGACATTGTGTTTCGAGACTCGCTGGCTGCTATGGCCTTGTCTGTCAAGAGCACTGCCATTGGCCTTTGAAGATAACAGGCTTCTATGGTCTTAGCTGAGTTATGAACAGCCATTGGGTTCCGCAATTTGCTGACTAGTTGCCTTATCTGCATATTTCTAAGACTGTCCCTGGACCTCGGGACTCTTTGGCTTCCATGAGATTTTCTAAATACGTCTTAGACTACCACTGGGTATCGTGACTCGCTTGATTCCATGGCCTCACCTATTTCTGAAACTTCAATTGAGTCACAGGACTGATTGTCTTTGATGGCCGTATCTAGTTCAAAGAATGCCCTAGAGTTCTGGACTCACTAATTCTGGACTAGTTCTGGACTCACTCACTGAACACGTTATCCTTTGGCAATAAAGATATGAATGAATTCCCATGTACTTCTCTACTTGAAGACTGTAACTGAATTCTTTTTTTACATGGCCAGTCTCTGTGAGCCGCTGTTTTTGTTCCCAATCGAGAGAGAATTTTCCCAATCGGTTCAACTTTTGATTGCTTTCGAAAAAGCTTAGACAATAAATATAACTGTTTTGTTTGAAAAAGAAACCTTGAGTGTTGTTTGGTTCTGAATTCGAAAACGTGGTTGACATAAGAAGTCTTCGTAAGCTACAACATTTTAGTTTTATCATTATTATTATAGAGTTAGGCTCAAAATTCTGAATTCTGTTATACGGTCTCCTTCATGCTTCTAACATCGATTAATAAAAATTATGTTGCATATTTTTCATTCAACATGGATTTTTGGTTTTTGCGGAAATATGAAAAATATAAACCGAAAAGCAAAAATTTTAAGACGCCAGGTAAATTTTTAGAATTTTTTCAGGAATCTACTGATGATGATTGTTGCCCGTGCGGTTCCTTTGACGTTGAAAGGGGGTCCACGAGCTCTCGGTAAAATCTCAAGCACACAGTCACACTCACTCACTTCTCTCTTTCTCTCTCTTTCTCTCTCTCATTCACTTTTTTTTTGCCTCTTTTCTTTTCGCTTTTTTTTTGGTTTCGGGCTCTGGCTTTTTTTAAAAAATAACTGATTCCATCCTTCCATCCATATTATTCAACAATCCAACCTACACAGACAACAGCAAGAACAGCAAATAACTATTTAGACTGGCAATGAAAACAACATTCATTGGGCTAAGAAATCTACAACATCGACAGGTACCATAGGTCTAGCGGTTTAAGTCTAGTGGGGTTACAACGGCAGTTAAACAAGTGTACACTAGTATGATCTACCTCTCTACATAAAGGACAGAGAGGAGAATCAGTGGCACCTATCCTATGAAGGTAACTATTTAACGTGCTCGAGTAACCATTTCTAAGTTGCGATAGGGTAACCTGTTGTTCCCTGTCAAGTAGCCTAGTAGACTTATGGACCATGGGTGGTTTGAATCCTAGGACTGTGTTTGGTTCACAGTTTCTAAGAAATTTCCTAACGGCTTCTGTGTGCAGATTTCTAAGAGTTGTCTTACAGTCACTATCCCCCAGACTGAGGTCCATGTTCATCACGTGTCCGCGGATGGCTCTTGGTGGTCGTTGTCGGAGGGTGAGGTTATGGGATGGAAGATCCTCTTGCATTCTGGCCTTGGCTAGGTATTGGCTGGTCAGCAGCTCATTGTGCTCCTTTACTGGCAGAATATTGGATTCGAGAGTGAGGTGCTGTGTTCCGGCCATTTGAAGGTTACCCGTGGCTGCCCTGATTGCTTTGTTTTGGCAGGCCTGTAGTCGTGTCCAGTGCGTGTTTGCAAGTAGTGGAGTGTATACGGGTGCTGCGTAGTTAATGATCGATCTCGTCGTTGCTTTATATGTCGCGATGAGTGTTGTGGGACTCTGACCCCATCTTCTGCCTGCTAATGCTCTGATGATGTTGAGGCGTTTGGAAGCCTTCGTTCTGATGGCCTCTGCGTGGTGTCGGAAGGTTCCTAATTGGTCCAAAACCACACCCAAGATCCACTGAGTTTGATTTCAGGTTTTTTGTTGCATTCCGCTGTGCATGTTGTGGAGAGGGTCACCGAAGATTTTTCTTTGGAGATCTGCATCTTTAGGTTGTCCAGTTCATTAACTAATCTGGGGAGGTACTCATTCATTTTGTCCTCGCATTCGTTGATCTTTGCACTCGATGACATTATTGAGATGTCGTCCGCATATGCAACAATGTTGGTGCTTCCTGTGGGTACTGGGAGATTTTTTAGGTAGAAATTGAAGAGAATGGGGCTTAGCACACCGCCCTGTGGAACGCCAGCCCGACTGGTGAAATAGCTGCTAGTCGTGTTTTGGAAGGTCACACTCACGGATCTTCCCCGAAGATAGTTAGACAACCATCTCACGACGCCTCTGGGAATACTGGTCTCTGCCAATTTTCTGCAAAGTGTCGGGATGTGGACTAGATCGTACGCCGAGGTCATGTCCAAAGCAACCATTATCGTTCTCTTAGGGGGAGCTTTTTGGTTGAAACCTTCAGTGATCTGGCCAGTTATTTCCAGGAGCGCTGATGTTGTGGACTTGCTTTTTGTAAATCCGTGTTGTCATTTGGCCATTTCGATCCCATCTGCGATGAGAGGGAGTAGGCTTCTTTCGAAAAGTTTGGCAATGGGAGATAAGATTGAGATTGGGCGATATCCTTTAATCGTCGACGGGTCCTTTCCTATCTTTGGCAGCATAACAACTCTGGCTGTTTTTCAAGCATGTGGTATGATACCGGATTGGAGAGTACTGTTGTAGAGAAAAGCCAAGCATCTTTTAAATGAGCTTCCTGCGTTTTTGATCTTGAGAGGGCAGATACGTTCGCTGTCGATTGCCTTCGAGCCTCTGGTTGCTTTGCAAGCTTTTTCAACGTCAATAGAAAAAACGGGAATGTCTTCTCTGGAAAACCCTTTTATCCATCGGGTTGTCTGTCGATTTGTTTTTTCCGGTGTTTTAGGGGCTTGTTTGGCCAGGTTTTTGGCAAAGGCGTTTGCAGCTTCCAGGGAGAATAGTTGTTTTCCGTTTTGAATGATGACATTGTGAGATCGGTTGTGTCCTCTACCATCAATTGCTTTGATAGTTTTCCATAGCCGATTGGTTGGTTCATTATGTCGAAGTCCATTCACGTATTCCTCCCAGGCTTTTCGCTTATCCTTGCGAATTTGAGTTGTGATTTCGGCCATGTTTGTAGGGAGATCAGGATTCTGAGGATCATTGGTCCTCATGTAGTCTCTTTGTTTAATCAGGGCTTTCGCTTTTTCGCTCAGGTTGGGAGTGTAGTTGAGCTTTCTACCTTTAGGGATGTTGTTCTTCGACGCTGCAAGAATGACTCGTACCAGGAAATCGTACATTTCATTGGTTTTTCCTGTGAAAGGAAAATCACCTATTCTTTTGTTTATCTCCTTCTCGAAACCGCTCCAATTTGCTTTGTTGTAGTTCATGAAGCACTTCTCATTCGATATGTTAGACGGTTGAATATCAACTTCGATGATGATGGGGAGGTGGTCGGAGTTGAGTCTGTTGATCGGTGTCCATCTGCATTCTGTTGACAGTGGATATGAGTGTTATGTCAGGCGAGGCGTCCTTTCTTGTGTGTTGGCGGGCGTTGTTAAGGCAGACCAGTTTTCTTTCTTCTATGGCTTCGCAAAGATCGTCTCCTCTTTTATCTTCGACTCCTTCACTCCAGAGCGCGTTGTGTGCGTTGAAATCTCCCGCAATGATACATGGGCCCTGTCTGTCTAACAGTTTTTCAAAGTTAGTACTATAACCGAGTGAGCATGAGGACCGGGGAGGTATGTATACATTGGAGATGGAGAAGTTGCCTTGTTTGGTGGGGACATTTATGCACATAGTTTCTGCGACCTTATCCGTTGAGGAAAGGGTTATATTAGTGAACTGAGTGTCTTCCCTTATTAGTATGGCCACACCACCGCCAGAATTGTTACGATCTTTTCTGAGCAAGGTGTAGCCGGGGATAGTAACTCTAGCGTCTCCTTCCATCTTGGTCTCTTGAATGAGAGCTATGTGAATGTTCAGTTCGTGCCCTCTAGTTCTGACGCTCTAGCCCTTAAACCATTCGCGTTCTATTGAAGGATTTTTAGGTTCTCTGAGGGCTTAGTGGGCTTAGTTCTCGTGACAGGTGGTCGACTACAATCGAGACATCTCCAATTCGGGGACCATCCATTGAACGATGACAAATTCGAGCACTTGAGGTGTACCCATGAGGAGCATCTACCACATCTTATACTGTTTGATGCAGCACTTTTAGAGCAAACGGGACACGGCCATCTTGGCGGACCGGGGTTGGATTCAATACCAGCTCTAAGTAAGAGAGTTCGGACCAGGGAGGCTGGTAACGCCTGGTCTTCTAATGAAAAAACAAAGAGAGTGGGTTGTGACTGCGTACGAGCAATGCTCGTGTATGCCCTTTGAAGGGTTTCTTTCCTTTGGGATAGTATGTTTTGAGGTCCATTGGGGCCAATGCCTTCCAGCATCGTCCACAGTCGCACCGCGTGTAGGTGACCTCCTTCGAGGAATCTACTTGTCACACAGTAGAAATTAGAACTGCTTATTACTTATTACTTATTTAAAAAACGGTTGAAAGAGGTTTTTGAAATTTCGCTTAGAGTTTGGAGGGAGAAAAGGTGATATTACATACTAACCGTATATACTCTCTGCTGATGTGCATCCCATTTCTGAAATCACAAATTGTTCGATCAACTAAAAAGAAATGATCAGATAAGTAGAATGTTTAACTTGATTTTTTAGGCAAAAACTTAAAGTTTAACTTGATTTTTTAGGCAAAAACTTAAAGTTGGCTAATAAAAAAAAACCTTGAACAAATAAGTTGAAGAGTTTCAGTTTTAGTCAAATTTCTTGAAGATTCAGTGACTAACGTAAATCCAAGAAGGGTAGTTAGTTCCGTATATAACTTGCAATCTGCTCCTTATGGGAACAGTCGACGAGAAGGCTTCATCGTTGTCTATCCAACCGTTTTTCCCTCTTCTTTAAATACTACAACTTCACGAAACTGGCGCAATTTTTAATCTTCAGGATTTGTTACTGCTCACAATGTTAACTCTTCACAATACTCTCACTTAAACACAAAACTAAAAGTATTTTTCTGCAAAAGTTCAGCTGAATTTTTCTTATTGGTTTTTCCGCATTTGAACAAACTTTGCTCGAATTCTGCTGATAATTTTTTTGTTTAAGTTTTAACCACATCACAGATATTTAATTTTAGAAATAGCGGTGAATCCTGTTAGATCTTATTTCGGTAATAAATATTTCCAACATTTCTATGAATGTACTATTTTGAAAGTAAAACAAAAACCTTGTAGGTTCCGATGTGCTTAAAAAAATAATATTTAAAAAAGAAGATATTCTTGGTTGAATTAAAAAAGAACCTTTTTTCAGTCCAAATTTTAGGTAAATGTGCATTGTGAGAACTGTTCATGGGAGCACACAATCTAATTCCTTTTCAAACGGCTGCGCCTCTAGTAGTATTTATTATACATTGAACATTTCCTACCCTTCGGCGCATCCAGCAGTTGTGATGAGATGCCAGGGCGAGATGAAGACTCCACCGCAGATGATGCTCAGCAAACTGACTTCTCGGGGTTTCACCCATGGCAAAATAGTAACCTCGTCCTTGAGGCTCTGAATAGAAAGTAGTATGATGAAACGAGAGTTATTATCAAAATTCCCAACTTTCATCATTCAAAAGTATCCATACAGAAAAAAGTCTGCTGATGGGAATCAAAAAGTCCAAGGTGTTTTATATGAAATTTTATTGTCAAACGGTTCCGGAAAGTCAAATAACTATTAAATTTCATATTATCAATGAGATGAGAGTGTAACCGATAGCGCAGCATACCAAGGGAAGTCCTTGATATCTGCCTTCTTAGCATTACGGATACGAGGTCTGCAGAAAAATAGGGTCTTGAGTATTTAGAGTCTTCCTTTTCCAGATTTATAGAAATAATTCATCATTTAATCACGATTTTATGGCTGTCCATAAACTTGGTAATTTTGATCTAAACTCTTTTTAACAGTTCATGGAGCTTTTTTATTTTTTTCCATTAAAAAGTTTTTACGAACTTTTCCTTTTGTAAATAAAAAATTGAAATGACTAAACACAGCATCGAATGGTTTTTCAAACTCGAAACACACTGGCAACAGTGGCGATTCGTGACTCTACAGCCTTGAGAGCCTGTCACGGATGGAGCCGGATTATCCAGTCCAGAATCGAGCGCGACCTCAGGTGGCGGATAGAGGGACGCCTACCTACGAAGAATTCGTGCTGGGAGGTAGCGGGAGAAATCCCGCCGCGGACCAGAACTGGGTAGTATAGCTCGTCAAATGAGGGCGATGCCGGACCGGCCTGGGCATGCCACCGGACAAAACATCAGCCGATACTCCGCTATACTTTTCAATGGCGAGTCGAGGCGCCAGTAAAATAACCTCTTGCCCTTCTCCGGTTAACGAATGGGTCTCACCAAGAGGATCGCCGACTGCGGTGCGAGTGTAGACGGAGAAAATCTCTCCGGACTCAAAAGGATCCTCACCACCAACCTATCCCGAAAGGACTCCCCTCGACAGGACCTATGGGCAAGACAACAACAACAACAATGGTTTTTCAAACTTAGTTTCTAATTAACTTTGATATAACAATAATATAATGAATAGGTACCCCCAGCACGTAGAATTCGCAGTTATCATTATTTTGGATACTACTGGAATAATGAACACCTTTTCTTCTGTTGATAATTTTTTGTTTCGTTGTAAAACATTCCGCAGGTATCTTGAACGAATTGATTTTCTTCTTCAGTCAAGATCTTGTACTTCATTGTCTCGACTGTCTGAAAAGACAATTAACTCTTTATGTTGAGTCAGGTCATATAAATTTGGAAGCAAAGCTTTTCTTAATAGCCTTAGTTTTTCATCATCCGAGTATTCCACTTAAATAATAAATATGATAGCATACATACAGGGTGCGTTTAAACCAAACACAAAAAGATACAAAATGGACCCTGTATACAAAACATGGACATCAGGGCCGTTAATTTTTGGTTTTTCTTTTTTTGTGTTTTTTTCGAAAACTTTCGAAAAAAATTTTCTTTCCGTTTTTTTTCCTGTTTTTTTTTGTTGTTAACTTTTTGGTTTTTAAAATCGATCAAAAATTGCTTTTCGCTCACTCGTGGTGGAAACTCATCCAATTGTGTCCCAAGGCTTTTAGTCACTAATCGAGAGAAACATTATGAAAATACATTTTAGATTTAAAAAATCCAAACGTACTTTTTTCAGAAAGTCGGAGATTCAAATCGGAAATTTTTTTGTTTGAAGTTTCCACTAAATTATACCAAGACATGAATCATATGACTCATTCAATTTTGGCTATACATCATTACAGTCTCGTACTTTATTTCTCAGCAACAATTTAACTTAGCAGATATTTAGGTTCAATAATATATTTATATGTAGCAATTTCGCGTGTTTCGCTCAAAGTAAACACTCAAATATTTACCTAGTGTAGACACTAAATTTTGATTAGATGAGTCAAAACTTAATGAACCGAAACGAACTTTTCTGAGCATATTCATCTCAAACATCACATCATTCAAATATCCGAGTTCGTACATCTTATTAGCATGTCCGGCGTAATTCAATTTTGAGACCGTGTATATCAAATCATCGACGACCTTCGTATCTGAAGTTACTGCAATATTTAATGCCAGAGCGCCATCTTCCACCATCGTATACTTTGTTGCAATCCTAATTCGATTACCAAAACCAAAAAAAAACAGACGGTCAAATACGCCTCACCATTTTTGGGAGGTAGAGTTTAATCTATTCAGGTCAATCTTTCTCTCGAAATCGCATGGTTTTGAACCGAATAAGCCCAACGTTTTCCAACTAAACAAAACTGGATGAATTTTTCGCTTGCTTTATCTTTATAACAGAGAGGCGTAAAAACTCGCAGGAACTCTTGGGGAAATCGTTTTTTCTTTCAATAACAAACCCGCAACTTTGGTATCCAGGCGATGTTTTAATAAGTTGAGCTTATTCAATGCACGCAATTTTTGCAGGTCTTTTAACATGCCCCTGCTCGACTACGAGGACTGTCGAGGCTAGGGTTAGAGGTCCTCAAATGTCTTGTTTCAGCGAGCCAATTAGTTCTGATTTCTTCAAATCTCATTTAGCATTAGCCTTTTTCTCAGGGAATGAATCAGACATTTCGCTCCGATCCCCATCTATTTGAATAGTTAAACGTACCAAACTTCCAAAAGCTCGTGCAAAATCGATGATTGGCGGTGAAGCAACGTACTTGTTCCCCGGAAACATTCTTACCCACTTGAAAAACACAATTTTTCGCGCCTACCGAAGCCCTTTGACATGTTTGACCTCCTTGGTAGAAGGGAGAGAAGATGGATTGTCCACTAAAGTTATCGTATCCGTCTGCACAAACTCCCGTGTGCAGACAGATGAAATCGGCATGCGACGCGATTCGAGTGGCATTTAATTTGATTGATTCGTGGGGTCTCTTCTCTTTTTGATTCAAGTCTCTGTAAATGTGACAAAACCAGAGTAATCTTATTGACAAGCTGAATTGCTACAATGCGTTTAAAGTGTCTAGGCGAATTCTCACTAAAAACCAATATTTTGTTTTTGTCTTGACCGTAAATTCAGACTTTTATACGCTCAACTAGATATGAAAAAAACTCGCAAGACTAACTGACAAAAATGTAAATTTCAGAAAAATTTTCTCTATGCTTTTTGAATTTTTTTCTTTTTTCAAAAACAGAAATAAGAATCATTAATAATGCCTCGTCCTAGAAGAAAGCTCTGTAATCAAATACAACACTCTGTTAAACACATTTCCTCTCGCACCTATGAACGTGTCTTCTACATGGATGTTCCAATTTTTTAAGTTAAAACTGGATATTGTTAACGTTTCTGTGACGATGCCGACCAGATCAGCAGTCCCACCATTATATGACCGCCTCAAAACACTCTGGCCTAGCGATGCCTCAATATGTGTTCTATTAAACTTCATCTCAGCGTTTCAATAAGGTTTACCAGAAAGCTGTACAAAAAATGTTGAAAGTATGCTTCTTTTTTCCTAAATTCACGGGTGATTGGAGAAGAAAAGAAAAAAAGACCTTGGTGTAATCGGAGACGTGGCCTCGGTGCGGTGTTCTGAAGGTAAACTTGGTACAGTTCTCAATGTTCTCGTTTTGATCGGCCGTCCCATTGAATTCTCGTTGGCAATATAGGCGTCTCAAATTGTCTCGATCAGCGGCATGATACAGCAAACCGGGCTCGAAGTACAACTTCTTTACCCGTTTCCCATCGACATCTGCAACTTTTTTAATACAAATCTTCCAATGTTTTACTCGGCTCGTTATTCCTCGTCACCTTGAACATCCTCGTGCAAGGTTACGACCCGTGAAAAAACAAAGTCGTCCGAGCGAGAAGCGAGACAGACCGGCTTCATCGACAACGCTTCCAAATCGAGTCTCTGAGCCATTTGAAGAATGACGACGTCGTGCCATTCCTGATCAAAATCAATTCTCGGAAGCAAACGGACAAACAGCATTTGAACTTGAATTATCTTTCAAACCAATAACAGTGTACATCACCACCACTACCCCAGCCATCAGTCCATGCTGTATTTTGATAACATTGAATGAATTGAATTATCATGCAAGGAAAGAAAGAAAGAAAGACTGAAAAAACTGAAGTCGATTTCTCACTATTTGAAAACGACTTTTGCGAAGTGAAAAATTTATCAGATATCGTCAATTTAAATCTTTCAATCAAATTCATCATTTTTTCAAGTTTAGTTTGGCATTCTGTCTAAAAAGGTCACTTTGAGTTTAAAACACCTTTTTAAGAGAAAAACTTTTTTGTACTACTACTAATAGAGGCAGGTACTACTATTTTGAGAGGTTTTTTTAAAACACCTTTGTCGATTTCGTCAGGCGAAGTGATGCCTCATGACTTTTTTCTCATGTTTTATTAATGAAGCATCTGTTATTGAAAATAAAAATTCATGGAATAATATTTTCACGTGTCATCCCTATGAGTACAGTAATTTATACAGGGTGAACATAACTCATCCGGGGAAAATGAGCCATATGCACAACGCATACGACTAATTTTTGATTTGATTAAAATTCTCTGAGGCATTAATCAAATGTCATGATTCCAACTGAATCCCTAGAAGTAATAGAGACTCAAGTATTCTCCTTAGTGCGATTATAGCACTGAACGACTCTGTTCATGAAAGGGCTGATATCGCTCGGAGTATTAATCTCTAAGTTTGACATTTTACATCTGGAGGCCCGACCGCGCTGTCTCCGATTGACCTATGGACAAAGCCTCTGGAAGTTGCCGCGTTCTCAAAGATATGAAAAAGAAAAAAAGAAGCAATTAAACGAAGGAGAACCCACCCCATAGATCGCGTTCTTTGTAGCTGGCTACGACTGGCAACAACAAAAACAACTGTTTTCATCTGTCGTTTACCTGCCGATAACAGGGGGTCTTGCTTGAAAATGTCCTTCGACGCGCCTGATAGAGAAAAATCTTTGAAAACGCTTACCACGAGATCATCGTCGATACGTCAGAAAGCTCCCTTCGTCAGTCGGTATTTCTCGCAAACCAGCTCAGCTGATAGTCAGAAACCCTTTCGGAATGCGCTCCTATCGAATACGAATGTGAAGCGGATTTGTTGCTCGACAGATGCTTTTTCGACATCAACGGTGTAATTATTCTTTGCATTGACGTGCACGGGCTGAACATTTCCGAGCACTATGGATACACGAAGTTATACCATGAAAGTGTGTGAGTTCCCTTAACGACAAAGTATTGTGCATCATGATGACAAAGCTGCTAAGCATGAAGTCAATGTCTTAGGAAACAGCTACGCTAATTACCTCACGATTCACGGATATGTTTGCGCAACTAGCGAAACACCTCAATGTTGAAAATGTTAAGAAAAATACAATTCTTTATTCCGCTTGAAACAAAACTTCATGTTGAGTGACGAAACAGATGACACTGTCACAAAAAAAGTGAATTCAGTGAAGGTGATGGAAAGTGAGATGGTCAAAATATGACAAGAACAATCATGAACATTTCATTTTAGGAAAATCGGAAAGCACACAAAAAAGCAAAGAAAGCAAAGCTTGTATCTTCAGGATTCCTAGGACCACAGTGCATGATAAAGCATTTAGCATTTTTGAGTTGATATCACAAGTCCCCAGGTCAGTGAGTAATCGGAAATGGAATCCAGACTTTTCTGAAGAGAGTCTCTGTTTTTGGAAAAAAATTTTGAGGTCATCGGCATATAGAAAACCATGGACATCTGGCTCTATGTGCTCCATGATATCATTTATAAATATTGAAAAGAGGAGGGGTCCAAGGCAACTCCCCTGGGAACACCACTGTTGTATACTTTAGGGCCTGATAATGTATCTCCGATTGAGACTTTCGAGGACCTGCTCGTGAGAAAAGAACGGATTAGATAGAGGAGGTTCTGTTTCGTTATTCCCACTTTTTCAAGTTTGTGAACAAGAAATCTTATGTTTACAGAGTCGAAAGCCCGTGAAAAGTCAACTAGACAGATGTCAAAGTCTATTTTTTTTTATTCTGAAGCGTGAGGTAAATGGAATGAGCCTCTACCAGGGATGTTACCGTGGACCGTCTCCTACGGAAAATATGTTGTTTGGGATGTAGTATGCCATTGGTTTCCAGATATTGATAAGTTATATTGAAGATCTGTTTCTCGAATACCTTTGACATAGAGCACACCATAGTGATTGGACGATAATTTTCGATCTGAGAGCGGGGCCCTTTTTTATGAACTGGTTTGTTTATTCCTTTTTCCAGGCCAGAGGGTAGTGCCCTAAAGTTAGTGAGTTAGTGAAAATGATGGAGAGAGGTATGGCCAGTGAGTCCAGACAATTTTTGAGTAGTCTACTTGGAATAAAGTCAGGGGACGAGTTAAGTTTCGGAGCGATTCGTTTCAGGATGGAGTTCACCTCAAAAGGGGAGATATCATTAATGTGGTTGAAGTGAAATTTCGGGCGAGAGATTTGAAGGGGTCCACTTATTGGTAAGGGTTGTGACTTATCAAAGTACTCGGCAAAGTGAGTTGCTTGTTCGAAGGGGATAGTAGTTGGTTTATTGTTCACTATGAGAGCAGGAATAGATGTTTTGCTTCTAATGCGGTTGGATATAGTTCTGAAGAATACCTTATAGTTTCTCGGAAACTTAAGCTTGTCTTCCCTAAGAACCTCGAATTTGACTAGTTCTTTGTGAAGTTTCTTGGATGTGCGTAATGATGTAATGGAGAGAGGGTTGCGTTTGTTACTTCTCTGTAGGAAGCTGTATAATCTTCTTTTCTTGGGGGGATACTTCAAATGTGTTCTGATATTCTTAATTTTAGGAATCCTATTATCCATTATGAATTGGATGATGTTGGTTAATTTATCGACACTTTCGTCAATAGTTAGGTTCGAGAGCATGTATGTTCAGTCGATGCTAAAGAGGTCTGAGTTGATTATTTCCCAATCTGCCTTTTTCCAGTCTAACGATGAGCTGGTGCTTGTGATAATACGCTTGACTCTATCTCTGATTTCAAAGTATATTGAGGCATGATCGCTGGTGGAGAAGGGAGGCCTGACAATACAGTATTTTATGATATTTGAATTACAGAGCAGGCAATCAAGTGTATTTTGAAGTCTAGTGGGAGAAAGTACGAGTTGTTTAAGATTGTTGTCGCATGTCATGTTTCAGAACGCAAGAGACATACTACATGTATTGGGAGCGGTGAGATTTGCCCAGTCTATCTTGGGGAGGTTCATGTGGGCATGGTGGGATATACTTCAGTAACATGAGAGGTGATAAACGAGCAGAGATCCTTTGTGTTGTGTGCAAGAATGATCTGCCTCTCGCGCGCGATGCGTATCGCGTAAGAGAGCGAGACCAAGAATGAGGATTGGCTCGATTGAACTATATTCATATTGGACTCTACACAACTTGGACTATATTGTATTATCCCTGGAATCGTTGGACTACAAGAACGAAGTACATAACAGTGGCGATCGGGATTCTGGAAGGAGGACTTCGAAGAGGATTTGGAGGAGGATTTGAAATTGGAAAGAGAGGTAAACGCGCAGAGCTAAAGGTTGCTTTGTGGTCAGTCCCTCGTTTTAAGAGAGGCAAACGCGCAGAGCTAAAGGTTGCTTTGTGGTCAGTTCCTCATTGAGAGAGGCAAACGCGCAAAGCTAAAAGTTTCTTTGTGGTCAGTCCCTCGTTGTAAGAGAGGCAAACGCGCAGAGCTAAAGGTTGCTTTGTGGTCAGTTCCTCATTGAGAGAGGCAAACGCGCAAAGCTAAAAGTTTCTTTGTGGTCAGTCCCTCGTTTTAAGAGAGGCAAACGCGCAGAGCTAAAGGTTGCTCTGTGGTCAGTTCCTCATTGAAAGAGGCGAACGCGCAAAGCTAAAGGTTGCTTTGTGGTCAGTCCCTCGTTGTAAGAGAGGCAAACGCGCAGAGCTAAAGGTTGCTCTGTGGTCAGTTCCTCATTGAGAGAGGCAAACGCGCAAAGCTAAAAGTTGCTTTGTGGTCAGTCCCTCGTTGTAAGAGAGGCAAACGCGCAGAGCTAGAGGTTGCTCTGTGGTCAGTTCCTCATTGAGAGAGGCAAACGCGCAAAGCTAAAAGTTGCTTTGTGGTCAGTCCCTCGTTGTAAGAGAGGCAAACGCGCAGAGCTAAAGGTTGCTCTGTGGTCAGTTCCTCATTGAAAGAGGCAAACGCGCAAAGCTAAAGGTTGCTTTGTGGTCAGTCCCTCGTTCGAAGTTCTTCTACTTGTAATCGTACAAATCGAACTCAAGAGGCCAGAGAAAGAGCAATAAAGTAAAGAAATAGAGGACAAAGGTGCCCAACAGATTTTGCTGGCAATGCAAATGCAACAAGAGCAGCATGCGAAGCAACAACAAGAGCAGAGCGCCCTCGTCAATGCCCTGCTAGAAAGAATTGCAATGAGAGAAGGTAGCAGACAGGCTAAACCTGCAGGACCATCGATTGATGCGCTTGAGAAACGCATCACAGACTTCGCATATGAGCCAGAAGAAGGTTCAACCTTCGAGAAGTGGTACAGCAGATATGAAGATCTGTTTGAAAAAGATGCTGAAGCTCTGGAAGAAGATGCCAAAGTAAGAATGTTGCTGAGGCATGTGAATTTCTCTGTGGAAAATCGATACCTGGATACAATCGCTCCACACAAGGCAAGCAACTATACTCTGAAAGAGACGGTTGAGAAACTCAAGAAAATGTTCGGAGAAAAAAGCACAATCTTTGAGAAAAGATTGAAGATGCTGAACATGAGAATGAGCAAATCACATACTGATGATTTGAGAGTGATGGCAAGCACAATAAACAGAGCAATGGAAAGTGCACAAGTGAAAGGACAACGATGAGGCAACAGATGCGGCTGATCAAATATTTCTTTCAGCGCTTTCCCGGGATGTCGGAATACCGGAGATTGGAACTGCTCGTTTTAGAAGGTTTGGTGACCCAGCAAAAAAGCGGCGCGTTCTCAAAGTCTTCCTTGAGTCTGCTCCCCTTAGAAACGAAGCTCTGAAGAAGATCAGAGAAAGCCGCCCTCCTTGCCTCTCCAAGTTCCCGCACAGTTACATTCGGGAAGACCTAACTCGCGAAGGACTCCAACTTGAGCGTGAAGTCAAAAGAATCGCCAAGAAAAGAAATCAGACTCCCGATGGGCAGAAATAGAAAGTCGTCGGAACGTGTCTGCTGCCGGTCCGAACAACTTCGTATTCACAGCCAAGGCCATCCTCCACGCCTAGAAATGCGGAAACTCCCTGTCCGTCAGTTTCCAAGGTTCTTTCTCCGTCAGTAAATCGTCCTCTGGTGGTCTTGACTTCACCTGCGAATCCTGCGACTGTCTCTTCTTCGCCAAATAATCGCCGATCTTCTCGGAATGTAATGATGAGACGTTAGGTGAGTGGCGGTGTTCTTTCTAGTCCTGACCCTCCTAGTCCCCCTCATTTTTCACAGAGTTTAAGTATCAACTGCATCTTTTTTAATGCTCGATCACTTCGTAATAAGCTGTATAATCTATCTTTTCTGCTGAGTTCTCTTTCATATGATGTAATAGCTACTATATGTGAGACCTGGTCAGTCCCTCGTTGTAAGAGAGGCAAACGCGCAGAGCTAAAGGTTGCTCTGTGGTCAGTTCCTCATTGAAAGAGGCAAACGCGCAAAGCTAAAGGTTGCTTTGTGGTCAGTCCCTCGTTCGAAGTTCTTCTACTTGTAATCGTACAAATCGAACTCAAGAGGCCAGAGAAAGAGCAATAAAGTAAAGAAATAGAGGACAAAGGTGCCCAACAGATTTTGCTGGCAATGCAAATGCAACAAGAGCAGCATGCGAAGCAACAACAAGAGCAGAGCGCCCTCGTCAATGCCCTGCTAGAAAGAATTGCAATGAGAGAAGGTAGCAGACAGGCTAAACCTGCAGGACCATCGATTGATGCGCTTGAGAAACGCATCACAGACTTCGCATATGAGCCAGAAGAAGGTTCAACCTTCGAGAAGTGGTACAGCAGATATGAAGATCTGTTTGAAAAAGATGCTGAAGCTCTGGAAGAAGATGCCAAAGTAAGAATGTTGCTGAGGCATGTGAATTTCTCTGTGGAAAATCGATACCTGGATACAATCGCTCCACACAAGGCAAGCAACTATACTCTGAAAGAGACGGTTGAGAAACTCAAGAAAATGTTCGGAGAAAAAAGCACAATCTTTGAGAAAAGATTGAAGATGCTGAACATGAGAATGAGCAAATCACATACTGATGATTTGAGAGTGATGGCAAGCACAATAAACAGAGCAATGGAAAGTGCACAAGTGAAAGGACAACGATGAGGCAACAGATGCGGCTGATCAAATATTTCTTTCAGCGCTTTCCCGGGATGTCGGAATACCGGAGATTGGAACTGCTCGTTTTAGAAGGTTTGGTGACCCAGCAAAAAAGTGGCGCGTTCTCAAAGTCTTCCTTGAGTCTGCTCCCCTTAGAAACGAAGCTCTGAAGAAGATCAGAGAAAGCCGCCCTCCTTGCCTCTCCAAGTTCCCGCACAGTTACATTCGGGAAGACCTAACTCGCGAAGGACTCCAACTTGAGCGTGAAGTCAAAAGAATCGCCAAGAAAAGAAATCAGACTCCCGATGGGCAGAAATAGAAAGTCGTCGGAACGTGTCTGCTGCCGGTCCGAACAACTTCGTATTCACAGCCAAGGCCATCCTCCACGCCTAGAAATGCGGAAACTCCCTGTCCGTCAGTTTCCAAGGTTCTTTCTCCGTCAGTAAATCGTCCTCTGGTGGTCTTGACTTCACCTGCGAATCCTGCGACTGTCTCTTCTTCGCCAAATAATCGCCGATCTTCTCGGAATGTAATGATGAGACGTTAGGTGAGTGGCGGTGTTCTTTCTAGTCCTGACCCTCCTAGTCCCCCTCATTTTTCACAGAGTTTAAGTATCAACTGCATCTTTTTTAATGCTCGATCACTTCGTAATAAGCTGTATAATCTATCTTTTCTGCTGAGTTCTCTTTCATATGATGTAATAGCTACTATATGTGAGACCTGGCTTACGAGCCAAGATAATGATTCCTTGGTACTCAACAATTCTGATTATCATATGTTTCGTTGTGATAGAGATCGTTCAATGAGAGGAGGTGGCGCAGCTATCCTTGTATCGAACCGTATTCCTTGCTCATTCGTTTCCACTTGCTCTGATGACGGCTTCGAAGCTGTCACCATAGACCTTTTTCCGTCTGTGTCTTCCACAGTATCGACTCGACTGAGATATATTTGTGCGTATCGATCTCCTTCTTGCCCTGACTCTTCCCTCTCAAAGCTATTGTCTTATTTCTCAGAGCTAGTTTGTTGTGACACATTGAGTCCTAAGCCTGCAATAATCGTTGGTGACTTCAATTTCCCTTTCATAGATTGGGCCAATCTTATATCACACAGAAGTGGACAGGATGAAATGTTTCTCGAATTCATGAGCGATAACTTCTTTACGCAGTATTTTGATACCCACACTCGAAACGACAATACTCTTGACCTGTTGTTCTCGAATGTACATATTATTTCCGATTGTAAAGTTATAGGTGGTTTCCATAGTAGCGACCACAATGCAGTTACTTTTGAGCTGTCATTTACAGTCAATACCAGATCGGTTCCATCAGCTTTCAAAGTGTTCACTAAAGCCAACTGGCTGTCTATTGAAAGTGAACTAGTCTTTCATGATTGGACTTTAATGCTTTCTTTGATGAATGTTGAGTCTGCAAACAATTATCTTGTTTCTTTCATAGGCTCGCTTATTGAGAGCTACGTTCCCTTGGTAGACCGTAAAGACCCATCATTTCGCTACCCAAAGGTTCTTCGTGAAATGTACTCTAAGCTGCAACGTATCTCTAAGAAATCCCCTTATTCTCATTTTTGTATAAGGAAATCTGCTAAACTCGATAAGATGTTGCATAGCTTTGAATATGATCAGGAAGCTAAACTTATACTGCGAGGAAATCAAAAGTCCTTTTTCGCTGCCTGTAGAAATCGTCTAAGTATGAATGTCAACCTAGCCATTCCTACTCTGTTAGATAATCAGAGGAAAGAGATAATATTGTCATCGGATAAGGCGAATGCCTTTTCTGAATACTTCGCTTCCGTGTTTTCCGAACCTAATCATGGTCCATTATGAAATCCATTCTGCACTAGAGTAATTGAGAGGATGAGTGTTGATTGTATTACTGAGGAAATGGTTTTGAAAGCCCTTGCATCTCTTTCAGCCAAATGCAATACCTCTCCCGACAAGATACCGAACATCCTTTTGAAGAAATGTAGATTCGCTCTTGTGAAACCTTTATGGATTTTATTCAATAACAGTCTGCTTTCTGGCTCAGTGCCTTCTATTTGGAAGCGATCAATTGTTAAACCAGTATACAAATCTGGTTCTCGCAATCTGAAAAATAATTACAGACCTATATCGTTATGTTGCTCGTTATCCAAGATTATGGAAAAAATCGTTTTCGCCTTAGTTTATTCGTATTTAGAAGAATCAAAGCTATTGTCTCCATATCAAGCAGGTTTTAGAGCGAGAAAGTCTACCGTAACATCTTTGGTAGAATCTCATTCTTTTGTTGTTGATTCTTTGGCTCAAGGGTTTTCAGTTGATGTTATTTTCCTCGATATTCGTAAAGCGTTCGATACTGTAGATCATAGGCTGCTTTTATATCAGGTTCATTCGTTCGGTATCTCCTCTAATATGCTATCTCATTCTAAAAGTTCTCGAAAGTAAGAGCACGAAAGTGCTCATTGATGCCTATAACATTTATATTAAATCTATTCTTCAACATTGTACCACTGTCTATTCCCCCCATTTCGTTAAAGATATTAGAAAATTGGAAAACGTCCAAAACTTTTTCACTCGCCGAGTTTTCTATCGCTGCTTTGGTACTGATTACATAAACATGCCAAACAGTCAAATTAGAAACAAAAAATTAGGCCTTCTTTCATTGGAAAGCATAAGAGAATCGAACGATTTGAGTTTACTTTTAAAACTAATAGGGGGAAAAACAACTCTTTCAGACAGAAAACCCCATTTCTATAATTTAAGACAATCCGCGACACGTGGATCTAACTTCAAATTACATTTTCGTGCCCCGAAAACAATTTGTCGTATAAATTCATTCGCAATAAGATCTGCTCGTCTGTTTACTTAATTAAATTCAAGTGTTTAGTATTTATAATATTGTTCCGCTCAATGTGTTCATGTTTATGATCTAATGTTTGGTTGTAATGTTTATGATCTAATGTTTGGTTTGTTCCTTTAATGCTTATTATCTTCCAACTTGTTGGAATCACTATAACCCACATGATGTTTGTGTACTATCATTGTATATTTTATGAACAACATGTAATAAATAAATAAATAAATAAATAATATTGTCAATTGGCTTATCAGCGATTTAAGTAATAGAACTCAATCAGTCTTAATCGATAATGTGCTATCTCAGCACATGCCTGTTATTTCAGGTGTGCCTCAAGGCTCTTCCCTTGGTCCTTTACTATTCCTTATGTATATTGATTCAGTGAAGGAAGCGATACCTCCTAACCTTCGATTCGGTTTGTATGCAGACGATATAAAAATTATGGGTCGTGTTCCCTCGTCTAGCCATGATATCCAAGTCGCTCTTGATCTTGTTACCGCTTGGTGTTCGGAATGGAACTTGTCTTTGTCGACATCTAAATGCAGTGTTTTGCATTTAGGACCCCGAAATCCTTCTGTTGTATACCGTATAAATGGCCTCCCCTTAACTGTTGACGAAATAGCTAAAGATCTTGGTGTCACTATTTCCGATGAATTCTCGTACAAACACCATATTGTCGAAAAGTGTAAGAGAGCTTCAGCTGTTGTCAACACGTTATTTTAAGCTTTTAAATCCGCTTCCATTTCTCTGTTGACATCTGCTTTTAAAATCTATGTCCGACATATTATCGAATACGCAAGTGAGTTGTGGAATCCATCTTCCTCGGGCCTTGTTAAGTTGGTTGAGAAAGTCCAACGCTCTTTCACGAGGAGAGTACTAGGAAGAGTCCGTCACCCTAAGCTTCCGTATTCCCAGAGGCTTTCAATGCTAGGCCTTCAGAGTCTCGAGTACCGTCGCGCTATCTCTGATCTACTTTTTATTCATAAATGTTTACATAACAGCTTAGACATAGACACTGATCATTCATACGAAATCTCGGCTGTTCAGCGTTTCACTCGGCATTCGCATCCTCTAAGACTTATTCCTCCTCACCGCATCAATAAGACCTCTTTATCGACATGTGTTTTCCGTCAAATGTCTGTTTGGAACTCTCTTCCAATATATGTCATCAACGAAGCTAGTAGCCTTAATTTCAGAAAGCAACTTCTTTCGTTGCCTGTGAATGTGATTGTCCCAGTTAGTCTTGTTTCTGATACTTAATTAAGACTTGTGATTTTTCATCAGTACCACAGCCCCCCTTTTTTCCCCTTCAGACACCGCCACTAAGCTTTATGGGCAATGTAGTCCATGCATACCTTTGTTCATATGTAATTTGCTTTTGTCTTAAATACTTACATGCTTGGAATAAAGAATGAATGAATGAATGAAAGACATCAAATTGGAACAATTCAAGACAATGATGTTCCTTACTTCTATTGACCTACCTCAATTTTAAGAAACGCGTTTCCACCTGTTGAGTGTTTTGAAAAAGAAGGAAGAGACAAGTATGGAAACACTACTGGATGAATGTGAGCGATTGCATTCATTACATCAAGAGTCAATGGCAGTCCAAACGCAAGGTAGAACATCTCAACTCAATTATGTGAAAAAGAATCAACAACGGAATCCATCGGAGAAAGGAAGGAAGAACCAGTTCGATGAGCAACGGAAAGAGAAATGCAATCGATGTGGAGTATCACACAGCAATGAATGTTTCTTCTTAAACAAAGAGTGTTTGGCTTGTGGAAAAAAGGGCCACAAGAGCACGATGTGCAAGAATAAGCCAAAAGAGAAAAGAAGCAAGCAGTCAATGAATTCAATCAGAGTGATGAAAGTGAAGTCAGAAGATTTTGAGATAGAAATGCAGATGAATGGGAAAATCGTTAGACTACAGGTTGATACGGGAGCAGATCTGACATTCATCTCGAAGGAAATCTGGAATGACATTGGACAACCGGAGTGTTCACTTTCGGATTGCAAACCAATTTGCGCAAATGGAACGCCACTAATGATTGTAGGAAAGTTTAAGGCAAACTTGGAAGTCAATGGAAAATGCGCACAAGGGTACGTTCACGTTACCACAGCGCCACTCAGACTCCTCGGAAAAGACTTCATTTCACAACTGTAAGTTCTGAAGATAAATTGGACTAGAGACGCAACTTCGAATGTATCATGAATAAGGAGCCGCAGTCTACTAAAGAGTATGAAGAGTGGATAAAGAAGGAATATCCGGGAATAGTTGAAGAAGGACTGGGCCTTTGCACAAAGGTAAAGGCAACGTTAAAGCTCAAAGAAGGAGCTCAGCCAGTCTTCCGGAATAAAAGACCGGTACCCCTCGCAAGCATAACTAAAGTGCAAAAAAGAACTGGACAGGCTAGAAAACTTGAATGTCATCAGGAAGGTCGACACAGCGAAATGGGCTGCCCCCAATATAGTGGTGGAGAAAGCGAATGGAAGCACAAGGCTCTGTGCCGATTTTCCACCGGGTTGATCGATGCGATAGAGCTTCATGCTCATCCACTACCTCTGCCGGAGACGATATTCGCTGGGCTGAACGGTGGTAAACTTTTTAGTCAGATTGACTTTGCCGATGCTTAACTGCAAGTTGAGCTTGATGAAAAAGCGAAGGAAATGTGCGGTATCAACACGCACAAAGGACTTTACCGGTACGAAAGGTTACCATTCGGAGTGAAGTCGGCCCCAGGAATCTTCCAACAAGTGATGGATACAATGTTGGCAGGAAGTGAAGGTGCCGTGGCCTACTTGGACGACCTGATAATAATGGAGAAGACAAAGAGAGGACACGATGATAACTTGAGGGGAGTATTAAGTCGGATCTCTAATTTCGGATTCAAGCTGAAGCTGGAGAAGTGCAAGTTCGGCAGTACAAGCATCAAGTATCTCGGGTTCATTGTGGATAAAGATGGCAGGAAACCGGACCCGAACAAAATCGATGCGATTCGATTGATGCCCGCACCTACAGATGTAGCTACCCTGAGGTCATTCCTCGGAATGGTGACGTATTACGGACAGTTCATAGCCGGATTGCATGAACTCAGAGCACCACTAGACAATTTGTTGAGGAAAGACGTGGAGTGGACGTGGTCTGAGACATGTCAGAACGCGTTCAAGAAGATCCTCGAAGTTCTAGAAACAGATTTGAGTCTGGTCCATTACGACCCAAGTAAAGAGATTTTGGTGGCTGCTGATGCCAGCGGTGAAGGAACCGGTGCAGTTTTGATGCAGAGAGCGTCTAATGGAGCAATGAAGGCCATTTTCCATGCTTCAGGAGCTTTGAAACCAGCGGAGCGGAACTATGGGCAAATTGACAAGAAAGGTCTAGCATTGATCTTTGCCGTAAATAAGTTCCACCGGTTCATAGATGGACGGCGATTTACCCTACAAACCGACCATAAGCCACTCTTGGCAATTTTCGGTTCCAAGACAGGAGTACCCGTCCATACGGCGAATAGGATTCAGAGATGGGCAACGATGCTAGTCGCGTATGACTTTCGGTTTTAGTATGTGAGCACGAACAAATTTGGATACGCGGATGCGCTTTCGAGATTGATCGCAAATTGTCCGTCCCCAGATGACGTAGTCATCGCGAGCATTCAGGTCGATGAAGACGTCATGAGCTTGTTCAAGCGTGACATAAGAGCCCTACCATTGACAGCTGAAGATGTACGTCGAGAAACTCAGAAGGATATTACCCTGACAAAGGTCATGACATGGCACAAGAAAGACGCATGGCCCAAGAAAGTTTCCAATGACATTTTACCTCTCTACAGAAGAAGAGACACTTTTTCAATAGTGGGAGAGTGCCTGATGTCGGCTGAAAGGGTTGTGATACCAGTCACACTTCAAAAAATGGTTTTGAAAGAGCTGCATACAGGACATTCAGGAATGGTGAGAATGAAAGCAATGGCAAGAAGCATTTTTTATTGGAATGGTATCGACGGTGATATTGAGGGAATTGTGAAAAGTTGCGAAAGATGCGCGAACAGCTCGAAGAATCCGGTTAAAGTTCTATTGGAACCTTGGTCAAAGGCAACCAGATCCTGGCAAAGAGTCCATCTGGATTATGCAGGACCAATCGATGGAGAAAGTTATCTCATAATGGTAGATGCTTTCAGCAAATGACCAGAAATTCTATCGACGAACAGCATGACGGCTACCGCTACGGTACGCGCGTTGGAATCCTGTGTTGCTCGGTATGGGCTTCGTGAAGTAGTCGTGACAGACAATGGAACGCAATTCACATCTGCGTTGTTCAAAAACTAATGTGTGAGAAATGGTGTCAGACATATTACAAGCCCACCGTATCATCCACAGTCGAACGGACAAGCAGAAAGGTTCAAAGATACATTCAAAAGAAGTTTGATCAAGATGAAAAGAGAAATGCCCACAGCGGAAATCTTGCACTCTTTCTTGTTTCACTACAGAAAGAACCCGAATGGCCAATGCGAGGAAGGGAAAAGCCCTGCGCAGCTGTTCATCGGAAGACAGATAAGAGGAAGAGTTGATTTGCTGAAGCCTTGTCAAAATTCTCAGGAAGTTGACCAGAAAATGAAAGCACAGTTCGATAAGCATCACGGAGTGAAGCCGAAAAAGTTCTCCGTTGGAGATCGAGTGAAATACAAAATCGGCGTGCCTAAGAACGACGTATACTGGCAAACTGGAGAAATAGTTGCAAAACAAGGCAAGGTTGCTTATTGGGTATTGCTAGATCAAGGCAGAAAAATCAAAGCTCATAGTAATCAGCTCACCCTAAGTATGGGAAATGTGACAGAGGAAATCAAGAAATCATGCTTGCCTCTGCACATACTGAGCGAAGCCTTTGGGTTGGTTACAGAAAAAGATAATGAGTCAGAAACAGAAAGAGCGGAGCCAAACCACAGAAGTGATGAACCCTCTTTCCCGAGAATTGTCAGAGACCCTGTCTCAGCCCAAACGAACGAAGCACAACCTGGTGCCAGTTCACACAGCCGACCAAAAAGGGCTATAAAGCCGCCGGTGCGACTGGAGGTCAATCCTCACAAGAAGTTTTATTAGATTCGAGCATCGAGTCTAGGCAACATATGTATATAGAATTGATAAAATGTTGCCATGTTTGTTTGTTTTAGTTTCTAATGCAAACTACATTGCTCTAATATTGTAAGGTAATAGCAATATGGTTTATGTCTTGACTTGTTGTTTTTCTCTTCATGGTTACGAGAGAAATTTGAAGATTTTTTACTTCCCAAGTGAAGGTGGGCTATTATATGCCTATCTTTTGAGATAATGGTATTTATCTCAAGGGGGAGGTGTTGTGTGCAAGAATGATCTGCCTCTCGCGCGCGATGCGTATCGCGTAAGAGAGCGAGACCAAGAATGAGGATTGGCTCGATTGAACTATATTCATATTGGACTCTACACAACTTGGACTATATTGTATTATCCCTGGAATCGTTGGACTACAAGAACGAAGGTACATAACACTTTGTATTTTCTATTCCACAGCTAGGAGATCGATATATATTAATCAGTCTAATGGCCGAGAAAGCAAACGAGAAATATGTGTTAGGATAAATGTCTATTATCAACCACTCGCACTGAGCCTTGTTATATTGAACAACTAAAGATGAGGAGATGGCATTATCTACTAGAATGGATACGCCTCCTCCTCTTTGTGCCAATCTGTCACCTCTGAATACCGTGAAGGGTAAACTATCGGTTAGAATGGAGTCGGGAAGCTCACTGTGCATCCATGTCTCAGATAGTAAGAGAATGTGATATTTACAGCAACGAAGAAGAAAATAAAGATCATATAGCTTATCCATCACTTATCTACATTTGAAAGACAAGCATTTGATTACTTCTTCTCTAGCTCTTTTATCCGACTTATCCTATGGTGAATAACAAGAGGTTTTCCTAACATTTCTTCTTCTGGAAACAAATTCGTCTGACTTTCTGGGGCATGAGGTAGATTCTTCGGCGTTTCTGGTATTGCGTCTGCTTCTGACTTGTTGCGGCTTCACGGAGCTTTCCGCCAGAGAAGGAAAGTCAGTTGGAGAAGCCTCGAATGTAGATGTCGACCGGGCCCCAGAGTTCACCAGCGAAGATGATGGCATTTGGGAGTGTAGAGTTGAACTGGCTAAGGGGGATAGGGACGAAGAGGCGGGAGGAGGGGAAATTGGTCGATAGGGTACTCGTTTGTAAGACTGGGCAAAACGAGAAAAAGCAGGGATTAAGTGAGCGTCGACCACTTGGGCAGAGGGAAAAGATGGGTTAGTGGATATTCGGATGCAGTCTCGCTCGGCTTGAAGCTCTGCCGGCGAGAGGTCAGCTCGGGAGTAACATCCTTTTGTAAAAGAATGTTTCGCCTTTCTGCAAAGTTCCAGAAAAAGGTTACGCTTTCCAAGCGATGAGAACTCAATTTTCATGGGATGGCCATGAGGAGCAGAGAGACGTGGGCGATCAATTGGGTGACGATGATGATTGATATTACCCTTCTCTAGGTCGTCAATAAGTTCCGCTGACTTGAGTCTGATGATAAGACGTGAGATAAGATCTTTGTCTTTGCAACACGTATCATCCTCTGACTTGCCTTCTGAAAGTCCGATAATAACAGCTCGTTTACCTTTTCCTATGAGCATATCCTTGTCTCGATAAGTGGATTCGACGATAGCTGAATACAAGTGGGGTCTAAGTGTGGCCGGAGAGACAGATGACTTTATGGATTTCATTTCTTCACTAATCCGTAGAAGTTGCTGTGACTGGTCCAGAATTACTTTGTTCATGTCAGAAATCTGTTGGAACTGAGCAAGTATCATCTGTTGAAGCGGCTGCATAACTTTTGTCAGCGTTTTTCGGACAAGACTATCGATGAACGGAAGAGAGACTGTGGGAATGGGGAGGTTGCAAAGATTAGGAGAAGATTTGCCATCAATTGGCAGAGCTCTGGAAGGGTCACCACTCATAGAGAACGGAGATCATTCTATGAGAACGCAGATCATTCAATGAGAACGGAGATCATTCAATACACACAAAAAAGTTCGAATATTCATACTTTCGGAAGTATGAGAATAGAACCAAATACTTAAAAGTATCCCAAATGATAACGCACACAAGTATTACTATTCATACTCTGAAAGTATTCATACGACTATTAAAAAGTTAAAGTATGCTAGGGATACTTTTAAAGTATGCTGTCTATACAATGATATTATGCTGAATATACTACAAAACGAAAGTATGCTGTTTCTTGGGTTTTTCATTCAAATTTTTTCTTTGTTTGGGACTTTATCGAAGGGCTTTTTTTCTCGAAACGCGTTCCCGATGAGCTTTTTTTCTTGAAAGGCGTTCCCGATGGGCCTTTTTTTACCGAAAGGTGTTATCGAAGGGCCTTTTTTAAGGAGAGCGATTCACAATTAAAATATATTACCAATGGCTTCCTTCCAGAATGGCTGGGTAGAATTATTTACACGACACGATTCGTATGTGTGCTTCACCGTTATAAAGTTATGGAGATGATAAGTGTACGTAGAGCAACCTAAGTCAACCGGGTTTGGTAATTGGATGAGTGCCAAGAAAAAGAACAGAAGCCACGAAGGCATAATTTCAAAAGTATTCCATGCCTACATTGATTGTATGCCTCTCTAGCATACTTTCATACTTACGCGCAGGAATACTTTCTAAGTGTTCCTATTCATAAATCACATGTATGCCTTTTTAGCATATTTTCCTGAATTCATCTTTTTTGTGTGTACCAAATCTTGTAACCAATTGGACTTTTGAACGAGACACAGTCCCCCCCCCCACAAGCCTAAGATTGCACAGAAATGATTTCGCACACACACACCATGCTTCAGAGGAATCACTGAATGGCCTTCAAACGCCTCCGATCTGGGTCAAGATTAAGAACACTTTAAAGGAAAACAATCGATTGAGTGAGTTAGTGCCAAATGAAATTTAATTTTTAATTATACATATAAGCTTTTTAATTATTTTTCAATCTAACTAACCCCGAGCTGCTCAGCTAAACCACTTACAGCCTTGTGACTACATATATTTGCTTTTTGCCTCAACTTTTGTTGTGCGTTAAACTCGAATGAAAGGCTGGATGAAAAAAATAACATCAGTTATCTAACTTGAATGTCTGTGAGAAGCTTATGAGTTGTGAGAAATAGTTTAAATTGTGACGCTCCAAGTCCAAGGCAACGATAATAGAAAATAATAAACGAATAGAATGAGCAACTCATAACTGTTTTATTTCAAGCTTTAGAGTAACCCTTTCTCACCTTACAAACGGTTTTGTTCCTGCAGTAGGGCATTACCAGACGCTTGACGAATACCCACTGCTTTCCCTGGTTCTTGTCTGTGTACGTCTGCCAGTGAAACTACAAGAAAATCATTTGACCACCAGTTTTAAACTTATGCGAAAGTTTGAGATTATGCGAAATTGGGTTTTCGGAATTTCTGCAGTTTATTCGGGAAAGCAAAACTTTCCTCAAATTCGATCGCTTTAGATAATTCCAGTCTCTCTCGACTCAGAATGCTTACACAAAGAACAGCAAAACCTTAAACAAATTTTTAACCTTTTACAAAATGAATTTCGTAAAGTGGGAAGAGGGAAAGGGAGTGGGGAGGGTTTACCGAAGCAGGGAGGGAAAGGGGATCCTAAAGTGGTAAAAGAGAGTCCTATGAAGAGGGGGGAAGGGGTTATCGAATGACAAGTCTTCAGTTTTATCAGCGTATGCGAAAGTCAGAATAAAAAATGTCCTGGATACTTTACATGCTATAATGAGCACACTGCCAAATAATGCAATAATACGCACGTATTTTCAAGTCTTCATCTTCAGCTAATAATTGTTGTGTTTTTAGATTTTTGCATGTACTTTCATGTTTTTCGTGATATAATTTTGTTTCGTCATTTTTATTTAGGATGAATTTTAGACATCAACAACGAAAATTTTCCGTGAAAATTTTTTTCTCTAAACTAAAAATTTTTTTTTAAAGTTCAATATTTGTAATAAGCGCTCTTTGAGAACCGTCTTGGTTGAAAAAGATGAAAACTTTGGAAATTGGTTCATTTTGAAGTAAGTTATGCTTGCCCGAAAAAAACGGCAGAATAGCCGTGAGAATAGAAATTAAACAATCAACAAAATTTTTTTAATTAAAATAGCAAACTTTTTCAACTTTCTCGAATGGATTGGTGTAGTTTTTGAAAATGACTGCAATTCCTGGGTTTCCTTGTCGGAATTCGCTGGAAAACTTGCATGAATATCTTTTCGAGAAAATCATTTTTCACTTTCTCAATGAGTTTTTTCTGAACTTCAAGCCAAATAATTACTTGATAAAAATTTTCAGGTTTTTTTGGGATATACATAGCCATGTCCATAAAAATTAAATAATTTTTGATAAAAACATTGAAAATTTTTTTTTTCAAAAATTGTTGTTTCATTCCTTTTATTAGTTCTCTCAAACACTATTTTGGGAATTTTCAAAAGTTTTCTGACATCTCTCACAAAGCTTTCTCCTAGTTTGCCTGAGGAAAACGAAAATTTGTTTGCAGTTGGGAAAGTATAGGACAACCTGTCTAAACAAAAGAAGGAAGTGAGGACATGCAATGGAGATATCAGAACTCCCGAGCAGTGAATGTGGGAGTAGGGCTCTTCTTTTCGGAGAACCAACACGTTGACGTGAAAGGTGGCCTGATCAAATGACCAATCTCTCGAGATAGACGAGTCCATTCTGGAACGGAAACAAATCAGTAGATATGTATGTACATGTCTGACAACTAGTCTGAGATTTACCGTTTGGTTCTTTCCAGTTGGCCATAAAGCAATTATAAATAAAAATTTGAGAGTTGCATTTGAATGTTAATTACAAGATGGCTTCAATGGAAAAATAAGAAAGAATACAAAAAAGCTTTGTCTCAAAAAAGTTTTGAGCTTCGCGCGTTATGCCACATCAACGAAGTCAAACATTAGCTTCATAATCAAACTGCGACTAACAATTCCTTAGGAAGTGTGTTTTGGAGGCAAAGATTCTGATTGGCAGCTGCCTCTTTCTTAGTCAGTCTCACGAGAACTGAGGTCTTCCTCAACCAGGCAAGGGCAAGGTCCCGCGAGCACTCCGGGTAAACTTCCTGGTGCGTGATGTCGTACTCGGTCACCACCCCTGAGTTAAGAATAGAAGTTCGGTCTTTAACTCTCGGTGGAGTACAAGAAAGCATAATCAACACCCAATAACATGCCGACGTCTCCTACTCTGAAGTTATTAGTTTTTTTTAAAAACTCAATACAACGCCACGATCCGTTATTTCTCTGTCCAAGTTTCGTGAGTCTGAATATTACCTGCCAACCATGTTAGCGATGACTTCGAACGAACAAAATTACGATGTGGTGATGAAGCTTTTTTTTATTACAATGTATGTATGTGTCTCGCTAACTTTTCATGGATTAAAACTGGTAGAACATCATTCTATAACTCCTCTGAAACTAATTTCGACGCGTGTCATCGTGTTTTGATGTTTTTCTGCATCGTTTAAAAAAATTTAAACCTCGAAACATAATTATTTCATGATTTTTTGAAATCTGAAACATGTTTGTGCCCCAGCTTTATAATGGTCAGGGAGGGGCGAAGGGATCGATCTCGCCCGAATTCATCCATTCTTATGTTGTTGTTTTTTCTTAATTGAACGATTTGTTCCTGGTATCATTCAATCGATCTCAAAAATATGATCTCAAATAGTCGTCATTACCTTCTTTTTGAGTAACTAAGTATTCATTATGTGATGGAAAAGGCGAAACCTGGTTAAACTGTCGCACGAGCTAGATACCAGTCGGCGGTGTGTGATCGAACTTAACCTTATCTTTTTTCCCTGCAGCTAACGCGATGCCGTTCATGTACCAGTTACAAAGAATATACAATAGCGAACCATCGAGGTAATAGTCCTGGTCGAAAGTGTCCTGTCGCACTTCGTAAAAGCCATCGGAGCATGCTCCTGTGTGGCGGCAAATGAAGCCCATGAAATTCTTCACCACGATGGCCGTTGCCTAGTAAAATATGGTTGAACGTGTAAAATGGTTAAACTTCTGGGCGATCAAAGCAAGTCCTTGGGATGGGATCTAGTCAGAGGTCTTTCTAACGTCCAGTAACTGCGTAAACATTAAATTACCGAGCACACAAATTAAACTGCTATTGGTAATTTGAATTTAATCATCCACGAAAAATCCGTTTTACATCGATGAAAATAACAAAGTGAAAGTTTGAGAAGGAAAAGCAGAAGGAAGAGTGAAGTGAATAACACAGTGAAAACAAATGAAAGAATGGAAAATGATCAAACCAGGAACGCTTTCTTCGTTATCGATCGAAAGATTTAGGGGATATTGAAACTGTTAAAGAAACTTCCTCATATTCGAACGATGTTTTCATCAAATTGTGTATACATATATGTATGTACATATTTCCAAACTTTATGTCCGGGCGTGGCATAATGGCAGTGTGTTTGACTATTGTGCGAAGAGTCCCGAGTTCGACCTCCACCCGGACAGGCCCACACAAAACAAGGGGTCAAGAAATGTTGGTAGTGCTCTGGCACGAATCTGACTCTCTCAACTGCTGCTACACACACTAGCAGTAACCTAGCGCGCAGCCACTGGTTCTACCAGGGTAGGTCTGTCCCGCATATCAGGAGAGCGCTTACCCTGCCGCGAGGCGGGAACAAGCGCGAGGAACATTATTATTATTGTATTACATATTTCCAAACTATCTCATATAGATCACTTTACTACGTATATTAAAATTTTCTGGAGAAATAAGAAAATTTTTCTTTCTATGTCAATTTTTTTAAAAAAATCTTCTTTTTTGGCACTAAAAAAGTTACTGAAAATACTGCCAGTTTCCCAACCAATTGTGATTCTCTTTATCTGTATAGAGAAACCCCTTTGAAGATCACAAAAAAGAGTTTGCAATTTTCTCTACCTATTGGAATACTCTTTACATATTTTAACTTTCTTACAAACTTAAATTTTATTCACACACCGTAATTGTTCGAACATACTGGTTTTATGTCGTTGATTCCGATGAGAAAGTGGCGATCTACTTCTTGGGAAGCTCGAAAGACTTTTTTCGTGATGTACCACGCGGTACCGGGGAGAATTCCTTCAGCGCGAACTCGATCTTTAGTGCCGACTAGGCCAGTGGTAAGGATTCCATGGGTAGCTTCTTCTAATCTGCTGCAGAAAATGCAGACTACTCTTTCAAACTGCTTCGAAGTGTAGACGCTCTCCGTTTGGATGCGTACGATGGTGGGTCTATCGTACAGTAAATCATATCTATCTGCAAACGAAGTACTTAGTTAGATTAGGGTTCATAAGGGGCAAGGAACATAATTAATATGATTGTATAAGATTTGACCGAGGAATCCGACTGTGTATCCTTGACTCCCATACATCGGCATCTCCGACGGTAAACAAATTGGCCGGTTCACTTCCATTTTGAGTGACTCTTTCAGCTGAACGATCACCAACGGGCTCTCTTTTTCCGATTCCTTCAATTTTTGGGTAAATTTTATGCATTCTGATGAATAGGCAAGTCGGCGGAACATCCGTATACTTTTCTTGTTGTATGAAGTTATGTATACCATAGCCCCGCCAACAGAGAGAGAGAGAGAGAGAGAGAGAGAGAGAGAGAGAGAGAGAGAGAGAGAGAGAGAGAGAGAGAGAGAGAGAGAGAGAGAGAGAGAGATGAGCTGATCCTAGAAGAGAAAGAAAAACATAAAGAGAGTGAGACAGAGAGAGAGAGATAGAGATAGAGAGAGCAGGAGGCAAAATACATAGACAGAGAACAGGGTGAAGAGAGGGATCTCAGTACAAGTCTTCACAGTGTTATCAAGCTTTTTCTATACATATGTATTTTTAACAAATTAATGAATGTAGTCGCAGCACTGACATAATGCATTATAGGTGCTCTGTAGTGGGCGATTGGTCTGGAATTGAAAGAAAACAAATTTTGGCACTTCATTCTGAGGCTTTTGAATGGGAATGAAGCATAAATGTGCTCTCCTGGTGAGTTTATTTGAGATCATTATCAAATTTAGATAGGTTAAAAATATTCTGAAAGATACAACACTGGACCACATTAACGTAAGAGATTTCCTCCACAGACTATGTCCCTTTAATATAAGTAGCACTATTACATAGCAAATAATAGTTTACTTCGTAGGGCATTGGTTACACGCTTGCCCCGGTAAAGAAAAAAAAAACGTATAGTTTCATCCACTTCCTCTCCTCCTTTTGTGCCCCGGTTAGGTAATATAGGCCAGGTTACACCCCATTTCGTGCTCCGGTAAGGTGAGATATGCCTGGATCCACCACATTTCTTACCCCATGAGGTAAGATACGCCTAGTTGTGAATAGGTCTTCCGCGATAGGATCAGACAACTATGAGACAGACCATGTTCATTCACTCGTGTCAAGTTCGCGTTTCTAAGGTGGAATTCATTTCAAAAAAATTCTGGTTGACATTTCGAAGTTGCTTTAAAACAATAATTCTTACCTAGAGGATACAGCTCATGCATGGATTGTGATCGAATGAACTTCTCCCGACCACTGTCTAAAGGGCTACTCTTCCGCATCCCGTACCTCGCGCATACATAATCAAAATCGCTATCCAACCAGTATAGTGTTGAAAAAGAGCCCTAGTCCTTCTCCTCCCTACTTCCCCATCCAGAATAAATGTTTATCTAAGTATTTATGTATGTAATACATAGTTCATAAACATCCAGAGCATTTCATGACGTTTCAATTTTGTTTTTTACTTTTTTCACGTTTCTTTTCAGATGTCTGATTGTTTACTATATCCACCGATAGATTTTCACATTTTTGAATCATGTTTTCACGTAGTGATTTGATTATGTAATTGAGGCTGACATAATGGACTCGTGGCCGATCACGACAGCTGTTACGGAGTTGATATCGGTTTCGGGTTCTCGAGAGTCTGGCCTGATGCATAGAGAAAAAGATGGAGAGAGAGAAAGTGAGAGAGAATGAGAGAGTGAGAAAGAGTGAGAGAGAGTGAGAGAGTGAAAGAATGAGAGAGTGATTGAGAGAGAGTGAGAGAGAGTGATAGAGAGTAAGAGAGATTGAGAGATAGAGCGAAAAAAAGGAGAGATAAAATAATAAGGAGAAAGAGAGTTTAGTTGGTAAAGCCAATTGTTCTCGGTAAAATAACTTCGAGTTCAACATAAAAATTTTTAAAAAACATGCTGTTTGTCATGAATTTCGATAGGCTAGAACGCTTCAAATAAGGAATAAGTACTTGTAAAAGCATTCCATATGAGAAATGAGATGATATGGGGTGATGACTGTCGCACCGCAGAACTTCTCCAGTGAATGCGAGAAGATGTAGGCGAACCAAGGGGGAGGCAGGTTTCTCACAAGCGAACTGCAGAATAGAGCAACTATCAGACTTGCTTTTCTGCTTCTTCATTCAGAACCTGCAGCAAATTTACATTCTACAACTGGCGGTCTTGCTTTTCAGTGTGTTCCCTGTGAATCTACAGTTCATTCCAACCCATACTACTATTAGCCTTGCCTTCCCGCGGGTTTTTCTTCTATTTGCGCCGTGAATTGCCACCATTCGTACAACAAGCAGTCATATACATGCATATGTGTGTAAACTATAACACAAACAAAAGGTAGTCTACGAAACGGGATCGAACCCAGCCAAAAGCGCATTACCTTGTCTTGTACATCAGCAGGCATATCACGGAGCTGGTCCAGGCTACCGTGTGAATCTTTGTTACTTTTGATCAATTGATGCAGTTTCCAGTTGAAAAAGAAAATAAAATCAAAAAAACACAGTTAATTGTTGCGAGAATAGACTGATACGTTTCACCGCAGTTCTCCATATACCAGTCCCATTGCTCCTTATCAAAGATCTTCGAGGTGGCATCGAAGGAATTGACTGCTCGGTTTATGATAAGAGAGAAGTGAATGAGAATGCTCGCAAGCATCGCACGCATCCTTAAATTAAGTTCGATTAGGCAGAAATATTATAATATATCGTTAAAAACAGGGGTGGAATTGTATAAGTTATCGATTCTCTCTTGAAAACTTTGAAAGACTCTCTTGAGGAAATAGGCTACTTTTCAATAGAAAAAGCCTACAACTAATTTTCGACTCCATACTTTGTTTTCATTCGACTTAATACTTTAATTTGATAGGTTAATAAGAGAAATAAGCTTAATTATTTTGAAAAAGAGGAAGAAAGTCTTCAATTTTTGTTATGAAAAAAGTTTAAAATTTAACGCACAGAGCTCTTAATTTGAGAAAAAAGACTCTGAAAAAAAGGTTTCAAACTCGAAAACACATTTTATGAAGAAATTCTATAGTTCCAAACTCAGAATTTCGAATTAGAAAATACATTTTGTAAGCAATAACAGTTTTATACTCGATGTGCCCGGTAGTTTTCACACGATTCAATTGCTGGTCCCACGGTCTGACAGTAATCTTCTGAAAAATCATGTTTTATTGCATTTCAAGGTCGACCATCATTTCATATGACTCAGATTCGAATAGTTTATGCTGTTGGGAAGGTCTTTTCTCTATCATGTTTTTAGAAGTTATCGTGCGTGTTACACCTGTGTCTAAAGTTTCTAACCTCGCAAGGTGATAAATTAAATTTTTATCATGAAAAAAACTATGTGTTTCTTTGATTATCAGCGTAGGACTCTTTGCGTTGGAATATACAGAAGCAGCTTTGTGGGTTGGAAAGAGAAACATACATATATGTCGAGATGAATAACATAAATTTTTCCCATACCAGTTAACTTCAGATCTGGGTAACAAAAAGGAAAACTTGGAGGCTTTAGCCTCTAAAAAGTCCAAACGGTATGCCAGCCGAGTTTTCGAGATTGATGAAATTCATTGAACTCGGCATTTTCTATTAAGGTATCTACTAGTAGTGATCCTAGATTGAGCTGTGAGAAAATGTCACGGCTCGCCCGAACCGGACTTTTTCTAATAAAAGAAAACGTTGTAAGCGAATTGCTTCAGCAAATTCTCCGATCGTGATCATAACCCCCATTTAACGCTCATAACAGTTTTCTCAGCGAATCTTTTGATGTAGGACTTTGACTCAATGGTAACACGAAATTCTGCACCACGCACCGAGACAACTCGCATCCAAATTTCGCAATCGGTGCATTGTCATGAATTTTTCCGCTGAAAACTTTACTTACACTAACGAGGCCGTACGGTTCAGTATGAGACTGTATGGAAAAATCAGCCACATAGTACATATAATAACTATAGATTCAGAAAAAAACATCGTGAAATTTCGTATGAGGGTGTTTGCGGTGCAATATCAAAGAACCCGAGACGAGATTTGACGATTGGTCTGCTTCTCAAGTAAACACCACTTCTCGGGATGAAATTACCGCAATTGACATTTTACTCTCAAATACCTTTTTCCGTTTAGTTGTTTGTTATCGGCCACCTCATTTTACAACCGAGCAAACCCGTTCCTTTTGTGATCTCTTGTCGGATATTTTCTCTTCCACTAATTACCCGTATGTTCTCGTAGGAGACTTCAATTGTGATGCTCTATCTCCCCCCAATACTCCCTCAGATCATGTTTTAAATGACATGGTTACTTCACTAGACTTGTCTTTCCTCTGTCGACAACCAACCCGAATTAATCGATGTATTGACTGGCTTATTACTTCTCAGACGTCTCTTTTCTCTAATTGTCGGGTAATCCCTTCGTTTCCGTCTTGTGACCACTCAGGACTTGAATGTTCAATTAATTCATCTGCTATGCTTCATTCTCCGACCCTTGTCCCTGACTATAGCAGAACTGATTTTGATGCTCTTAATGCACATCTTTCCGCTATTAATTGGGAAGCTTCTTTCGATCTTTTCCATTCAGTAGATGATCTTTATTCACGTTTTCTTTCCATCCTCAAAGAAGCCATCTCTATACATGTTCCTAGTCGTTTTCCTCGCACTTCTATATTTGTTTTTCCTCCCCATATATGTAGGCTTATCGCCTATTGCGATGCTCTCTTTCGTAACATACGTATTCCTGCTGTTCGTTTACTCTATAACAAAGCAAGTTGTGATTTATTGAAACAAATCAACAAGTGGAATAGAAGTTGCCAGAAGGCCAATTTATCTCGATCACAGAATCTCTATCAGCATATCGCCTCTCTGACAAGACCTAAACCTTCCCCTCCGCTCCAACTCATCGACCAATCTGGTCACATATCAGTAGATTCTAGTAAGAAATGTGAAATTTTAGCATACGAATTCGCATCTTCTTTCACTCATGAAAACCTCCTATTCGCATAACCAACCTTACCCTCTCCTATCTCGCGACCACTTGTATCCACTCCTCCCTTCAAGGAAATCTATCCTTTCCATCCCCTCTCCTACCGTCCCGGTCTCTCGTACTTTCACCAGATCTAAACCGATTAGAGCAGCGAGTGAGTCCCAGAATGTCACATCATAGAGCAGCGAGTGAGTCCCAGAATGTCACATCATAGAGCAGCGAGTGAGTCCCAGAATGTCACATCATAGAGCAGCGAGTGAGTCCCAGAATGTCACATCATAGAGCAGCGAGTGAGTCCCAGAATGTCACATCATAGAGCAGCGAGTGAGTCCCAGAATGTCACATCATAGAGCAGCGAGTGAGTCCCAGAATGTCACAAACACACATAGAAGACTTTCTCAAAAGAAACACTATGTTAATAGACTCTTACAGGACAAATCAATTTCAAGATCATATAATATTAGGTAGATTAATTAAAACTATTACCAAAAACCCATCAATATCTCTAAAATATAACACAGTACACATTAATATCAAACAAAAGATCATTGAACAGTTCCAACATATTGAGTATCATCATTGATTACTCAATTCCCTTCCTTCCCTATCTCTTTTTCTGTTATTAAATATCTCATCCCTACTTCATACGCTATTGAAATTTTCCCTTTTTTTGTTTATGTTTTTTTTATGTTATCGTTATTACAATTTAGTTTAATAATTTAAACTTGTTTTTTTTAATTAAAAATTTACTTATTATTTCTCTATCACGGTCTCTCTGGGAACTCACTGAAGAGCCCCGCCCTTAGAGAGCGAAAGTCTGTCTGGGCTCAGGGGCGAAACAGACTTTCGCATTTGTTTTTCGCAACATTATCACAAATTGTGAAGTGAAAAATTCCTTCTCAACCAGCGACCATGCATCTGTCTATTTTGAAGTAAGAAACGAAGCCAAAAGAGTAGTCAATAGCTCTCCCTTTCTGACCGATTGGAACAAAGCAGATTGGGAAATTATCAATTCACATATCATTGGCATAGACTGGACTCTTATGTTTGCTGAACTCACAATAGATGAAAGCGTAGACAAGTTAACTGAAACCCTACAGTTTTTAATACATGACCATATTCCATTAAAAAGGAGAATCAAAACACATATGAAATACCCTTCTAAAATACGTCATTTGTATAGTTATATACGTATAAGTAACAAACTTAACTCCTTCTCCAACGCGATATCCAGGGCTTCTAGAAAGTTACACAGAGAGCTTAACAAATTCGAAGTCAATAAGGAGAATAAGCTCAGGCTACCAAAAAATCACAAGATCTTCTTTCAGACAATATCCAGACGTATCAAAAACAAACTATCTATTCCCGCGATGATGATCAAAAACACTCCGACCACTATCCCAATAGAACAAGCAACTCACTTTTCCGAATACTTTGACAGCTTGCAGCCCCAACCTTTGTTCGGGCCTCTCCCACATATTCCATACCAACACACCCTCCATCACAGGTATGAGTTTACTCCTTTTGAAATTCATTGCATTTTGAAGCGGATTGCGCCAAAAATGAACTCATCACCTGACCTCATTCCTAATTTATTCCTCAAAAACTGCTTGGACTCTTTGACAATACCCATCTCTATCATTTTCACCAACTCGCTTACCCTAGGATATTATCCCCTAGCTTGGAGACAAGGAATAATAAAACCTATCCATAAGAAAGGTCTTCGCTGTCAAGTCTTCGCTGTCAAGTCCAAATCGTACCGTCTCTCCGTCGAAGCCAAGCAGTAATTGACAGGGTCTCCAAAGCAACGGCAGCAATGTATTCTCTGTTTCGAGCAGTTTCTCTCGACGATTCCCAGATACTTGTCAAATGTTTTAAAACATATGTCTTACCTCACTTAGAATTTGCATCTAGCTTTTGGAACCCATATTTTGCCAAAGACATGAAATTGATTGAAAGATTTCTGAAATCCTTTACACGCATTGTCTTCTATCGTTGTTTTCCCGACTCCAATTAACCACATTCTCTCCCATCATACAAAGATAGATTAGCTAGCCTCAATCTTTCACCCCTTTATTTGAGAAGAATTCAAGCTGACATGAAAATGGGTTGGAAAATTTATAATAACCTGTCAATAATCGAAAGAGACCGAATTTTTAAACATGTTAAACCAACGCGTACAAACCCTAGCGGCATTTTTGTAGAAAGTACGAAAAACGCGGCTCGTTTTCATTCTTTCACTCTTAGAGTTTCACGTATGTTCGCTCAATTACCTAGAGAAGTTTTGCTGAATACATCTTTCGCTGCCTTTAGAAGTTTTCTGGAGAAATCATCATTTTTAGAAAGTATGGCTGAGTTATTCAATATTCATATTGTTGATTAAAAGAAAATGTTCTTTCTTTTGAGAACTTCATTATCCGCTGTTTACATGATTTTCATCATGTCACGCTTTATGAGTTGTTAATTAATTCTCTGGAAACTGTTTTTGCATTGAAAAATGTAGATAAAATATAATATAAGTAAACGCTTTGATGGTTAGATTTATTTATTTATTCATACATCAAGAAGATTTTACATCAATGTCAGAGAGAAAAAAAATGCGTGAATAATATTATTCATAAAAAGCAACAGTAAAGTTGAGAGGAAAAAAATGCTAAGATGGGGAGAGGGGGAAGGCAAACCCTCCCCAGGAGGCAAACCAGCAGCAACCAGGCAGTACATCTCACGCCAGGGAGGGACTGGCTCTCAGGAAGAGGACTGAGGATATACCGGGAAGCGGACCGGTAGGCAACTGGGTCTGGTGCTCTGATCTGGATCTGAGGAAGGGTAGGAGAAGAGGCGGACTATTTCTTGATCAGAGATCATTTATATTAATTTCTAGAAAACCTAACAGATTCGGAAGACATAAAAGCTTTGCCTTCAAAGCACTATAGCTACACAAACAGAAATCACCGAGCTTGTTCAAATGGAATGTTGTTGTATATGCAAATGAATATTTAAGGTTAAATCTATTATAGGAAGATGTGGCGAGGCGGAAAGAGGAAACTCTCCCATTTGTTGGTTTGAATATGTATAATGAACTAATTGGCAACGAGATATCACCACGAACGATCTTTACGATATCATCCTTTTTTCTGACGTTTAGATAAACTATCGACATGGAAGTTCGTGCGACAAGCTGGCCCATTGTTGTAACACCCCAAGATGCACTTTCAAATACCCACCTAGGTCGTCCCTTTAAGCGACTTGCGTAAAAACCCCGATTGACGTAAGAAGTATGCAAGGGCTTTCTAAAAAGACAGGCCGCGTTTTCGATGTTTTGAACTATTAGCGCGTACCAGTATCCGTCTGGCTACCTTTGACGTCAGGAGCCTCAATCTTAAGTTGGTGGAGATATCTGACATGCTCTCAAAGAGGAAAACTCATTAGAGAAAGAGCAATTCAGGGAATCGAATCCCTAGACGAAATTACAGGGCAGAACGTTCCCGAAGTGACCATATTCATGGGTGTTCACCTCAATGGACATGTGAGATAGAGTGTAGCCCTGTAGAAGAGATTGCACTCAGGAAAAGGACACGGTTCTATCAACGAAGACGGGGAGATAGTAATGCGCTTTGCCGAAGAGCACAATCTATCGATATATAATAAGTTTTCTCATCAGTGCAGGGAGGCGCACTCGAATAGACTATTGGATGGGTCAGAGAAACCTGTTTTACGTAACCGTACTAACTTGAATTTAAATGTTACATTTGATATGAAGACATCCTTGGATTACTGCTGAGTTGGACCAAGGTTTACAAGGTTTTTTAAAGTTATTTACCGACTCGCAAGGGTTATTAGGCCCTCTGAAGTACATGTGTACAAAGAATGAATATTTATAACCTAAGTAAAGGTTTTACTCTTGTTTTCCGACTGTAATTTAAAGTTGATTCCAACTCAGTTGATTGTAGCTTTTTTTTCCTTCAGCAAAATAGTTTCCATTCTTGACGCTTAGTTTTTTTATCACTGAGCTCCATATTTTTCCGGAATTCTAATTTTCTCACGTTTTTGAACTGATTTGAAGTAAGAAAACTCGAACTAGATTCAAAAGTTAAGAAGTTTTTTGTTAAGAAATGTAGAAAGGACTCGAATTTGAATTTTACTTATGATATTTCTCTCTCTTAGGGAGACGAGGGTATGCCTCACTAGTGGTCCGGGTTGAGAAGTCCTAGACTCAGAGAGCGTCTTCAGCTTATTATCAAGCCTTATCAGAAATTTTAAATGCTGATTTGCACATCAAAGTCGTGTCTTCCGCGAAGGAAAAAGGTCCATTAGTCATCCTCATTTTTATGAGATTGAACATGTTTCATTTTTTAGATGAAAAAAAAAGATTGACAAGACATTCTGACCGTTATTTAATTCAAAATTTTACAATCCCTTCGTCTACAGGCGGATCTCTGATTTTTTCTTCGACGGTTCTTCAATTTTAATTAAAAGCGGGGAAAAAGACCTAAAAAAGAATAATAATTGAAAAAGGAGCATGACGCTGTCAGCAGGGGATTCATGAAGTTTTCAAAAAGAGCACAGAGGCCTGCCGAAGGCGATGAAAACCTGGATGGCGAAACCTTTGAAAAATTGAATTATGCGTGGAAACTTAATCAGCGAAATGAAACGCAAAATCGCATGAACGCGAAATATAGGCCTTAAAAAGATAGTCGCAATGAAAACTACAGGGTGTTTCAAAAGTACTGGCACAAAGATTTTACCTTCTAATTACATTCAGTATCAGCGAATCAGGTTAATAAAATTAAAAATGTTTATCAACAACTTCAACACTTATGCTTTACAACAGTCACTCAATATGATTTCCTTTGGCCTTAATGAAAGCTTTGAGACGACGAGGGTATGCTTCGATGGTTGCTCGCAGTGTCTCTTGTGGAATAGCGTCCCATGCTCGGGTAAGGGAGACTTTAAGCGCTTCCAAATTTTTGTGAGATTTTGCGCAAGCCTTTGCCTCCAAAACAGCCCAGATGGAGAAGTCGAGTGGATTGAGGTCGGGGCTATCAGCCGGCCATTCATTGGGCGGTATGAAGTCGCGCAGATGATGTTTGCACCACTCTTGAGTCTTTTTGGCTCTGTGTGCTGGGGCACCGTCGTATCGATTTTGGCGGCTTTCGGCACAAAAACGAGAGAAGTGCGACCACCAGAGGACACTGCCGCCCAAACCATGACTTGTGCAGTATGAGAATTGCATTCGATGACGCGACCTGCATCGTTAGCTTGCTGTGAACTCTCCGCGAGTATTCTGGAGTTTTGGCGATTGTAATGAGCCTCTACTGTAAAAAGCTTCTCATCTGAGAAAACCAGAAAAAGTGGTCTCCGTTTTCGGCCCACGCCAGTAGCAAGCGACATTTTCCCGTCTTCCTTTTTTCTGAGCTTTAGCTCATGCCTTTTTTGGAACTTGTAGGGAAACTTCTTGAGCTTTTTTCTGACGACTCGCCACATCGATGCTACTGAGACATGAAGCTCAGCGGCGATTTTCCTCATGCTTCTTTGCCCTTTGCGTTGTATCCGCTTCTTGACAATTTTCTTGATATGAGAAGAAATAGCAGCGACCGGTCTACCGGAGCGTGGACGATCCTATTGAGTTCCACGTTTAATAGTGTGGTAGACGGTTCGGCGAGGAACATCCAGAGCGAAGGGAGCGTTTTACTGAACTCAAAAGGTTTGCGTCCCGCACAACTTAAAGTCAGAATCGCGGAACGTTTCGAACTTGGACACGCCATTCGCCTACAAAACAAAGGGAACTATTTATAATATCGAACACATAATCAACAAAGACTAGAGAAAAAATTGTGATGTCTTGCCAAGTCAATTGATCCATGGAGCGCGCGAGAGGCGTGCGCAAAAACTCTGCCAGTACTTTTGAAACACCTTGTAAATTCCTAGTAGTTTTCATAGTGCGTACAGAAGTTCACCGTCCTTATCCTACTAATGGTGATCGAACTTCTGACTGTTGAAGTAGTTAAGTTTCTCGTGCCAGAAAGAAACAGAGGAATGGAAAATATAAAGTTGTCTGAGCGAAAGCGAAGACAAAGCGAGAACGAATGCAGTGAAGCTGCCTTTCTCAGTTAGCAGATATGAACGTTGCGGAGCTGTCTGAGCGGCGAAGACAACGAGGACAAGGAAACAAAGCCTGTGTGATTCAAAAAGAATGGGGGAAGTGGGGCGAAGAGAAAGAGTCGATAAACAAAGCCAGCAAAGCATCCAAATTATAAGGAAACAATAAGCGTAGAAATGGAAAACTAAAAGGTTTAAGGATTAGAGAGTTTGAGGGATGGAAGGCATCATAAAGCCTGAGCCGAAAAAAAGAGCATTCAATTCATTTCAATTAAATTCAAAACATGAAGGAAAAGGAAGGTAGGAAGCTGATCAAGCCTGGGTAAAAGAAAATTGGTTGGGAACGTGAAATGTGGATGCAGTGAGCGGCGTAAGGCGAACATCCAACTCACTTTCTTGCGTTTCTTCGTGTTGAACAGAACCTGACGCACTTATTGGATAGAACGAAAGCTGCTTGAAGGAGGAATAAGAAGACGAAAAGACAGTGAAGCTGCTAGAGGCAGATAAAAGAGGATGAGTAGAGAAGCGAAAGCAGCAAAGCTGTCTGAGCCAGGGGTATGAAAAGGAGTAGGTGAACGAAAGCAGCAAAGCTTTCTGAGCCAGGGGTATGAAAAGGAGTAGGTGAACGGAAGCAGCAAAGCTGTCCAAGCTAGGGGTAGGAAAAGGAGTAGGTGAACGGAAGCAGCGAAGCTGTTTGAGCCAGGGGTAGGAAAAGGAGTAGGTGAACAAAAGCAGCAAAGCTGTCTGAGCCAGGGGTATGAAAAGGTGTAGGTGAACAACAGCAGCAAAGCTGTCTGAGCCAGGGGTATGAAAAGGAGTAGGTGAACGGTAGCAGCAAAGCTGTCTGAGCTAGGGGTAGGAAAAGGAGTAGGTGAACGGAAGCAACGAAGCTGTCTGAGCCAGGGGTAGGAAAAGAAGTAAGTGAACGGAAGCAGCGAAGCTGTCTGAGCCAGGGGTAGAAAAAGGAGTAGGTGAACGGAAGCAGTGAAGCTGTCTGACACGGATGGAGAACAAATATTGCATAACAGGCGAACCTCCCTACCCTTTATATAGCTAAAGTAGTTCTCATAGTTTATTTAAGGTTGTGCCAGTAGACCAAACAGCGCAGAACTATACACGGGTTTTAGACAGGGTTGCGATTCATCTTTCGATTCTCAGCGTCATCTCAGATAGTAATTGTCATCTCAGATAGTAATTGTCATCTCAGATAGTAATTTTCATCTCAGATAGTTATTGTCGATTAAGTTCGCTGACATGCTGCCCTAGCAGATGCAATTCAAGTTCTCTAGCGGTTTATTTTCGTATATTTTTTTAATAATATCAACTTTTTCTTCTTTCGACTGACTGAGTCAAACATTGAAATTTATCAATGTTTTTTCCATTACAGCTGAGCTCCATTCCACCTCGTGATTTTTTTTCAACGCAATATTTCATTTTTATTCTGTCTTTAAAAGGTAAAAAATCAGCCTTTAGTTGTGTAGCTGAGCAATTTTGAAGAAAAAATTGAATGCATAGACATGTTTTAATTACCCTTTCTTCGTTTGATTGTGAGCTGTGTTCATGAAATTGTGTGATCCTGTGAACAGGTCTAAAATAACAACTTTTTTATTGAATTTTCACAAAGGAGAGTTTGTATGGGACAAGAGAGAAGAGAAGAGATGAAGCTTCCTCTCCGGTAATTATGCGGGAGAAGGGTGACAGAGTGGTGTTTCTGAAAAAACCTCTGCTCGTTTTCAATGACGAGAATTTTCCCCCAAAAGCTCGTTTTTGGAAAGAATCATCAAGCAAGTAAAGCAGTTTCTTTCCATTTCACCTAATATTAAAAAGCCTAATTTCTATCGAAAAAATCCATTCATACAACTTTCATTCAACTTTCTCAGAAAAAAATTAGAGGAAAACTTCCCATTCGTCTTTGAAATTGAAAAGTAAACAATCGCTTCATGAGACAGAAGGGGTTTGGTTCTAAGAAAAAGTTCAATGACAGAGGAAACCAAAACTGACCGTCAACAGTGATTATTGGAGCGACTGCCTCTTCATTGTAGATTTTGTAGCTGAAAATGAAATACTTAAGTTTGAACAATTATAGTTGAGAACTATAAGAAAAAATCAATCGAAAAAATCACCGCTCTGCGAACGGGAGAGGGATGGGAGTAGTTTTTGGGAAAACAATAATGAGAAACGATCAAAACTTTACGTTCATCATTCACGCACCATCTTGTTCCTGAAGAGTACATCCGATGCACAATGGCGATGTACATACGAAGATTCGAAAGTTATGCCCGAACTGCGGTCGGCGTCACAGAGCCATTCACAGTGAAAGTGGGAGTTTATCAAGAAATCTGTCTGTCTCCTCTTTTCCTTGTTCTGGTCATGGATACCGTCACGCACCGACTACTGACTCCGACTCCAACAAACATTGCGTACACGGATGACATTCTACTTGCCGCTCCTTCACGTGCTGAACACGTGCTCCTTCACGGTGAACCATTTCCAAAAACCACCGACTTCAAGTACCTCGGATCTGTCATCTCCTCAGACACATCGAAAATTCCAGCAGCACGCCAAAGAGTAAATGCAGCTTGGATGAAATGGAGAGAAGCTACAGGTGTCCTCTGTGATAGGAATATCACGGCTGGCATACGTGGGAAGATGTAAAAAAGAGCGATCAATCCCGTGCTCCTCTATTCGATGAAGACCTGGCCTTCCATGCGGGCGACCGAGAGCATTCTTCACAAGAATGAGATGAGTATGCTACGCTGGACACTCGGGCTAACTCGCGTGGATTGTATGCGTAACATGATTGTCAGGGGAAACCTCGGTGTGGCTCCTGTACGAGGCAAGATGCGAGAATGGAGAAATCGATGGTATATGATGCGAAGAGATGCGTCCGACATCGCAAGACACGATCTCGACATGGAAGTGACGGGCATACGATTTGGAGGCAAGCATGAGACTAGATACATGGATAAGCTCAACCAAGAATTCCGCTTTGCAAGACTCCACCCGGAAAAAGCAAAAAAACAGAAGTTTCTGGGGAGCTAGAAGCCGTACAGTGGACTCTACTCCGACCTCGGCCGGCACGGGACAATGCTAAGAAATGAAGATCAATTATTTAGACTTATGGACTTCAATATTGTTCTATCTCTCTTCTCTCTATTTTTAAAACCTTCAGTAGACCTTTCATTATTCTTGGAAAATCCTGGACTGATAGAGCGATTATTTTTCTAGAAATTATTTGTGACAAGCGGGCGTCAATGATCGTCTGTGACAAGCGGGCGTCAATGATCGTCTGTGACAAGCGGGCGTCAATGATCGTCTGTGACAAGCGGGCGTCAATGATCGTCTGTGACAAGCGGGCGTCAATGATCGTCTGTGACAAGCGGGCGTCAATGATCGTCTGTGACAAGCGGGCGTCAATGATCGTCTGTGACAAGCGGGCGTCAATGATCGTCTGTGACAAGCGGGCGTCAATGATCGTCTGTGACAAGCGGGCGTCAATGATCGTCTGTGACAAGCGGGCGTCAATGATCGTCTGTGACAAGCGGGCGTCAATGATCGTCTGTGACAAGCGGGCGTCAATGATCGTCTGTGACAAGCGGGCGTCAATGATCGTCTGTGACAAGCGGGCGTCAATGATCGTCTGTGACAAGCGGGCGTCAATGATCGTCTGTGACAAGCGGGCGTCAATGATCGTCTGTGACAAGCGGGCGTCAATGATCGTCTGTGACAAGCGGGCGTCAATGATCGTCTGTGACAAGCGGGCGTCAATGATCGTCTGTGACAAGCGGGCGTCAATGATCGTCTGTGACAAGCGGGCGTCAATGATCGTCTGTGACAAGCGGGCGTCAATGATCGTCTGTGACAAGCGGGCGTCAATGATCGTCTGTGACAAGCGGGCGTCAATGATCGTCTGTGACAAGCGGGCGTCAATGATCGTCTGTGACAAGCGGGCGTCAATGATCGTCTGTGACAAGCGGGCGTCAATGATCGTCTGTGACAAGCGGGCGTCAATGATCGTCTGTGACAAGCGGGCGTCAATGATCGTCTGTGACAAGCGGGCGTCAATGATCGTCTGTGACAAGCGGGCGTCAATGATCGTCTGTGACAAGCGGGCGTCAATGATCGTCTGTGACAAGCGGGCGTCAATGATCGTCTGTGACAAGCGGGCGTCAATGATCGTCTGTGACAAGCGGGCGTCAATGATCGTCTGTGACAAGCGGGCGTCAATGATCGTCTGTGACAAGCGGGCGTCAATGATCGTCTGTGACAAGCGGGCGTCAATGATCGTCTGTGACAAGCGGGCGTCAATGATCGTCTGTGACAAGCGGGCGTCAATGATCGTCTGTGACAAGCGGGCGTCAATGATCGTCTGTGACAAGCGGGCGTCAATGATCGTCTGTGACAAGCGGGCGTCAATGATCGTCTGTGACAAGCGGGCGTCAATGATCGTCTGTGACAAGCGGGCGTCAATGATCGTCTGTGACAAGCGGGCGTCAATGATCGTCTGTGACAAGCGGGCGTCAATGATCGTCTGTGACAAGCGGGCGTCAATGATCGTCTGTGACAAGCGGGCGTCAATGATCGTCTGTGACAAGCGGGCGTCAATGATCGTCTGTGACAAGCGGGCGTCAATGATCGTCTGTGACAAGCGGGCGTCAATGATCGTCTGTGACAAGCGGGCGTCAATGATCGTCTGTGACAAGCGGGCGTCAATGATCGTCTGTGACAAGCGGGCGTCAATGATCGTCTGTGACAAGCGGGCGTCAATGATCGTCTGTGACAAGCGGGCGTCAATGATCGTCTGTGACAAGCGGGCGTCAATGATCGTCTGTGACAAGCGGGCGTCAATGATCGTCTGTGACAAGCGGGCGTCAATGATCGTCTGTGACAAGCGGGCGTCAATGATCGTCTGTGACAAGCGGGCGTCACTGATCGTCTGTGACAAGCGGGCGTCAATGATCGTCTGTGACAAGCGGGCGTCAATGATCGTCTGTGACAAGCGGGCGTCAATGATCGTCTGTGACAAGCGGGCGTCAATGATCGTCTGTGACAAGCGGGCGTCAATGATCGTCTGTGACAAGCGGGCGTCAATGATCGTCTGTGACAAGCGGGCGTCAATGATCGTCTGTGACAAGCGGGCGTCAATGATCGTCTGTGACAAGCGGGCGTCAATGATCGTCTGTGACAAGCGGGCGTCAATGATCGTCTGTGACAAGCGGGCGTCAATGATCGTCTGTGACAAGCGGGCGTCAATGATCGTCTGTGACAAGCGGGCGTCAATGATCGTCTGTGACAAGCGGGCGTCAATGATCGTCTGTGACAAGCGGGCGTCAATGATCGTCTGTGACAAGCGGGCGTCAATGATCGTCTGTGACAAGCGGGCGTCAATGATCGTCTGTGACAAGCGGGCGTCAATGATCGTCTGTGACAAGCGGGCGTCAATGATCGTCTGTGACAAGCGGGCGTCAATGATCGTCTGTGACAAGCGGGCGTCAATGATCGTCTGTGACAAGCGGGCGTCAATGATCGTCTGTGACAAGCGGGCGTCAATGATCGTCTGTGACAAGCGGGCGTCAATGATCGTCTGTGACAAGCGGGCGTCAATGATCGTCTGTGACAAGCGGGCGTCAATGATCGTCTGTGACAAGCGGGCGTCAATGATCGTCTGTGACAAGCGGGCGTCAATGATCGTCTGTGACAAGCGGGCGTCAATGATCGTCTGTGACAAGCGGGCGTCAATGATCGTCTGTGACAAGCGGGCGTCAATGATCGTCTGTGACAAGCGGGCGTCAATGATCGTCTGTGACAAGCGGGCGTCAATGATCGTCTGTGACAAGCGGGCGTCAATGATCGTCTGTGACAAGCGGGCGTCAATGATCGTCTGTGACAAGCGGGCGTCAATGATCGTCTGTGACAAGCGGGCGTCAATGATCGTCTGTGACAAGCGGGCGTCAATGATCGTCTGTGACAAGCGGGCGTCAATGATCGTCTGTGACAAGCGGGCGTCAATGATCGTCAACAAGCCTGATCTGCACCTCTTATTTTGTGCTGGATCTCTGAACTTCTTCAACTAAGTTCATGTTGCTCACAAACTTCTTCAACTTAGTTCATGTTGCTCAGAATCATATGAAAGTCACAAACCCTTCGCGACAGATTCCCACCGTCTTGCAGATGGAATCTACTGCCGATTTTACCATTGCCATACTGATCCATTTGAAGTTCTTTCCTTCCCTAAAGAAGGACATAAGTCCCCAGATGTATCGTTTTCCATCGATGCCTTCCCGCATGACTGGGTTTCCGCTGTCTGACTGGAAGAAAAACGATCGACTTCTATCAGTTCTGTTGATTGAATCATCAAAGCAAAGTAAGAGTTTCAGCATTTCTACTGTGTTTTCAATTGTAGTTCAAAATCTGAAGTTGATCTTAGCAGAGATATCAACAACATTGCTAGCAGTCTTACACCACTAAAATTTGCTCTTCAAATGCTTTTCTATACGATTTTACAAACCGGTCACTTTTTCTACTAATAGTCAGAATTTTCACTATGTAGTCAGAACTTGATAGTTTTTTACGCTATGTATGTAATCTTTTCAATCGGTGAAAATGACCCTTAACGGATTCACCACTCTATAACTCTTCCTTTTGTTAATTCTCCTAATCTTCATGTTGATGTCGGCGGCTTTTTTCATCCCTTTTTACGAATCGGTTCTTCCTTCTCATTTGTGTTTTCTCGTTTGCGTGCTCGCCTTGCTTACGACTCTTTCCACTTCTCTTCACCCTATTATAGCTCGATTGTTGTAGTAAAATAATAATCTTCCTCGCGCATGTTCCCGCTTCGCGGCAGGGTACGCGCTCCCCTGAGATGCAGGACAGGCCTATCCTGGTAGAACAAGTGGCTGCCCGCTAGATCACTGCTAATGTGAATAGCAGCAGTGGGGAGAGTCAGATTCGTGCATGAGCACTACCAAAATTTCTTAACCCCTTGGTTTGGGTGGATCTGTCCGGGGTAGGAGTCGAACTCGGGACTCTTCGCACAATAGTCGAACACACTACCATTATGTCACGCCCGGACAACACTACCATTATGCCACGCCCTGATTGTTGTAGTAAAAAACCGCCCTGATTGTTGTAGTAAAAAAATAACATAAAAAAGAGCCCTTGATACTCATTCTCTTATTTTATTGTAACTAAGGGTGGACGAATTCCCTCTTTCTCTTTATTTCTACTACTCAGAATTGAGAAAACCGTCTTCAGTTGGGATCAGACATCTTGAGGCGGTCTTGTACAAAACATAACCAACAAAGCCTGTCTGTACATTCTCATACTATCTTTCAGCAATCGAGCTCGATCAAAGTGCGCTTCATGGCCTATGATATTGATGATAAAGCATTTGCTCTTGCACTCACCACGCCCGGTCTGGGATCATTTTTTCCTTGACGAATGTGGAAGTGATGACCAGTTTGGTAGCCGAGTGTCAAGTTGAGCTTGAAGGCTTGCAAGTCATCATTCTGACTTGTCGGATGAGTTCCGCCTTAAGATGCACCATACATTTGGCATGGTTAAAATTCTTCCTCGTGCTTTTTCTCGCCTTGAAGCCGGGTACGCGCTTCTTCGAAATGAGATACACATTTATCCGGGTAGAACCCCTGGGTGATTCCTTGATGATAAATTTACCTGGCTACCTCAGGCAATTAATTCTACACAATTTTTTTTGTTTCAACCTTGATAAAATAGTGATATCCCTGATCAGCAGGTCGATCGAGTGCAGACTATCTCTAACAGTCAAATCTTCAAAGCAAAGAAGGTCGACGACCAGCTGTTCTATTCTTTGAAGCAAAACGATTAGTAACCGTCTTGAACTCCAGCACCAGCCATCCAAGCCTCCTCGCTGAGGAACTCTTGTTCTCTTTTAGGAATGCACAAATAAGACTGGCGCTCTCCAAGTTGTACTTCTTCTTCAAGCTCGACGATAGCTAGGTCCACGTATATTCTTTTGAACAAATTAAAAGCTTCCTTGTTCTCCATTCTGAAAATTATTTTGAATTAACAACATGTTAAGCAGGGGGAAATCTTATCCTTGTCAATAAGCAGACGAAGGGCTGTAAAGGGAGTTAGTATCAAGTTTTTAGAGCTTTACTATGACCATTCATTACAAGGGACATGGCTTTTAACATTAAAAACCTCCAATAACTTATGAGTGTAGACGTAGGTTACAAGGTTCTGAATTGATAGGTCTACAGAAAGTCTCTGCGCTTTGGAGAAAAAAACACTGACTTATCTATGGTCCTGAATTGGAAAATGTGTTTGACGTAGGTGGTCTTCGCGTACTGCAAGTCACAACATTTTCACAGTTTAATAATTTTCAGAATGGTTTTCATTAGTATTTGATTGATTCTTTTAGAAAAGTTGTGAACACTATCTGCTACCATAATTGCATGTGATCAACATCAATGAACCGTATAACACAATATGTATAATTTCTCTCGTGTCTAAATTACACCTATAGCTTTCAGTTCAAGCAAGGTTTTTCAATGTTTCCGATTGACATAAAGCGCTCAAGGGGCAAATACTCGATTGTTGGGGAATCAGTTTTCTAAATGAATAACTTTCGCTTGATTGCTCTCCCTTGCATTCTATTTTCGTTGAGAGCAAATGTTGTTGCATATGTACATACATCACTCCCGGAAAAGATTGACAAAGGTTATTGTAAGGTTCCTTCTGACAGTTCTCAGCAAGAAGAGTTGTGTAACTGACCGTCATTATGAGATCGCCTACTTCTTCTGTTTTCTGTAATTAGAAACGATTGGACTTGAGTAATGAATAAACAATCATAAGATAGCTGAAATACGTTTTGTTGAAAGGAAATCATGACTTAGAAAGGAACTCATGACTCAGAAAGGAACTCATGTCTCAGAAAGGAACTCATGACTCCGAAAGGAACTCATAACTCAGAAAAGAACTCATGACTCAGAAAGGAACTCATGACTCAGAAAGGAACCTATGACTCAGAAAGGAACTCATGACTCAGAAAGGAACTCATGACTCAGAAAAGAACTCATGACTAAGAAAGGAATTCATGACTTAGAAACATAGAATATGAGGAGTTGAAGAGTTGAGATTGTCAGATGCAATAGTAAGGTATAAATCCAATAGTAAGGTATATAAAAAAAAAAATAAAAAAAAAGAAGTCAGATGCAATAGTAAGGTATAAATCCTTAGTGTTATAGTAACGCGTTCCCTTCTGATTAGAGAAGTGATAGATGGCTAGGTTAAATCCCACCGGTGGGTAGCTTTTTCGTGCGAATAAAACGTTTGGTTAACTTACGCTGATCCAAGAAGGATAGTTAGTTCCGAATACAACTTGTAATCTGCTCATCGTTGAATACATCCATGAATCGTCATTTTCCATCCATCCTTTCTCTTTTCTCCTCAAAATAGCTGGGTTTTTTTCCGGACCGGGCCCTTTTTGAAACGCGAATTCAAGATTGAAAATTAGTAATCACTTAAATTCGTCTTTTTTCTCCGAAATTTTTTCGATTATTCTGAAATTTAAAAATAGATTGTCGTTCATTTGCTTGAAATCCACTTGGCGTATACTTTTAATGCTTGGCGGGCGTATACCGTATACCAAAACGAGGTTTTTTTGTTACGAAAACTTCAAATCTAATTGTAAGCCCCTTGAAGAACTCTCAGCTTTCGGTTGCTATTTCTGACAGATTGAGCTGAAATATTTTTTTTTCAGAAACTACAAATTATTCATTCAAAATCACGGGGTGAGGTGTTTTTGGAATTCAAATCTTCAAATACTCAGTAACATAGTTTAAAGGCCGTAACGCCTGGTTAAGACTTAACCATGCGTCACTGCCTTAAAACTGTGTAGCTAAGAAGTTGAAGATGTATTATTCGTCTTCCATCACTCTTCTGTCTTAATTGCGAATTCTGGAGTTATGCTCGATTCATAACGCTTTCGCTTCATGAGCATGCGTGACTAAGAAAGCAAGGCAATTGGACCTTTGATATATAGCTTATCGCACGGAATAGCAATGTGTCACCGTGGTGTAATTGTAACGCGCTTGCTCCCGGATTGAGAAGAGATCCCTAGGTTCAAATCCACCGGTGAAAACAGAATTTTTCGGTGCGATGGTATTATCAATTATTTTGGGAAGCCTACAATTATTGAAGCGTCACCACTTTCATCGAAAACATGGAAGAATATACCCTTCCACGCAAGAGGAAGTTGTGAGGAGATGCCATGGCGAAATAAAAACACCACCGCAGAAGATGTGCTCGCGGTAGTGCTCCTGCCACTCTCCAAATGGTATGAATGGTTCCACATTTCTGACGCTCTGCCGGTGAATAATAAGCAGTATGATTGAATGAGCTTTGTTTTTTAAAACGTATTTGTATTCATTGAAGAGCTGTTCATTACGAAGAAAAAGTAAGTTGGCTAGATTTTTTATCAAGTTTTCGAGAAAATCTGAAGTCTCAAAATGAGTTTTATACACACATAATGTTGAAATGATTCTGAAAAATGCCCCAATGGCAAAGTAAAATAACAATAATTTTTTTGTATTCTGGATGCAATGAAAGTGTTACCTTCAGCGCGGCAAACCAAGGGAAGTCTTTGATGTCTGCCTTCTGAGCAAGACGGATACGAGGCCTGCAAAAAAAAGTTTCTGAGTATTTGGAGTCTTGTGTTTTGAGAACTTCCAGAAGAATTTTACTTCTGCTTAACAAACTTCCACTACGCTTTAGAATTTTCAAATTGATATACTCGGTCGTTTTCGCTAATACTCATCGAAAAAGCTTCTATCTCAACCTCGAATCAAAAAAGTTTTTTGCGAGCTTCTTCTCTTCGGAAATATAAATATTACATTTACTAGACATGAAAAACCAAATCTTCTTTTGAGCTTTGCTTATCATCCGTTTCGATCGAACAAAGTTTTCTTGTTAAGGTAACTAACTACTTACACACAGAACTTGTATTTTAAAAAAAGTTCTGAAAATTTTTTTGCAAATAACCTGAATTTTTGAATACCTTTTTCCTGTTTCTGTTTCGTTGTATAATAGTCCGCAAGTATCTTGAACAAATTTGTTCTCTTCTTGAGTCAAAGTTTTGAATTTTATCGACTCCACTTTCTGGAAACAAACAAGATTTACTTTTTCAATTTACCACTCAAAAAATTTACGTTTCATTGTCCTGCGTCAATGAAAGTGTTGGACACAAAACACCTCAAGTTAAGTAACATACAAGTTTTCACTATCCTCAAAACCTGGAGCTGTTTCTATCAAATTTAGAAGTTTTGGAATCCGATAAACAGCAACGAATATATATATGTCTTCGATGTCATAGGACATGCTTAAAGCGATTCCGTATTCTCCAACTCTTGTTGAATAGTATACAGGCGGGACTGTTGATTATAGTTTAGTCATATATGTATCTATACGTAAAATTTAAGTTCATTTCTTATTAATTAAGCCTTCTCCGTCTTCATATAAATTTTTTTTGAAAGATTTCAAAATCATAAAATTTCTTTCAAGAATAACACTTAAATATGTACAAAACAAACGTTTTTAAGTCGCTCCATTTCTTTCACGACATCGCTCACAAATCCCGTTTCGTATACTTTATTAGCATATCCTGCCGCTGCTGCTCTCGAGACGGAGTAAAGTAACCAATCAGTAGCCCTCATATCTAAAAGTATTGAATTAACTCTTGTCTCATGTCACATTGTTTCTTGTTATATGTTACACAGTTTTCTGTCTTACGGTCTGTTTGCTCCCTTTCTCACAATGTGTTTTTGTCTTCTCTTGTGTTACTTCGCCTACCAAGAAGTTTTTTTCCTTTCTAACGGTATGTTGTTTCCCTTATTAGAGTCTGTGTATACCCTTTCATACAAAACGTGTTTTCCTTGTTTTACGGTGCGTTGTTTCCTGTTTTACATCACGTTTTGCCTCTTCAAATAAAACCTGTAGTTCTCCTGCATCTGCCTGTAACATTCCCCCTCTTACTTGATATCACTTTGCTTGATAAAATACTATCAAAAACCGAGTAGTTTCCATATTTTTTCTGAATTTTACTTCCTAAAGGTTGGAAACTTTCTTTCGGTTATGTCTTCCTTGCTCAAGGATGACTCAAAGTTCTTTCGGTTATGTCTTCCTTGCTCAAGGATGACTCAAAGTTCTTTCGGTTATGTCTTCCTTGCTCAAGGATGACTCAAAGTTCTTTCGGTTATGTCTTCCTTGCTCAAGGATGACTCAAAGTTCTTTCGGTTATGTCTTCCTTGCTCAAGGATGACTCAAAGTTCTTTCGGTTATATCTTCCTTGCTCAAGGATGACTCAAAGTTCTTTCGGTTATGTCTTCCTTGCTCAAGGATGACTCAAAGTTCTTTCGGTTATGTCTTCCTTGCTCAAGGATGACTCAAAGTTCTTTCGGTTATGTCTTCCTTGCTCAAGGATGACTCAAAGTTCTTCCGGTTATGTCTTCCTTGCTCAAGGATGACTCAAAGTTCTTTCGGTTATGTCTTCCTTGCTCAAGGATGACTCAAAGTTCTTTCGGTTATGTCTTCCTTGCTCAAGGATGACTCAAAGTTCTTTCGGTTATGTCTTCCTTGCTCAAGGATGACTCAAAGTTGAACGAGTGATGATAGAAAATATTTTTTATATTTCTGAGTTATGACATTGCTTTTCAAATTTGCGTGGAGAGGCAATTAACTTTGTCTCGCTAGGAAAACCCCAATGAACCCGCGTGCTTTGATGAGTTGAGTGTGACCTCCTTGGTAGAAGGGAGAAAAGATGGGTTGTCCAGTAAAGTTATCGTATCCGTCTGGACATACTCCAGTGTGCAGACAGATGAAATCAGCATGCGACGCGATTCGAGTGACATTTAGTTCGCGGTTAGATTTTGGATATTTGCTTAAACGAAAAATTAAAACCAGGCGAAAAAAATTTAAACCTCACTCTTTACGAACCAATCTAACTGAATGTTTTAAATCTAAGGTGAACGGGATTTAAATCTAAGGTGAACGCTCAAAATGGACTAATTATGATCACTTTTTCATCGACTTTATCCCCCTACTTGCTTCTGTTACCGTATTCTCAGCTGACAATTTCATTCAGAGTAGAAAAAAGTTTTAAAGGTACAAAGCGAATTCAAAACAGTTTCCAGTTGATGAAAAAAATATTGAGGAAGTTTGCTTACTTTAGAAAGAACAGATTTTGTATAATTAAAAAGAAACGTTTCTGTGATGATGCCAATCAGCTCAGCTTTGCCCCAATGCGTTCGTCTTATGACACCTTGGCCCCAGGCCACCTGAAAAATGAATTCTTCATTCAATTAATTTTTCGCTGTTGATATTGTTTCAACAATATCATTTTTCTGGTCTAATTGACCTGAGAACAACCGGTATTCTATGTAAGTCGCACTGGTGCTATTAGATGTACATACATATGTAGCTTCTACTTCTTTATTGCTAAAAATACTGAGAAAAATACAGGTCATACTAAAGCACGGCTTCCCAGTCATGACTTTTAAAATTAGGGAGTAAAAGAGCGTTCCAACATCACGCAAATTGTAAAAAAATAATCTATCCATTGAAGATATTCTTTCGATTTTATTATTTCGAAAATTTAAGAGTTTACAAGTTTGTGAATGAGTTTTCAATACATGAACTTACTTTTATTTTTAGTTATTGGCATGGTGAAAATATTAAGCAGAGGCTAAACCATTGAATCATGAACTATTTTACAGAGGAATCTGAAGTGACAGATGACGTCTCGATAGCTACTTTTATTCATTCTCCTTCTGTCCTGAAATGAGGAAAAAAGAGGAGGAAATGAGTAGTAAACAGGAAAACCTTTGTGTAATCGGTGACAACGCCTCTTTCCGGAGTTTTTATCGAAAACTTGGTACAGTTCCCTGTATTCTCATCTTTCCAGTCCTTGAGATTGGCATCTACTTGGCAATAGACGTGCGCTCGGTAGGTAACGTCGTCCTGGTACATTATCAAACTGGGCTGAAGGTACAGCTTCCTCACCCATTGCCCGTCGATGCCTGTAATTGTTCAATTGTTTTTTCATCGTTGTATTCCGAAATTCTCGAGGCGTTTTCTTAAAAACTGGCAGAATACGTGTTTAGTTTGCAAAAGTGAATACCTCAAAAACTTTGTTGAATATAACAATGAATTAGGCACAATTTTTCTTCATCATGTTGAATTCAAGGAAATAGGAAACTCTTGAAGCAAATTATAAAATTTGGTGGAAAATACCCTTCTCTACCCAAAGCAAAGAACAAGTGCTTTGAGCTTGAGCACAATCACACGGACAGTAATAAGTACTACGCGGTTTAATTGTTAACGCGCTCAGTCTTCCGCTCAAAGAAATAGATTTGTGTTCGTTCGATCTCACTCGGTAAACGAGCTTTGCTTTTTTCGGTGGTGTAGTTCATTTATGTTTTTTTTTTAACCTACATACCTTTTCTCTCATTAAAAAATTGTCACGTTCTGATGTTAGTACAAATGCCTTTTCTGTTCAAGTACATATCCGGCTCATCCACAATCAACATTACGAAAACGTCTCATTAACATAAACCCGAACCTTGTATGTCCTCATGCACGGTCACAACCTGTCCCTGCGTGCGGATTCCATGATAACGAGAAGCCAGACAGATTGGATTCATTTCCAAGGCTTCCAAGTCGATTCGCTGGGCCAGTTGTAGAATGGCGAGGTCGTGCCATTCCTGAACAAAAATTTCAGGTTCCAGGGGACCGATTTTGTCTTTGAGTACCGATTCGCGTGTCTAGTCGTGCTCTCACCTGCCTGGCGCTCTAACTCCCCCCCCCCCTTCCTCCTCTAATCTAATATCTCTTCTCAGTCTTGAACTTTATTAAGGCATTATTTTGGCGTGCTTGGTTACTCGCATCGTGAAGGTTTTGATATTTTCTTGTGCTTTGTTGTGCCGGTGAGACGATGCGGAAGAATACTGGTTTATTGTCGGACGTTTCGGTTTTTTAAAACCATCATCAGCAATTACCCTAGAAATACATAATGAATTATGACATTGAATGATAAAGCAGTATTGTACAAGAAGAAAGGAATGAATAGATAAGTGGAAAGAGAGAATGGGAGAGAATGGGAGAGAACACAGAAGATCAGTGGTTAATTGATTGAATGAGAGGTGAGATGAGAGTTAAATGTTGAGAGAAAGAAGAGAGAGTTGTGCACGTTCCTCCGCCATTTCTGTCCTGTTATTGATAGATGGGCCATGGGATTGAATTAGGATGGCTTCTGCGATTCGACGACGGATGATATTTGGTTCGATTGAGAGGATCTTGCCGGTGAGTGTGATAGGAGTACTATTATGGGCTGATATGCAATGTTGGGCAAATGCATTGGATTTGTAAGATGGGACATTGGGATTTCGGGAGGCACGGATGTGTTCGGCCATTCTATCAAAAAGAGGTCTGCCCGTATGCCCTATGTATGAAGAGTTACAAACATCACATGTTATACAATAAATGGCTCCTACGACATTACAACAGCCAATTCTAGCATGAGGGCAGAAAATGCAACTATTTGGTTTAGTGCAGTTGTTATCATGACACCGGTTACGCGATAAAAGTTGAAGTAAGGTTGGAGGGGATTTCTCCACTACTTTGATATTGAGACCTGAGGCACGGACAATCGAACGAATATCAAGAGAGAATGCGTCGGAAATGAAAGGTATAGAAATTGAAATGTCTTCTTTGTCTCGCACTAGGCTTTTGCGGTTTCTGTTTGAGTGTTTTTGTCGAGAAACCGCGTAGCCGTTTTGAGATAAAATGGTTGAGGCGAGTGCCTTGGACTCAGTACGAAATTCAGAAGACGAAACAATGGACGAAGTGTGGATGGTATTGTTTACAATCGCTCGCTTGATATGAGCAGGGTGGTGAGACGTTGCATGCAAAAGTATGTTCTTATTTGACGGCTTGCGGTACCAACGAGTTAGAATGCGATTACCGGAAGAAGTAAGGGTGACGTTGAGAAATGGAAGGACTGAATCAATGGGGCGTTCTCTTGTTATCTTGATTTGAGAAGCTTGACGATTAAGATAATCGAATACAGCATCAATACAATCTTGAGAATTGCTAACAACTATGTAGTCATCAATGTAGCGACGGATTAATGATATATCACGGTACGGTGCATTGCATTCTAAACTATGCATGTAAGTAACAGCGAGAAGTGATGCTAGACGGTTTCCCATGGCTAGACCTCTCTTCTGAATGTATATTTTGCTATTGAATGTGAACGTATTACAATTGAGACAAGAAATAAGCAATTCTTCAACATCAGAAATAGACATACCTAGTAGAGAGAAGCGAGAAAGATTTGATTGTAAAATATCAATAACTGCGTCAACCGCATCTTTGTTCGATACGTTTGTATATAGGCTCTCAACGTCGAAACTTTCATACAGATAATCATCGTGGGGAAGTGAGCGTAAGTGAGTGAGAAAGGAAGCAGTGTTTGTGAGATGAGTGGGAATTAAAGTGAATATTGGAGATAAAAGATGGCATAACAACCAAGAGATTCTATCAGTTGGACCACCACAACCAGAAATTATAGGACGAAGTTTAAATTTGTCTATGTTTTCACCTGCGAGTGAAAACATAGACAAATTACTCCTATCACACTCACCGGCAAGATCCTCTCAAT